>VZSG01000036.1:108840-137036 GCA_013398315.1 Nothoprocta pentlandii
AAAAAAAAAAAAAAAAAAAAAAAAAAAGAGAGAAAGGAAGAAAAGGAGAAAATAAAGGATTCTATTTCGCTCGGCGCCGCGCTGCTGCCTGCAGGGGAACGGGGCCAGGGCGGCGCCGCGGCTGCAGGTGCCTGGCGCGCGGCGCAGCCCGCGCCCCGCTCGGCGGGAGGCCACCGGGAGGGGCGGGGCGGAGCGCGCCACCAGCCGTTACGGGAGGGGCGGGGCCAGCGCGAGGAAACGGCCGTTGACGCCGGCGGCGGCGTTTGCCCCGCGCGAGGCTCCCGCTGCGGCTCGGCCTGGGGCGCGGGGCTCCCTGCCTGGGCAGCGCTCACCGGGGCGGGACAGTCGGTCTTGTCAGCAAAGGCAATTTCTATTTCCCTTTTCAAGGGATCATGCCTTGCAAATTATTATGAAAAGTTTACAAGTACTTGGTATTCCAGCAGTAGGAATCCCAAATCTGTACTAGAGTCTATAAGGCACTCTTGTAAGAGTCGCACTGCCATAGCGATGAGAACATATTTAGTATACACTTTCCTGAAGTTTTTTTTATTATTATTTTTATTACTACAGCCCACAAACTCTCACACCCAAGCCTATCTTGGTCATTAATACCTGGCTTTATTAATATACTTATTTAAATATTAATAACTGGGTTAAACTCCAGTGGCTTTACTTGAATACATTAGGTTCCCATCACATGCAAGTAGCTCCATGATCCTCCTTTCACGGTTCTTACATATGTAAGTGCCTCCATTGTGTGACAAATGTATTTCCAGGCAGAATAACATGTAGGTATCTTTTGATTTTTTTCAGTATTAAAAGAGCTGACAAATAGTAGCACGTTGACACTTGCATGTCTCTCAAGAGTTCTCAGAAGGCATCTAAACATTCAGGTTTTCAAAGCTTTGCGTTACCCAAAAGTATTAAGTGAATTTCTCCTGAGGCCACTAAAACAAAACCAATACTCCCACTTTCACAGCTCTCCAGCCAACATCTTTTTATCTGCCGAAATGAAATTTCATATCTTTCCTTCTAAAGGCAAAATTTGCTTCTAGTTACACCACTAATATCAGTGGAATTATGCTGGATTTGTGCCAGTGTCAATGAAAAGCAGAGACTGGCTCTAGTCCTCAGTTTACAGGATTATAACCCACTTCTACCCTGCTGTTTTTCTGTTTAAGAAATTGCAGCTTCAGTGGCAGTCTGAAACAACTTTAATTACTATTACCATGGTTCAGTATTATATATGTACTTTCAAATAATCCTGTAGCTGCATCTGTGGGCTTATATTTACTGCTGTTTACTTTCCCTCACAGATTTTTAAATAAAATAACTTCATCACTTTAGCAATTTTAGATCTCATTGCTTTTGAAGAAGTGCTATTGCTAAATATAGAAATGCCGTGTAAATATTTATAAGATTCCCTTTATGAGACCGTCTTTTTCTGCGCGCTTTGAAGGACAACAGCATGTGTGTGGGTATGTGGGGGATAGGAGGACAGCTGTGCTAAGAATTCCAAGGAAAAGAGGGTGATGAAACTGCAGTTTAAGCTTTAAATTCAACAAGGATTCCAACAGAGAGCTAGTTTCTTGTAAGATCAGCTAAATTGTTGCATCTCTGACACATGGTTTCTTTTCACTTTGCAGGCCAAGCTGTTTCAGCTCCCTTGGCATCGCAGGTACCACAAGCTGACCTGAGTTTCCTATTAACAGACTTTCCTCTGGTAAGGCCTACAGGTTGGTTTCTATTACACAAGCTTTACGTTAGTATATTTAGATGAATGAATACGTGACCCTATGCTTTCTTAATAATTCTTATGTGTTTACAAATGCCTTTTTTTTTTCTTAAAACCCTGTTATAAACAATGCTAGTTACTCCCTTTTCCCTACTTAGAGCTGCTGAGGATGTTATCAGATCATCTGAAAAATACATTTCTGTATGCTTTAGAGATAATTTGCAGGATGGCTGATATGTGAATCAACACGTATAGGATTTTTTCTCTGCTGCCTGTTAGTTATCATATCCCTTACCTTGGACTAATACGGAAATACTGCAGCACAGATAGACTTCAAATTTCCCGTTCTTCTAATTTAAACACACTTTTGTTGCTTTGACCTGTCTATAGAAAGGCCCAGTCTGACTCTACATAAAATAAAAATATGTTGTTGCACAGTAATTAATGTTCCCCTAAAACATTCTATTAATTTATTGTTTTAATCTAAGGGGCAAAAAAGATCTGTTCGTGTGATATGTCCCATGGAGGCTTTGTACAATCTGTGTGTGTACTAGTAAATAAAACAGACTGTCTACATAGTTAAATCTCATACAGTCCAGTCCATAGGAGCTTTTCCTCCCGCGCCTACAAACATTTGACCAGATGATTCTCAAGGCTGTCCCATAGTGGGGGGCCCTGCAGAGACCCTTCGCACGTGGTGGTTTGTGTGAAGCTGCCCAGGTTTGGAGCCCAAGAGAGTTTCCTTTTGGAGCTGCATGTCGCTCTGTGCCAGTTGTCTTCAAAGCCCCAGGATGTTTGCGGGCACATTAATGGTGTCGATACAGCCATAGATTACTGTCACTTTATTAACAGTGGCAGGTGCTTGAAGGCCTTGATGAATGCAGTCCTGCCTGCAAAGACCGTGGGATCCAAATCCACATCCTGCAGTGTAATGTGGGCGCATTCCAGTGGCATGGGGGACCTCCTTTGAACCATGCTGCCAGACACCCTGGTTTATATAGGCAGCATGTATGCTACACGTCACTCTTATGCACTTGGCACTAATATGGGATGTACCACAAGAATAGTGACATGTTCCAGGGGACTGAATGATTAAGGACTCATGAGTTTTCAGGTTGGATTTGTCCCTGATTTGCATTGCTTTAGGCAAGTTATTTGTACAAGGTTACATTTTCTCCATCAGTAAAGTAAGAGCTAGCTATTTCACAGATGTGTCATGGGATTAATTAGTTTTTTTTTTTTAAACAACAATTTGAAACTGTTTAGTATTAATGCTTATTAGTATGAAAAACCACAAGAAGTGAACAACCCCATATTTAAGTCATATTATTTATAAAGATGTTACTTGCATTATGGATATAAGCTGTCTGTAAACTTTACCTTTACTCCTTATTTCAGAAGCATTCCGCTTCTGTCCTCTACCTGAGCACGTATTTACACCTTTCCAAAGGTGTTATCCTCTTTCAGAAATAAATGGCAACGGGAGAATTTCCAGTTTTTCTGTTGCAGGATGGGTTGACAAGAAAATAGTTTCACCGTAATGTGGGGACCCAGAGTGCTCCAACCATTCAAGCTCTTCTGCTCATTCTACTCTTACAGCTATATAATTTATATACATTTGCAAAGTCGGTGCTGATTTATATACATTTGCAAAGTCGGTGCTAATTCTTTCTACCTATGTAGCTTCTGTAACTTCATTGGAGGTCAAATGTGTTGCTGGGAAGGTGGAAAGGAGAGCAGAACTAGGACAAGAACTTGAAAAAGGATTTTTTAATTTCCTGTAACTTAAACTCTTTACATTCCTCATGCTTTTCTTTTCTTTCTTATCAGATAAATCTGACTTTTTCCCCAGAACAGCTATCGTAAGGTAATCACTGAACAGCCGTAATAGCTGTCTGCATATTTAATTTTAGGTCTGTGTGCTGTTGATTCTTCTGTTTTCATGGTACATATTAGGAACTTCTGTTTGCACTTGTTTTGTTTGTGTTGAATCTCTGAATGAATGGTTAATGGTGATCCTGTTTTGCATTCCTCCATTTTACAAGCTCAAACACAGTTTTCGGATGACATTTTTGTTAAATGACTTGCAGATTATCATTAGTTTTGAAATACATCTTTGTCACATGAGAAATGATCTCTGTCAAGCACCAAATTCTGCCACAATCCTTTGTCACTACTAAATTTTCACCAATAGTTTGATGTCCTCTCAAATGAGTGTTTAAATACAAACTGGAGTTAAAGTGAATTAAACCTAGACAGAAAAGTATTTTTTAATGTAATAGAAACAGTAACCTATTTTTTGATCCCTTTGTGCACATAGGAAGTCTTTTTCTTTCTCTTGGGAACAAATTGATGCTGCAATTTAGTGTGAGCCTTGGCACAATATTCCTTGAGTCTGAAGCTATGTTAGCTTGAATACTGAGGCTCAAAATCTTTCCTTCCCAGCAAATCTTTTATTCACTGATCCGAGCGCGGCCAAACTTTTACCCGGTCAGTCCCAGTCTTGAATATTGGTGATTTTTCTTTTTCCTTTCTTATTTGAACATCTGGGCAGATTTGCTCTAAACTGTTTGTGCCACAGTTTGCCTGAGAATTGGCTTTGGAAAGAATAAAAATTTTGTGGCATACAATTTAAATGTTGTAAAGAGATTACTAGTTTAATCAAAGAGTACAAAGAGCAATTTTACTTTTTTTTTTTTTTTTGAAACTCGTATATTTCATATGAGTGAAATATACTTGTGTCAATGTGTATGTTTTTTCACTTAATTACTTTTAGGTTATCACTGATTTTTTTACATACTGGGTAATGTATTTTTCAGCTGTTGCATTTCTAATTTTAGACCATTTTCTTTCTCCTGAGATGTAGAGTGGTTGCTTTTGTCATGTTTATGGAAACATGTGATATTCATTGGAATACATGTTCATCTTGGTTGATATAAAATATAGCATACCGGATTTATGAATTGTTCAGAAACATCTATGGTAAGCAAGAGCACCAGTGGGCAGCAGTCTGTTTGGAGGCATTGCATAGACTCATGGCCACATATTGTCCCCGGCTAGCAGAGGCAGAAGCTTTACTTGCTGCTACTCTTTACCTAGTAATTCTGTGTGTGATTTTTTCTTCTTTCAAACCTTCTAGAAATACAGCTATGGCAACAAAGCAGACAATAGGATTTTTTTCCCTGATTCCTATCTAAGAGCTGTGCGAGTGCATCTGTGAAGGCTAATACCAGAAAGAGAGCCTAGCAGAGTACGGAAATGAAGCTGTGTACAATGTACAATTGTTGTGTGAAATGAAGTTGTGTGTCAGATTGTGATCTGTTGGTGATCACAGTTGTGTATCAAATTCTCCTGTGGCCAAATACTTTGCTGTAATTTCTACATATGTTTGAGAATTACATATTCACTGAAAGTCATGCAGCAGCATTTTACCACTGTGTTTAGTCTGATGTTTTATCATTTCACATGAACCTCCTGCAGTAGGTGTTTTAAAAATAGACATAGGTAATGAAAATTTCACTGGTTCTTTAGAGCTATATTTAATATTTAGAACTGTATTCAGAATTTAGAACTTGGGAGGTGCAAAGGAGTGTGCTGTAATTTATTACTCCTTGATAACCATCACCTTGTATTTGTCAAAATATATTGACAAAAGCAGTGGAGTGAGTGATCCATCTTACTAGTTCAGACAACGTATTGTCAAATGCAGCTACTCTGCACAAAACCTGTGCTGCTTTTTCCTCCAAGCACTGTGTTGTGCTGTATGATCTTATATGGGCTTGGGTTAGAACTGACTTGAAGATGGTAGTATTATGTGTTAATTTACTGGCAAATCTAAAAATTAATTAACTAGTCTAGAGAATGTAAGTCTTAATTCACAGCTCTTTAATTTCCATTCTTTATTATTGCATATATTTAAATATAAGAGAGACCAGTCTATTTATGCATGTCTATACTTACAATTTATTTCTTGTATTATGCCCATAAAGCCAATATGGATTCCCTCCTCAGCCTGTACTGAGAGACTTTATAGAGCTTTTGAAGAATTGTATTATTTTTTAAATAAGATTTTAAAAATCCCTTCTCATAAGCTGATTTTGGATTTTTTACCCATTTTCTGTGTTAAAAAACAAACAAAAAGAGGTGCATGAAGGACAAGCATTTTTCCTTTGTGAATTTGGCACCATTTCACATGTAATAATTTTCTCTGCTTAGTTAATTACAGGCCGCTTTCACAAAGGTTCTCATTAATGAATGGCCTTAGGTTTATGCTCCCTGTCTTTGGCATTGTTGATGGGCAGAAATTTACACAAACAGCTTTGTGTTTTTGCAGCTGTTTAGGAACCCTTTGTATGTTTGTAGAGATGCTTTTGTGGGAGCTGGAGAAAGGAGAAACGTCTGATATGAATGAACAAACAGGACAATGTGAATATGTCCACCCCACCTGCACAGCTTTCTCCGAGACCAGTGTGTGATCTGTGCAGCGTCATCTAGCTTTTGCTTGGGACACTGTCTTTCCTTTCACCATGGGGCAATCTCACGTGCTACCCTGACACTGTTAATCAAACAGCTAGTCAAACTGCTGAGATTATAGGTATGTATCATTTACATTCAATTTAATAGCCTGATCTCTCGCTTGGTAGTTATTAGTTGCAATAACTTAATATGATCCTCCCAAATAAATCTTGTATTTAAATAAAGGATGTATCTGTCATAACCAACAGGTGCCCAAAGAAATTAAATTATGTATCTGTCCTCTACAAATCATCAAAATAACTCTAATATGAATATTATTTAGCACGCTCTGCATTACTTGTGGAAATTTTTATTAATGTTTCATAGAACAATTTGAGTGTAAATCAAAATAGGTTATCTATTTCTAGATATAGCTGTGATATAAGTAACAAAACCCTATATATTGATCTTTTCAAAGAATGCTTGTTTACTAGAGTTGATAAAATAATAGCAATGGAAATATTTTTTTTTTTTTAATTCTGGAATTTCACTGAAGTTCCAAAACACTGTAACCAACTCTTTTGATCTGACATTTTTCAGTGAAAGTCTTCATCAACAATGTCACTGAAGATGAAAAATCCAGAGGGGAAATACAGTCATGAATTTCTATGTAACACAGCTGGATTCAATATCATGGTCATCAAATCTGTAGAGCTTTACAATGGTTTTCAAAGATGACTACTTGGTGTCAAAAAAAAATATGTATAATATATATGTATGCACCTACTGAAGGTAAGATATTTGCATGTTAGGCATATACAATTTACTTGCAAAATTGGTAGCTGTGTCTAAGGTCATAGTCACATGTCTGAAGTATCTGTTTGGTTTATGAAGATTCCTATTTCCATATGGGTATGTATATACTCCCATGAAACAAGTTCCTTCAAGCATTACACTGGGAACTTATATGTCCTGTTCTTCTACCTACAAAGCAGTTCCTGTGTGTTGTCCACCCTGAGTTAAGTTTTTCGATTAATAAATGCTTTAAATTAGAAAGATGATAAAATATATTAAAATCCAGTGTGATAAACCCCAGTTTAGCTATTTTTATTGCAAGATTAAGACACAATATATTACTCTAACTGCAGAAATTACTAGGTGGAATTCTATGGCCTATGCTATATATTTGCCCAGACTCATACCTTTTATAATCTATGACTTGGAACATACTGCTCAAATTTTCTGTTTACTATTGCTTCAATTATTATTCTGTGGCCTCCTTATGACAGTATTTTGCTTGTATGAAAGAAATACTTTTAAGCCAGTTGCATTTCTTTGACTGATTTTGAAATCTGTTCTACAGTTGTAAGCTAAAGAGTTGACCATAGGTTTAATGTGTGGAATAGCTCCTTCCAGACTAAACTAAATATAATGACTCAGTAGTTACTGAGTAGTTACAATTGGTTTAAACCTATTGTGGATCAAATGCTAAGAGGTATTAAATAGATCATTATCTGTCATCCCAATATACTCTTTGAGTTTAAATGCATTATACCTGACGAGGTAATGGTGGTAGTGAAATCACTGCTGAACCTAATTACTTTAAAATGGGCAGACGTCTGCTATATGTGCTTCAACACAACATTCTTCATGCTGGGAAAATGGGATATTCAAATAGCATCTGATCTATGGCATCTGCTAAATGCAGACAATTGTTTTAGCAGAAGCTAGCAGTTAGTTATAAAAAAAAGTTAATTACACTTGACATTTAAATTATAACTTCTAGGCACAATTTATATTTAATCCAAGATTTTGCCAAGACATACTGGTATATAGTTTATTTGTTGCTCCCATAAATGTCTTTGCAACTTTCATTAATGCAGTATAATTTGCAGTAATATTAATTTCCTTATAATCTGTGATTACACATGGATTTTGAAATATGTGTGTACACATATGTGTAATTGTGAAATGTGCAACTATTTAGAGAAATACTTTCATCACAAAATATATAATAGGAAAACACAATGCTATAGTCTCTATTCTGGAAAAAAAATTCATACGAACAGCAGTACCTGCATAGAATTTGTTACAAGAAGAGTCTAATCAGTAGTAGCATAGCACAGAGAAAATGGAGAAAGTGAATTACTAAAACTCTTTTATTCCAGCTACTGAGAAGTTTCAGTGTACCAAGTTAGAATTAATTTGTACAGCAGGGATCAAATCTTCCTGGGTGGCTAACAGTGAGTGAAGAGGAAAATGGATTCTCGTTAAACATTTCTATTAAGTTTGCATGCTGTCATTCAGCTGGAAATTAAGTTAGTTAGTGGCTCATGTCACACAGCACTCAGATTAGAGTAGCTCTTGTGGCTCTGCAAATTTAGGAAAATTGGCAGGAGGGTGGTTCCCATGGTGGAGAGGAAGGCTCCTAGAGTCTCCTTTACATGCACAGGGAATAAGTACATCCACTGTCCCTCCATCAAGACAGTATAAAGGCTACATGAGGAAATATGCTGCTTTATGTAACACTTCAAAAAGCATTTTAATAGTAACACAAGAAGAAAAGGAAACGGATGATGTTGACACAATCCAGTTGGTATTTTGAGAGACATCGTTTTCCGAGAAAAGGAGATTGCATCTGAAGAGTGTTATGAGCTAAAGTAACACCTCCTCTACATTAGGAGGTTAGTGGAGAGTCTATGAAGCTCTCAGTGGACATTCAGTATCTGATACTGAAAGTTAGAAAGGGGAGGTATTCCTTTAGGGCTAGTGAGACAAGCTGTAGCCTACTGTAAACAGACTTGCAGTAAATCAGAAACTGTTTGCCCTCTAGGGGCAAAGGAACCTGGCTTGTGGCTAAATTCATGCAGTGTGATAGTCCTCCATTCTGAATTGAATAAAGGCAGGTTGGCAAGTTTCAGACAAAACTTTTTATTGGACTTGGAGGTGGCAATGAGGATGGGTCTTCATTAGTGCATACCTACTATAGGCTTTTGAGCTTGCTGTTGCTGCATTTAAAGTGCAGAGAACTGATCAGGGGATTAGGTCATGTTGAGTCTACACAAGAAAATATTGTTGTCCCTTCTCCCTGACAAAGGGAGCTTCTCAGCATGCACACTGCTGAGTTTGTGCTTCTCTGTAGGGGGGTTGTACATGGTCACATCGCTTTCTACTGTCACCTTGTGCTCTTAGTTGTCTTGCATAGATATTTCATGCCTCAAGTTAAAGCAAAGGCTAATTTGAAAAGTTACAGGCTTAGGTATATGAGAGGCTTACACCAATGCACATGGTAATGTTCCAGACCGGAAGAGAAGTTTAACTTACATTGCTGTAACTAGAAATTCCCGTGGAGAATTTGTGTGGGAATGAAGAATAAATGGTATGTAATTTGCAAAACATGAGTTTGGTTGCAGCCATGTTCCAAATTTTCTAGCAGTTCTGCATTTGCCTTCCCATTCTGCTTTCTCACCCTTCCAACCTAAGCAGCCAGTCAACTTATTGGCGTGACCTGTAGGGAACAGAGCACATGGTCATCACCAACACCTGACATGAGCCCCTTTTCTGAATACAGGGGCTGGCCATGTTTTGCCTTTATCTGACACCTCTGATGTCAACATGGCTGGCAAACACATTGCTTCAGGCCTGTACCATACTTTCTCACCTGAGATAAGATTCTGGGTCTTTTCAGTGTCTAAGAAGAAGGGAAAACAAATCCTAGCCATCATGTAAAGAAAGTCTGACATGTTTGAGGACACTACCTTGGCAGCAGAGGAGCAAGGTCTCAGTTGGGTTATTGTGCAATTTTCCTGAAACTTAAGGGAAATTATTTTCAACCCTTGGTAAAGACTGGATCAACATTTGGACAACGGATTAAAAGGTTTTTGGAGGAGACAGGCATTTACACACACACACACACACACACACACACACACAAGCACAAGCACAGAGCATGATCATATAGGTCCTATTTTCTCAGAAAGCATGGCTACAAAAAGATCACCTTAAGGTAGCAATGCTTTTATTGATTGCATCTTTATTAAGGTAAGATTTAGAAAAGCTGATTTTAATCAATAGGAACTCCATCTGTGTTTCTTCAGTGTACCAATAAAATGCAGCAGTATGAAATACTGCTGAAATTACTGATGAAACAATAAAATGCATCAATATGAAAACTTCATATTGGTGACACATCACCTAGGGAAACTGACAAGTTACCAATATTTTCTATTCCTAAGTGCTATAACTCATTGACAAACAGCAATAGTGGTACCACAAACTTTAAGGCTGCTCTAAAGGTGCATGAAATTATATGTTTTAGACACAAAAAGCATTCTCTTATAGTTGCAGGACCTTCTTACCTCTACATCATCATTCATCATTCTGTTGAGTAATATAAACGCATATGGTTTGGGCATTATGGTCTAGGTCTGTTTGTGAAGACAGTCCTAGAAGGAGGGGTTGCTCAGTTGTGTCATAAAATGCAGTGTCACACTGGTCAGTGCCAGTAGCAAGAGAAAAAAGGTGAAGGGTGAACCATAATCCTCTTAATCCCCCTTTTCAATGTATTTTGTTGCTCTATCTCCATTAATCTTCATGGAGAAATGCTTCTTCTCTTCCACTGTTTCACTGCATGGGGAAGTATAAAATACTGCTATGTTAGCAATTCTATAAGTGGTCCATTAAGCCATCCTCAAAAGGAAAACTAATTTTAATTCTATGCCATGTCCTGATTTTTTTTTTTTTTTTAATTCGAATATAGCCCCCATGACCTTTAAAAGTCTTGTGTTGAGCTAAGGTGAAATAAGACAGCAGCACAGCTGTAACCAATTGTGTCCTAGATTGCAAACAATCAGGCAGTCACCTGATAATGGTAATCTCGCTGAGATTGTGAGGTTCCACCTCACAATTTTGAAGCATGTGAGAAGTAAAGTAGAAAGGACTTCATGGTCAGGCTTAAAAAAACAAAATAAAAAGTAGAAGGGATGCTGTGGAAGATACAAATTATTGTATTTCACAGAAAGCACATGTTTATTTAAACATGCATCATGGTGAAACCCTGCTAGTATGTGAAATGAGCATCATGTTGATTTTTCAAAGTGATTGTTCAGACCGACTTCTGGTAGACTAAAAGCTGTGTAAATCATTTTCTCAGCTCTGCAGAATTTTCTTGTTTGTTGCTCAGATGTCATGCAGGAGTCAGCATGTACTTGCAATACAAGGCAGGTATTCCTCGCTGCCTCAAGCATCTTGATACAGTCATCATTTAGCCTTCAGTTTCCCCAGAGCATACTTCTTTATCACCCTGCATGAACTTTTGTGTTGGCTAATTCTTTCCTAGTCTCATTAGCCATGCTGTTAGAAGACAGGCCAAATTTCCTGGAATAGAAGAAGGTGAGTACTGTTTATTTCCAAGTGTAACTTTCTCTAATAAGTAAGTATTTTTCCATGAGGAAAGTGAGATTTTGTGGTTTTTTTTTTTTTTTAATATGGCTAACTTTTAACAGTGATAATAAGTCTTACTATAGTAACAACAAAAACTCTATAATGCATTGAAGAAATACACCTTCCTGTGTTTTCATCTTCACCTGAAATACCTTCACCAGTTCCTGTGAATTCTAAGGCTTTGTATATGGTATAAACACAACAGTGCTTGGGTTTTATTAATTGCATGAATTAATTGGAAGATTCTCTCTTTGCCAGTTCTTGTTGAGAAGCTACATTACAAGCCTTACAAAAGCTTTCCTAGCTGTCTCCGGCCCTACTGCAACCATTCGAGAAGTAGATCTGTCTGTGTCAATTGGTTTAGCAGCAGCAAGCAGGGACAGAGCTTCATCATATCTGGGTTAAATTTTATGCAGATCTGCAAGAAATACTTTCCATAGTGGTTTTTGGAATTAGACTTGCAGTTATAGAATAAAATGATCAGTGACTATATTCTGCTAGAAATCCCTTCATATGCTGTAGAAACAACAATCCTAAGATACCCACTGATGACACTTATGTGTACTGCAGAGGAATCTTCTCCATGTAATAGCTATGACTCTTTATAAACATCAATTGTCTGACTGGACTGGGCCAACTGTCATTAAACATTTGTATAGAAGAATCATACTTCTAAATACTGCTCCAAGTTTACATAGGCCATCAATTAAGGGGAAAATGGTCAGAAAATTCTAAGATGTTTTTGGTTCAAGTTATAATGGCATATGTATAAGCTCTAATTATCATATTAAAATTAGGTGATTAGAGTAATTTCACTTAGCCTGTAATGCCCATGAATAGAGTTATCAGATTTCGCCCTCCCACACTATCTGATACAATGCCAAATAGGTAGGTAGAGTTCACTTCATTGTTTAAAAACATACTCAGTACTTCAGGTTTACACAAAACCCCATCAGCAGAGCTCTTCCTCAGTATGAAGGAATTGCTTCAAATAATCTGCATGGTACCAGCTTAAACATCTCCAAGTACTTTGAAGTATGCATGCTGAGAACAATCTCTTGCCACTTGTAATGCCACGTAACTCCTCCAAGGACAGGAAAAGCAGTCATTGACTAAGGACACTGAACAAGAGCTATAGTGCATTCTTAGAGCTATTTTTATTATAGAAGAATATTTGGTCCCTTTAGATTTCTAAATTTAGAACCCTTTGTGTAACTGAGTTAATGATCAGAAATAAGATCATTCTTATCCTACACATTGTGTTTCTCAGGAATTACTCAGCAAACTGGAGTTTAAGACATTTAAATACAAAATAATACAAAACTAGCAGCATAGTAATAATCACTTATAAAAAGTTATTTGGAATTCTCAAGGTTTTTTTTTTTTAATACTGTTTTTTGTTTCTCACTGATAGAACTAATAGTTTATTTACACAGAGACAAACAGTGAAGAGTATACAATACCTCCCCATCCAGGCCTGAATGTCCTCACATTTCACATACACATCATTCAGTATCAAAGATGAAGGATAAGACTTTTGGTAATATGACTAAGAAACTCATAGGATAATACCAAACCAGCTAAAAGAAAATAGCTCATACTAATCATTGCTGCAGAATTTGCCTGTAGAAGTTTCCCTTTAAACAAGTTGCTACACCTTTCTTCTAAGCCTTTTCAGTATGCAATTTTCTTAACCTGCTTTAGGCAGTCTTTTTAGAATCTTTTTTTTCTAGTTTAGAACCTATTTGTAGAACTCTATATTGCACTCCACTCATAGAAATGGAAGACTATGTATTTCACCTTTGTTTTTTTGGGGGGGCTAAGTATCTGAAGGTAGATCCTTAACACCTATTTAAACAAAATAGGTTTAATAGGGTAAAAAGTCAAGGAGCAAAAACTGCTTTCTGCGTTCTAGTACATACAAATTTAATTTAAAAGGGTCATTTCAACAGAACATCTGAATTAAAAAACACTCAAACACTTTCAAAAAGCTTTCAGGAGCACTTTCATATTATTATACTCTGTAACTTAGAATAGGTATTGAGTCAAATTGTATTTGACCACAGAAGATTAAGAGTGTTGGGGAAAGGAATGCCCTTATGCATTTTAAGCAGTTGCTTTTGTTTTGATTTTTATATTACCTAGCAGCACTAAGCATATTATATTAAGCATATTATATTAAAATGCTTAGTGAAATATTTGTTGGAATTAAATGTTTTGGTGAATCCCAACCTTGTTTTTGAAATATCTTTCTTAGAAAAGTCAAATTCTCATTATGATTCAAAATATCAAAATCTCTTTATGATTTAGCAAATAGTTATTGGAGTCCCACCCTTAAATAAGCTGGACACAGAAATGTATATTCAGATAAGGTATAATTTATACATAAGCTGAATACAGACTCTGCTATAAGCTTTACTGTCTGCTATGGTGATTTCCACATACAATTTGTCTCAGTTAAGGTGAATGTCACCCAATTGTTCACATCCTCTGAATATATGTTATTGTGTAGAAGATTTTTTTCGGAGGAAGATCGGTGTGTTTCTCATACAAAGAATACTGTGTGGTAATATACCATGAATATTTCTGCAGGCATGTCAAATTGCCTTAAATTTACATAGAAACAAAAGAAGGGAGAGTTGTGAGAAGAGTGAGATTGTGAAGAATAGCCTGAAATACTTTTGTAAGCAATGAAAAAATACAAACAAATGCTCAATGTGAGCTACTGTACCACCTGTATTTAGAAGTATTTCCTTCTAAATATTAGACTCTGTGTGAGCAGGCACCTATATGGAAAAGTTAGATTTAGACCTTATTATGTATGTAAATTTGGGAGAGTACTTGTGCCTTGAAGTCTTTTGTTGCTGGGGAAAGCAGTACCCATAATCTTGGAAAATCAGACTCTAAGCAAGTGCTTTGCCAAAACAGTTATAATATTTTGAGGCAGAATGCATTCTTATTTATTAAAAATTGAATTCTCTATGATATTACTTATTCTTCCTGTGTTCAAGTGTGTATATAAGTATAGAACAGGAGAGGGAAGCAAAACTTGATGTGCTGACTGGTACTGAAAAATATAAGCCAAACAGGGGCTCCTGTGCTTGCAGGTATTAGAATGTCAGTGGTTTGAACTTTAGTTTCCCCTTTAATCTGGGCTTCGTGTGCGTTACAGGTAAATAGTCTAGACATAGGCATCAAGATAAAGTATTTATACCTAGAATATATATACAGATATATAAGCATAAGCAATGCAATGGTGTAGTGTGAAAGAAAATAATAAATATTAATACTGTCAATTGTTAGCTATGTGTCATGATATCAGTTGCTGGCAAGTCAAGAATACGAAGTCATAAGCAAGTTTTCTTGTGATAGTAAGTCTAGTAAGTCAAACCGATTAGTTCCTGCTCTTTCTCATTATAGCTTTGATTAGAGTACTTTCAGGGGAAAGAGGCGCTAGTGCTACTTTTGACTTCCCTATATCCCAAGGGCATGCAGTTATCTGTTTGTGAGCTAGCACGTTTTCACAGTTCTCTGAGGACTCAAATAGTGTGCCAAACAAGTCTTAATTTTAGTATCCACTGCTAAGGTGCCTAAGGTTTTTTAAATCCTCTCTTAAATTGCTCTTGGGCACACTATCATAGCTATGACTATGTGATACTATTTAAGTCAGATATGTGAGTATGTATATGAATGCTTATTTACAGAAAAAAAAACTTTAAAGAAACAAACAACACTAGGAAAAATGTTATATTTATTCCTAGTACAATTTATTTCTCTAAACTTTCAGGGATGAAAATATTTTAAATATTTCTTGTCTGTTTTATGAGGTGAGCATCCCATAACTGCATTTCTGTGAACTACATGACCTTCCTGACACCTATATGCCAAGTGATACAAGATACTGTGTACTCTCAAAAGATTGTAATGCTGGCAGCTGGCCTGTCACATTACTTCCCTCTCTGTAAAATAAATTTAAAGTAATGAAGGACAAGAACAGTTAAGGGAAGAAAAATATTTTAATAGATAATAATCTGCTTGATACCACATCTAGATTAGTCACAATATGCACAAAATGCAGTCTGGGATGAAATCAGTACATGATGCTCTTCAATTTGCTATCAATAAGTAAGTATAAATCTGCCTACTCTCTCTGTCTGCCCCAACTTGAATTATGATTAGGTGAATTTCTGGTTTTCTTGAGCAGTAAAGGAGGAAGATGTGAAAGATCAGTCATAATGATCAAGGGATTGCAATAGAAGGTGTGTTATTAGGAATGGAAAAAAAAAGGATTGTTTGCCTATCTAGTATTATGCAGGATGGACAGGATGTGTGGGAGTGAAACAAACCGTAGTGGCAGGTTTGGTATGTGTAACATCCCGTTCCATACTTTGCAGTGCTGGAAAAGGTGTAGTGAATGAGGCAAGAGAAAGGAAGGACAGAAAGGGAGGGTTCCATTGAAAAGACAGTTGAAGGCTTTGCTAAAGAAGACTTCTGTCTCTGTCATAAAGACAGTAGTGTTGGACTTCAGATATCTACCTCCCAACTCCCAGCATGTGTTACATTGTGATGTACAAAATAGGACCCAGGCCAAATGAAGTCACCAGTACGGTTTCACTCTCAAATAAACCTATATAGATATGTTGTTGCTGGGTAATTTCAGTAAAACAGATGTAGACATTTCAGACTGCAGATATACAGATACAGTATGTGTGGAAAGTTGCAACCGGCATCTGAATACCTCAGCTTCCCCATAAGTAAAATGGAAATAATACCATTTCTTGTCAAAGGACATAGTTGTAAGAATCAGTTACTGTGTGGGAAGTGCTCAGTTACTACAGCACTAATACCATTCAAAATCTCCCCAAAATATCAGTAACAACCTTTCCTACAGAGTGTAAATGGCAAACCACACAGTAAGCAACGTAGAAAATACTAGGGGGGGGGGGAATTTATCAACACCTGTTCATAGTCAATGCTGTCTATTCTATTCATGGAAAGAAATCAAGACTTGGGTAGGAGAGAAAGTCAGTTACGTCATTTATATTAAAGTTTGACTTATAATATGTATGCATATTAAAAAAAAAAGTTTGGACCAGGAAAATTAATTCTGATATTTTTTAACTCTTCAACACTTTAACAACCTTATTGTTCTTGTGCTGGGTTTTTCATGTGCAATATGCAGAGATAAATGGTAGTACACTACTTCTTAAAATGTTTTTCCATCTACAGCTGTGAAAAAATGTGCAGTATTAGCATATTCACTGTTGGATTCCTTTATCACATGCATTCATGTGACTTGAGTGTACAAGTGCTGGATTAACCCTGTTCTTCTGAGACGTCAGTACAGAAAAATGCAATCTCACAAGACCAGTACCAAACATCAGCTTTGATATTTGACTTTGGGGTTAAATCGATGTCTAAGTCACGTAATAATACATTAGTTTTTTTATGATCTTTTTTTCAGAGTTCCATTTATCTTTAAACTATGGGGAATGAATGTGTGACTTTCTTATATACAATTTTGGAGAATGAAAGACAAGTCTTTGGTCCAAGTGCATATGTAAGCTATGCACTATGAACTCTAGGACCTTTGTAACCTTGAAAACCACAAGATTTTGGATGCCTCACCAAAGAAGGTAAATTCTGATCCATTTCCATTGATCCTGCTCTATTTAAATAAATCCATATTTATTTAGAGTAAAAATTGTTCGTCTTTTTCGGAATCTAGCACTTCCTCTGGAGTTAGAACTTCTTCATCTTTACTTCTAAGTGCTAATGCCAGGTAAGAAAAGGAATATATACCTATTTTCTGGAGAAATAAGGTTCTCCAGAAGGTTAGAATTAGGAAGATTTGGGAAGGAAGAAACAAGATAAATGCATGGATGAGGGGAAAAGTCCCATCCTCAGCTGTGTCCAATTCCTGTTTTAATGCAACTGCCAAGGGTTAATAAGGACACTAAATTCAGATCTGCCTTAACTCTAGGTTGAGTACAAGAGTTTGTTGGTAGATGTTGTAGATGTCACTTCCATTCTGATTCTTAGGCAGTTCTCTCTTTTATCCTTAAGTGCTCTAGCAAGTCCCTCTACTGCAAGAAAAAGGTGAAAAATGACTTCTGACAGTCTGACATGAATGTAGGGGTTCTGCTCTCTCACACCTGTGGTGCTGAGTTTGAGAAAATGAAGGTACTTCATGCCTTTTGACAATGCCAAGTGATGAGTAAGGCCCTGTGTGTAAATATAGATGAGAAGCATCATGTGGCAATTGATATGCTTTCCCCTATACAGAAATAACCACTTCCTTTTGAAAAGTAATTCAGAATGTCTGAATCATTAGAGGTCTGTATCAGAAGGTGCTTTCCATCACGTTCCTCTTTCTGTGGCTTGCTTTCCATGTGAGTTATCTGCATTAGTCTGTCTGTTTCACATTCATGTATTCACCATCTCTAGAGGAAAAAAAAGATTAAAAAAGTGTTGTATTATATCAGTTATTGTAGGTTTTCATTCACTTCATTGAGTTTTGTTATCTCACTTACAGGAGTTACAGCAATGATGATCTTGCTGCTTTTTGTATAATAACTTGGCAAGGGCAATTTCTTGTCTATAGCAATAATAAAGTAATCATGAATAAGAAAGCCAAGAAGCTTGTTGAGTAATGACAGGAAGGATCATTCTTTTCATTTTTTCCAATGTCTCTTCCCTCTCTTCTCCTCTAGTGTTCAGCTCTCGCTTTTCAGAGAGACCCAATATAATTAAATAAGCAAGTAACGTAGAATGTCATCTCCCTCTTTAATCTTCCCTCCAATGTTAGTTCTAGGAATGTTATTTCATCTTCTAGAAAAGCTTATAGAACTTCTTTTTTTTTTCCCCATGTACATTAACCCCTCTGCGTCTGATCTTTCTCTTTTACTTAAACTAGTGCAAGGTTTCACCTTCGTGCCCATCTTATAAACAGATCTTATAAACAGATGGGCACGAAGGTTATTACACTCTTTTCAGAGTTTCTATAGGTATATTTATTATGTTCATTTACCTAAACTTTATTACAAATACATAATTTTTGTGCAAGGTAAGATTGTAAGAGATTTTTGAAAAAAAAATGGTACGTAGAGTATTAATCGTGGTAGTCTGCAAAAGCAACAAAAACAGGCAATCATCTGTCAAATCCAAAGAACTCCTACTCATATTACAGGTTTGGGACTAATATTCTGGCAGTGAGGCTAAAAACAGAGTCAAGGTCCAGAACAAGAATTGCTACAGTTTTTCTAATGCAAAAAGAATCCTCTGGATTTCTAGGATTTTCAAGTTCAGACTCTTTAACCAGGAACACTTGTATTGTAATCTTGTAATTTTGCGTTGTTGTTTGCCCTTTAAAATAAACTTTTGCGCACTTGCTCTTTTATAAATGAATTTAAATGAGAAATGAGCATTCAGTTTTTGAAGTAGTGGCCTTGACACTCCTGAAATTAAGACCCAATTAAACACTGAAATGATAAGTCCATTTCTTTATGAAACAAACATAGTATGAGATTTCCATTCATAGGAAGTCTCATCAAATGCATCAGGTATATGCACCGATCTGAATCCTGATTTTTATATTTCAGATATATTGCTGTATCACAACACAAGGATGTGAATGTCACAGTCTGTGTGCTCTTACACTTTGTCATCTGCACAATTGTCACAAAAAAAGATTGAATATTTCCTACTGGCTTTATTTTTTTTTAATTGTGCAGTTTACTCAACTGTTAATCTTGCTGCTATTTTCTTGCAATTGTAAACTGCGTGGATCACTTCAGGGATCATTAAACTACATAACAATGAGATGACACCTCTACTTTTCAGTAGAGCATTGACTGGAAGCAATTTTCAGAGACGTACGATCCACCAGAGCTGGTTAGAGGAACAATCCACAGAGCTGAATAAAGCAGCTTTTTTTTTTTGTGAGTGAGACTCATTTATGGACATTGAGCTCAGTTTTCTTCCTCATTTATGCTTCTACTTACCAGTCTGAGACAGAGAAACAGTAGACCAAAAGAAGCCATCAAAGCTTAGACAAAGAACTGATACAGCTGCTGCATAATGAAAGCATGTTTGAATCTCTGTGCGTGGCATTCGGGGAGAAGAGAAACAATAGCTTGCATAGAATTAATTATGCTGGGTAGAATTCAGCTCTGGGATAACTCCCTGAGACTAACGCACTGCACTTTTGCTTTCTTCTAAAGGAACATTGTTTTTACATTTCATTAAATGAAAAAACGAGATTAATGCAGTATGAAGTCTTAAATTTTATATCAATGTAGATTACAGCATCCTTATTTAGCATTCCTTATAAACCTGCTTCATTAGTGAGACCTGATTATATATATATGTGTGTGTGTGTGTGTATATATAATATATTAAGAAATATATATATATATAAAAAACGGATATGCATAAACAATTCCTGGGTAGTAATTTTTTCCTTACTCTTGATTAATTATTCCTTTTCTTGTTGTTGTCAGGTCAAGATTTACAACATGATTAATATGTACCTGTTTTTATTTTGCTTTTTGTTTTGCTTTTTATTTTTTTTTGAATTAGTTATTGACCTGAGATATTTTTGTTATAGCTAACAGGGGATGGCTTGAAGGACTATATCTCAAATGAATTAGCTTTTTGGAACTGAAAAAAAACAAAAGTAAAACAAAGAAAGTAAAGGTTTTCCTGTCATATGTGTTCAGAGCCATTATTTACCCTTTTTAGTATTAAATAGCAAAAAAAAAAAAAGTTACTATTTTTGTTTTTAGTTATTTAAGGGCTCTGTATCTGACTGTAAGTTAATATTTTCCTTCATCCATGTTTTGCTTTCTAGATCTTTCTGTTGATCGTAACTAGACATGCAGATCTAGTCATTGCACTGCCAGACAGCTGTGCTTAATATCACTAGCTTTTCAGTAGTTGGGGCTAGTTCTGTATCCTGGCAGAGATAGATCCTAGAGACACTGAAGTGTCCTCTCAGGTCTTACCAGCTGATAGGACACTTAAGCAGATATGTTGGGTTTTTATAGAAAATGTGGCCTTGCCGAGTATCTGGATGTGACCAAATGTCTTGCCTGCAGTCAGTTACAGTTGGGTAGAGCTGTGAGTAGAGAAATGAAGCTGATCTTTCTGTAGCATCCCATAACTTAACATGAAACCCCATTAATTCTTTAGTACTTCGGTGATGGAGTCTCTGTTTGTCCAATGTAGGAGGAAGTTTTGCTGTGTTCATTCAAAACCCAGAGAAATTAAGCATTGTCAAAGAACAGACTGTAGTTTGTGAATATTCTGCCTGCAAAATGTTTGTGCCTCACTGTGTGCAGTATAAATTATATCCTCTATCCGTTCAGATTTGGACAACCATGTGAAATTGCATGCAACTCCTTCCAGCTATTTACCATCTCATATGAGATCACTTTAGAACTTTAGTTCAGATTTGACATATTCGCCTAACTCATACCTTCAAGCTTTTATAATGCATGACATAAGTAATCATTAACATCTCCTGGGCTATTGATCATGTGTTTAGAGTGTGTGCTTAGAGTCCCTGGAGTGGTATTAACACAGCAAATAAGATTTCTTTTCTTCAACCAAAGAATGGGTGAAAACAGTAAAGCAATTGGATCTGTCCTTAGGCTGTATGAGGAAAGGACAGTAGCAGGTGCTTTTATTCTTCTTCTTTTTGCAGACATGGTATTTTGCATCAGTAGTGTATTCAGATATAGCAGTGTTCTTCTGAGAGTTAACGGGACCTCAAGCAAGGTAGAAAGGCTGATAGCATATATTATTTAGTATGTATCAAAGACCTGGATTTCTGTTATTAATATTGCTTGCTTTATTTTCATTTTTAGTTTTTCAGAAAGCAATCAGGATGAAATGATACAGGAAAAAAAAAGTAAGTGCAGCTATGTGGGAGGGAAAAAATGTGTGCATTCGTATGTATGCCTAAAATTCAAGGTAATAAATTAACCCTGTCAAAGATCATTAGATTCATGGCTTAAAAATGCCCAGTGTTTATATGTAAGGATTATGGTAGATCTGAGAGGAGTGGATGCTGAATCTCTGAACTGAGAATATTGACTGGAGGAGGATAAAGATCAGGACAATCCTATGCTTGAAAATACCATTTGCTTTGAAGAGATTGCACTAGCAAAAGGGCCAAGATTTACCCCTGTATTTTTGGGGTTTACTTGCTTGTTATTTTTGTTTACTTGCTTGCTTTCTCACAACTTTTCATGCAGTAGCATGTGCAGTGCCTTGTGCCTAATGGCATACTTCTTCATTTGAGCTCTTCAGGCCTCTGATTCTCCTATCTATTGGTTATTGGGACAGAGTGGATGGGTCTGCTCTTCTGCTGTGCTTGTACAGTACCTTGTGCAATGCAGTTAACCTCAGTTCCTCACAATGAGGAGGGACTGCAAAATAATAACAATTTTTTCAGTCATTTGAAGGTGATTCAACACACTTTTGGAGAGTTACTTGCCATGCAAGTATCTTCTGTTCTCCCACATGGATATAGCAACAGGTACCCATCAAGCTCTTATGCCATTGGTACTTCTTTTACACTTTGAAACAATCATTTGTTTTTTCTCACCCATGTATATTACTGTCTGCCTTCCTGCATTATCCAGATATGCCTGATGTTTCAGAGAGCAAGCAGTCAAAGAAATTAAGTCAGGCATGTGAGAAGGGTGGGTCTTCTGATGTTGTGTATGGGATAAACAGAACCTGGACACTGACCGCAAGTGGTTTATAAGCAGCTTACTGCAGCCATTCTGAAGTAAGTAACTTGGCATGTCTTCTTGCAGTATCAATCTAAATAGATGATATAATTTTGACTTTTTCAGCATGCACTGTATGTCTAGACTTCAGTGACTTAAAATACGTAAATAGAAGTAGCTGCGTAGAGGACATAAAAGAAATGTCAAACATGAGAACTTTGCTGCATAAGAATAAAATATATTAAGGACAAAGATTTTTCTATTATTTATGAAAAAGATTGCTTTGAAGAGATGCATGTAAACAAGAGTAATAGCAAAGCTGTGAATTAAATAGTGACTTGAAAGCAGGCGTTACACAGCGCTGCTTTACATAACGCCTTCCACTAAAGTTTGCTTACTTGGGAATTGTAAAAGGATGATTTCTGTTTAAAAGAGAAGAAATTGTGAATGGTCTAGAAGAATTACCTCATCCTCATAAACAGGGGAGTGACATCCTGTACATAGTGCTTCATACTTCAGATATTTTCTTCCAAAAACTTTGTATTTTTTTCCTTGCATTTATTTAAGACAACCTGTTTTTTCAAAAATTATGTTTTAATTTGTAAGAAAGATAGTTAGATTGTAGTGAACTCATCTAGGATGTGTATTTATCCTTACAATTATTTATTCTTATTCACAGGAATTCTCCATGAGTGCTAATGACATAATGAATGGGAAGAAATGATAGAAATTAATACTGCATTTTCAGTGAATATTCCATTAATCTACAAAGTCTGCCGTATCTGGCCTCCCAGTGAAGTCTCTGAAAAAGGGTAAAGACAAAGATTATTTTTCTGTTGGGAGTATCTGAAATCAGTGATGTACAATCATATGGAAAATCAGAAGTTGAACAGGTTGCTAAGTTGAATGTACCATATATCTACAAAATACTGAAATGCAGGCCCTGCTATAGGGAGAACTGCATTGCTGAAAACTGCTAAAACTTAGATTCCTAGATTCAAACCAAAAACTTGCCTGGATAATTTCTACTTTCAGGCCTATCAGATGTAGTTGAGCTCAATTATATATAAATATATTTTTATATATGTATGTTTATATATCAATATATTTATATATATCCTTTACATAAAATATCAATATAATATGCACACAACCATATATATACATACAGGATTTATCTTCTCTAGTTGTTTATCACAGATATCCAGTCTACCACAGTTGTGTGGACTGTGTTTACAGTCAAGGAGAGACCCATGCAGCTCCAACAAGCAGTCTAGTAAATATTTTGGTTCAGACCTACAGACAAAACAAAGTCTCCCTTGGATAAGTTAAATGGGGCGTATTCACTGACTTTCTGTAGTCCTTCCTTTATATCGCACAGGATAACGGTACCACTAGCAACAAATAATACTTTACCCTAGCTTTCCTAGCTTGTATCCTCTTTAAACATTCAGGAATGACAGCATCTTTTTCATTTTATAGCACCATCCCGGGAGGCTGGGTTTGGATTATTTCTGCAGCAAAGCAGGCCTTGCTGCTGAGCTGGAAGAGGGCCTCTCAGAAACACCTGCTACTCCACTTCCTCTAGCAATAAAGTCTGGCCGTGTGGGTCCTGAGGGTGACAGCTAGTAGGCTTTTTGGCCACCCACACGTCAGAGTAACAACCCAACGCTGTGGCAAATACAGGAAGCACTGCTGAAAGCAGGGGGAAGCCTGTCTGTATCTGCCTGCTCGCAGCAGGGAGGCTGCTGCTCTAGCAAAAGGAGTTGCCTGAGACCTGGGTCTGGCTGCAGTGACTACCGAGCCTGAATCCTTCTCCTGGGAGGGTCTCCAAAGGAGTTCCCATTAAAGGAATGAAGTCCTGTTGAAATGACTGAGAATGAAGGAAATTCAAAACATAAGAGCAGCTTTCTGTTGTTTGATAGTGTACGGATTTTATTTTTCAGGAGAAGCAGGCAGCTTCTCAGTAACTTAAAGAAATATTTATTTTTCTCATACTGATGCAGTGTGTTAGTAATGTTTTGGGTCTGTACCTAATGGTGAAATATTGGAATTGACATGTAGTTTACAGCAGCTCTAGAGGCTCTCATAACAGTTCATAGCTATTTCAGATACATTCAAATTTACCATACCAGTAGAAATCAGATTTTCAGCTGAAAGGGCTACATATTGGAATTGGCTTTCGTTGATGTAGTGACAGATGTGTTCTAACTTGTTCCCCAAGGACCATGTGGAACTGAGGTTTAAAATAAAATCTGTCCTAATTGATCTAATCTGAACTTTATTTCTTTTCTTTCAGAGGCGCTGCTCTGTCTGTTGGTGCAAAATTTTGATGGAAGAAAAAGACCTGAGAGAAAGCACAATTTCAGAACAAAATTTGTATTAGAATTTTATAGCTACAGTAAAATACAGAGCACTGAACAGTACAAGTCTAAGTGAAACGTAAGCATCAAATGGGTGTACTGAAAGTGGCATCAGTATGAAATTCATCTTCCCTTTTATGATCTGGCTTTCAGATATTGCTTCCAGGTACATGTTTCCATGTAATATCCATGCTGAATAGTTGAACTTAAATCTGCTTTTGACACAGCATGTAAATGAAATGTTTATGGAGACAATATAGGTTATCTGCACACGTAACTGTAGCCATTCAGAACCTGATGGAGACAGGTAATTAGTAATTGTTGAAATTACTAAAAAGCTTTTGGTCAACTTCAGTGGGTTTTGACTCATGCTTTCAGATGTTAGTGAGAAAGGCATAACACCTAGGTGGATTGATTGGCATTGTCAGGTACTAGTACTCCCACACATGGTTGCTAAAAACCTCTTTTCATAAGAACATTTGTTTTTGAGACTGTGTTTTGGGGCTTGTGAGCTCGCTTGAACGTTCGAATGTCACACTCCAGCAAATGAGAAATTATTCCTGTGGGCGAGGGTGAATCAGCTCGTGTGTCTGCCTGTGTTAGTCACCAGGATCTGTCTGGGTGCAATGTGGTCAGCTCTTTACATTTAGAAGAAAAACTGGTAATAAATGTAAAGCATTTCCTTCCCCCATCTGTTTCAGTAAAGACCGCAAAAATAGGTCTATTATAAAGATAAACAAAACTAACGAAAGAGTGGGTGTCAGCATCCTCATAGGAAGGCACTGTATTTTCTTCAGATTTGTTTCATCTTTTAAAAATAGAGGTGTTTGTCTTTCTATTTGCTTAAAAAACAACATGCAGTATTAGATAGCCTTTTGATAACACTGTTAGTTTTTATCTCTCATATTCAGTGTCTTGTACAATGCAAGTTTGTAATGTCTTTTTATTCTATACTTACTAAGTGCATGATTTTAGTTCCTTGCATGTAGTAACATATATACACATTGTTTGCTCCCTCAGTCTGGATGACTCAGAAAGTAGCCTAATAAATACGTTATTTATAACTCTTCTGACATGCAGGAATATTTTCTAGACTAGCTCTATTTAGGGGACTGAAAAAATGAAACAATTGTTTTCCTCCTCTCTTTGGGGTTTTGTTTTCTTTGTAAAATCAGTTTACTTGCCCACTTGTCAAAGAGACTCTGGATTTTTTTATTTTTTAAGAGATTTCCCTGGATAAGGACTGTGCAGTAGCTGGTATAGGTTATAACCTGTGTTTTCAAAGCGGTTCTCATTATCTGTTTCTATGGCAGACAATGTGCATTGACCTCATCATAGCAGTGCTTCTGCAGTTTACTGAAAGCCACAACTCTCACTGGTCCACACATTTGATATATTCACGTCCTGTCTTCTGAGCAAATATGAGAAGATTTGACTTGGAGTGTAACGGATATCCGTATTGCTGTGTATTCTTTATATATTGCTGTGTATTCTTTATTTTCAGTCAGCTGTACAACAAGTTTTCATTTTTCCATGGTGTTTTATCAAAGCAGCTCCATGCAAAAGATGGTGAGTGGACACAATACCCTGACACTGATTTACAGTTCCACACTGGTTTTCAAAAATTAAGAGCATTTTGACATTTAGAGTCTCTGCTTGAGTGCAGCTATTCCAACACAAGTCACAGATTTATCATGCTGTATTTTCTCTTTCAAAGACAAGTATCATTGGAAGGATCTGCCAAAATCAGCTAGGAGAAAAATTCCACAAACTCAGATTGTGGCTCACCTTTTGGGCATTTTCTTCACTGCTGAGATTAATTTTATTTAGCAGGTATTTATCAGATTAAGTGCTTTTTCTTTAGGCATTCTTTGCTTTCCTTGATATTTCAGATAGAATTTTCTCTGAGGCTTTGACTTCAAATGTTTATTAACTGCAAGTAATCATCTGACTGAAACAGTGATTTCCCTTATATGACACTTGTCCTCTAGGGATGCAACTGAAAACATTCCTTTGACTATCAAACAGCCATGAGTACAAAATGAGTTCTTGCAACTAACATGGGGTTATTCTTAAAAGACAAAGTAAATTGCTGAAAGATGCATTTGTACTCTCAAAAGATTTCCACTGTCGCACTCCCATTTGTACAATATCAACGTGGACATACCTATACTCTCCTGTGAACTTTCAAAATTTCATTGTTTTTGGTAATCAAAGTATATCAATCAGGAAGGCATCTGTTTCTCTGGGGGAACTACCATCAGTAATTCTTTGTGGAAGATGTTGTTAGTAAATCTACACTTCCTCCGACGTGAAGACATTTTCTTAATATGATTTGAGTGGATAGGTAAGACAAATGATAAAGCAAGCACCTTGATTTGAAAAGAGAGAACCTCTTGGTACTAGATAGATTTGTGCTAAGTATGCAACAATGTATTATCTTCCTATAGCTTTAAATAGAGATACATCCCAAGCACTTTGGAAATGGAGAACACAGAGAGAAAGTTTAGTTTTAGGTCTATTTAAGTCAACATAGGGGGTTAACTCAGAATTTATACTGCAATCAAATTTATATTTCGTACAAGGTCAGAGTGTGGTATGAAGGCAGAGTTGGAGGAAGTCATAACAATGACAACTTGATTGCTGACTGAGGGACAGTTTGTAACTGAAAATCTTAAGCACTGATTGCTTTTGTTGAGACACCTGTGCTTTGCATTAGTATTAGATATGTTTAAGTTAATTCAGGCTAGTTGTTGTATGATGGCTAGGACAGAAGAGGTCTACATGGGTCTGGGAGCTGACTATGAGGTTGCTTTGGGAGGAAGACTTTGTGCTGCGGACACGAAAGTAGGAGCGATACTAGACAGGGGCCTGTGAGAAGGTGATGTGAGTGATGAGGGGGCACCTGGCTGATCAGCAGAAGGTGAGTGTGCCCGAGTGCTGTGCCTCAAAGGTGTAAGATGGGGTTCAAGGAGGTGGAAAATGAAGAGCAAGAGGAAGAGGAGGGCAAAAAAAACACACAAGAAAGCAGGGCTGTGACCAGAAACTCATTTCAAACCCATTATGTGTGGCGTTTCATATGCCAGCGATGTTAACTGAATCCCATAAGAATACTCTGAGAGAATCTGTTTCTAAATTTCATTTTCTTTGCCCATCAGTACAAATGTTTGAGTAAAAATAAGCTCGTGGGATGTTAATGGGAAAAATCCAGGTATATAGAAGAATTCATTCTGAAAATATTTCAAGCCAGAGAAAGAAAATACAGATGTAGGATAATCTGCCTAAATTACCACAGTGAAATGCATCTCAACAAATGACTCCTGGCAAATAACCCATTCCACCTCTGAGTCTCAAAGAGTTGCACATGTCTAACACCCACTGAAGGTTTATTTCCATTTTAAATAATATTTTAATAATACTAATTTAATATATATAAAAATATAAAAATAAAGTTAGTCAAAT
>VZSG01000036.1:137409-152788 GCA_013398315.1 Nothoprocta pentlandii
TTGAATATTCTAGATTTTTGTTATTCTGAAGGTCTCAGGAAAAGAAGTACAAGTATATATATATTTAAAAATATATATATATAATCTCCCCTTTTATTTCACTCTGCATTTGATACTGCAATGTAATGACTTTATTTCACTGAAGCTTTTCAGAACAGGGAGGTTATAACTGCTGTTTATTTGCTATGATGACTGGCTGAGTTATCATCTAAGATAGAGCATTGCAGCTTCATACATCCACATTTGTAGCCCTAATAGTGTAGCTGCATACTACACAAGGAAATTGCAAGTAAAATGGCATTTTCAAGTTATATGCATTCTCATATGCATGTAAATACTCATAGCCTCACTTCTTGCTGCTACAAGAGTTGCAGTCATTGAGAAAGATTTTTTTGGGGGGGGGGGTAGGAGTATTTATTCTTAAATACATAAGTGGAAAGAGCTGATTCTATCCAATCTACAAAATTCTCTTTAAAACAAAATAAGAAGTGAAATCTAAAGTCAGTGTCAGATAACACTGTGTCCATCTGGAATTCCCTTGCAGTATACAAAAATGCAAAGTAATTTGTCTAGATCTTTATGGAAAAGGTGAAAATAATATGATTTATGCTGTTAGATTATTATAATTCAGCTATGAAGTAGGATTTATTTTCACTTATGGGAATACAGCCATAATCTAGATATGACAAAGACATGATGAAAATACTCTCTTGTACTGATTTATCAAAGCTATCTGCAAGATGTGTGCACATATTTGCTTAATTTTTTAAAAATGGGTGTGAACATTTAATCTTTTTTATGCAGCTTTGAAATGCATTCCTTCATTCTCCTCGGTGCTGTTTTTGAAACCTCTCAGTCTGTAGCATGTGCTCATGTCGCTAAAAGCTACGGCCCAACAAATTTGCACTGAAGGTTCCAGGCACATGGATATTTATACATTGAACAGAAGCCTTACAGCCATATGGTACTGTGTGTGAAAGCACATTTTTAGAGGAAAAGCCCAAACTTGAAAGTTGTATATACATGAGTACAGCTTGTCTGGTGATGTTAAAAGCAGAGAAAGATGGCAGTTCACCACCATGCTTAACTTTTATAGATTTGTGCCTCTGTTCTTTAGATATCTATAGTGGCCCACATCTTAATGCACCAGTTTGCATCCAGCGATGATTTTTTTTGTTGTCAGCAGATCTGTCCTCTCTCCATCCACCTCGGTAGGTAGCATGTGCCAAGCTTGTTTACGCTGTCTTTCTTGGAATATACAAGCTAAGCTGTGCTTAACTTCTGTGCTATGTAGAGTGGAGCAATTTTAAAACTAGCCTGTAGCCGTGTCCTGCTTTCCACTCAAAGGGTGGAAACGATTGCAGAGCAACCTCCTATGTGGTCTTGAGGGTAACAGCCAAAGTTGCTGACTGAACTAAAATTAACTCCATGGAGTGCTGTGTGGACTGGACAGGCATATTGCCATATTTCTGGCTCAGCTGCTCCTGTTCCAGAGCAGATTGTCGGAGGCTGCCCTGGGAACTTCTGTGCCCACAGTGTTCAGATTCGGAAGAACACACCATGCATTCCCCACCTACCGCCTTGTTCCTCCTGCAAATGGTTCTCAGGAGAAGGACGCCTGGTGCACAGACATCAGATGGCAGTAGCTATTCCCATGCTTTCTTTTGAGGAGGGAGATGATCTGGGATTGACATAAGGAATTAGCACGACTACTTTTGCATCCGAATAGTGGATAAGATTTGGAAACTCAAATGTCGTGGAGTTCTGGTTCACAGCTAGCCATTTTGGTGTGGACAGATCATTCGTTAGGATGATGATGGTGGAGGCTTGGGTTGTGTTTCGGTGTTCAGCGTACAGACATCTGCAGAATATGGTAATTGGAAATGTGCTTGAAATAATTGCTTTTATTTGTTTGTTTGTTTGTTTGTTTATGTTTTACACCCCAAAGAATGGGTATCCAAATTGCTTTAGGGCATACATGAAGGCAGCAGAAGGTCACAGAATAGCAAATAATCTTCAATTAAAAATAGTTTATAAATCTTAATGGCCAGCAATTTTACTTGAGGGATTGAAAACCATACATTACTAACCAAAGCTCCATATCCATCTTTCAGGTTGTATAATTTATTTTAGAGAAAAAAAAATTTGGGAAATGTTTATATGAAAAAGTGTTTTCAAGTATTTAAAAATGTCTTTTCAAAGTGTAAACTTGGAGATGACACAAGGTAATGCTCTCACTCAATTTCTGTCCTAAACCAAATTTGATTTCGCCTCACAGCAAAGTTCTCTAAGCTTCACACTTGCTGGTATCCTTTGAGAAACCCCCTTACCCTAAACCACCGTTTTGGAGCTTTCGAGTCACTCATTATACATGTAGGAAAACATAGAATTGGGGTATCTGCATCTCACTGTCCATATTATATGGCAAATATATATTTAATTCAACACAGAGAGTTGAATTCATTTTGGAGAAAAGTGTGGTCATGAATAAAGACCTGTGATTCTGTGAGTCTGTATGAGCCAGGGACATGCACACACATTACAGATTAAGGTCGCTAGAGATTTTAAACAGTATAATCACTGTTCTGAATGACTTGTTTCATTTCTTTCTGTAGGACACATGCTGAAGAATCCCATCTCCGGTGCAAATGCTAAAGATACATCCTGGACACATACACTGTTTCTCTGACAAAAAGCGAAAATGCAGCCTTCTGCTTTGCTGGAGTTTGCAAGGGCACATTATCTATGCCAAAGAGGGTGTGCTCCTGGCTGCTTCTTGGAGATTTGTTGCACTGTCTGCCTGGTAAGTCAAACCACATCTTTAATTTGCGTTTGGAGACAGGATAGTGACAGAACCAAAATGCAAAAAAATTTAACTGAATAACTAGAGGAACTGATTATTATGAGTACAGTGATGGATGAAATTATAAAGTTCGGTATGAGATCTGATAGGGATCTCCCTTTGAAACTCCTGTTATGCTTGTGACTGACACTGAGTTTCATTGGTGGTATAAATTGAATATCCTGTTATGTACATTTCCATTTTCTGTTAAAATACAATAGGACATGCAGTGAGCCATACTCATTACTAGCTAGTGCCAATAAAATGAATGTTATACTATGAGTGAATATGTTTTCTTGATTTTTTCTTCTTTCCATGTATATATAAATGATGAATTGTTCCAAAATAGTAGTAGTAATACAATCTTCAATACATCTTCAACCAGTTTTAGAAAAGCTTCTCATTTCTTTTCTGTCACTTCCCTGTGAAGGGATCCTTGCATTTAATGCAATAGGCTGGGCAATCTGTACAGTATGGTTATGAAACAATTAATTTATTTCTCTGTGTGAGCTTCTACATGACAAAAAGTGTATAATTACTAACTCACCGAGGCTGCTTTTCCGGTTATCCAAATTTAGCAAGGACACTATTCACTATTCTCATATCTTTCCGTAGAGCACACAGATCAGTCTGGGTTGAAGCAAGTTAATGTCTAGTTCAAACTCTGCACGATCCCAGTTTTGCATCAGGAATGCAACTGGAATTAGCCAGGAATTCGCTTTCTTTAATTGCAGAGGACTTGTTTTTCCAGATCCATATAAACTTAATCCCATCTTTACCATTAGACACTATCTTCATCTTCAGTAAAGTTAGTAAAGCAGCGTTCAAGGCTTGGAGACAAACTCTTTGCTCAATTGGAGCCTTTTTTTTGATCCTGTGAAAGGATTCAGACCTTTGTATTTATACAAGGATTTCTTCAGTCATTCATATCTCAAGAGTTAGAACTAACAATATTCTCTTTTTTTTTGCTTTTTTTTTTTTTTTTTAGTATAGTCTCTCGTAGGAGTTGAGTATATTGTTTTAAGCGAAACTATAAATTGATTCTTTTTGGTTGAGTGTCTAGACTGAAAGCTCCACAAGCCTGTGCTGCCTTCAAGATAACTATTATGTTTTGGGTTTTGCCTGAAAAAGAGCTCCATTTAAAAGCCTTTTCAGCTGTTGTACTCTCTTGTACTTCCAGCATGAAAAGAAATTGCAGTGATATGAAAAGAACTGAAAAAGTACTAAAAATATTAGTATTTAGAATTCTAAGTTTTAATATTTGCTTAGGGTGTGGGACAAATATTTACTAAGCACATTGTTGTAAATCATTGTTGTTGATGTGTCTCCTGCCCATGAGACATAGATTTATGTCTTTTTTTCTTCTAATTCCTTTTTGAGTGACCTTCTGCAAAAATATTATCTTTCTGCTGAAATCTGTACCAGTCTCATGTTCATATTTCTACACAAAAACAAATTATACAGAAGAAAAAATGATAAGCTATGACTAAAAAGGATAAATGTGGGGCATTTTATTTATGTTTCACAAACAACAGACAACGTCAATGCCCAATACACAATGTCAAGAAATACTGATTCAGAGTCATCTCTAGTGTGTAATTACTTTACACATAGCTCTTGTTTTCACCCTCTCTGCTAAATAAGTTCCTGCATGGGCAGCCAGAGGAAGTGGTGAACCACCCCCACGGAAGACTTTATATTTGGTTTTAAGAGTAGATTTTTACAAGCTTGCTGTGGTTTCGCATGCATCCACTGCTAATATTTTACCTCTTCTTTTCAAATGAAAAAGCAATCCTAAAAGTGGCAAAAAATTGGAGTTATTGCTGGTGTCCAAATTATGCCATATGTTTGACAGATTTTGCATTATCTGAATAAAAAAAGTGATTCTGGAAGTTGTTTGATATACTCCAAGTTGCTGATGTGATATTGCTATACCGAATTTAGTAAAAAAGCCTCTGTGTTTCCCGTTGAAGTGTATTTGTAGGTGAAAGATTCCAAGCTGCTGCCCTGTGGAAGTTTGCATCGTGCTGTGTCATGCCCTTTCCTGGTGTAAAATCTCCAAGGCTTCAGTTACCGAACCTTTAATTTAACTTGAGACACAAACCTACTGTCAGACTTCATGTAACAGCATGGGATGCTTGTCTGCTTGATTCAGAAAGGTGCTTGTTGCTTAACAAGAGAAGTGTGTTGGTTAATCTTGAGTTCTCACTACCACTTTTCCTACAGTCCACGCAGTTTGTAGGTTCATGCTGCTGGAAACTATTCATACATTTGGATCATATTTCTGCAGCAGTCGTGGGCACAGTGTACATTTTCTTTGTTCAGAATTCCCCCAAATCTTAAACCACAGGGTGATTTAATTTTAGTCACAAGTAAAAGGAACAATGTTGAGACTTAAGGAGGTGATGAAATGTAGGAGTGTCACTTGTCTGGGCTGGCAGCATTGCTTTCCTGTATGATGAGGCCATTCTTTTTTTAAAGACCCAGTCACAATCCCACACTTGCTGAGTAAGATGTCTCTGATCTGGGGTCATGTGAAAATAAAACAAATGCTTTTCTATAACTGCTATATTAAAAGCAATCTATTTAAAGATGCTTTTACTAATAGGAAAATCTAAAAAATGCTTTACAGTTATGCTTTGGCTAAAAACTCTCTGCTTTCAGAACAAGTAAGATATAGTCAACTTGGAAGGGTCTTACAGCATCTTTCTCCCACTCAGGAGTAATCTCAGACTTATTCCAGACATCTGGTTCTGTCTGCTTTTACTTTTCTATATGACCCCATTTCTAAAACTATTTGAAGAAATCTTAAGTATTTAATGCAAAGCTTTACTTCTTTTCCTCAGTAACTTTCAAGTTGTCAATGAAAAATTTCAAAATGTCACCAAGTGCTCATGGTGTGTGTTTCAAATTTTGAAGCATTTCACCTAGCTGTGCAGGTCTGGCACTGAAAGCTGGGCTAGCAGGGCTGGCTGGGTTGATAGGACTTCAAGGAAGATCTCCGTGGTACGTGGAGGGTAACTACATCAGAGCTTGTGGACAGAGTCTATTAAAACTTGACTTCCTGATCCCTGTCCTCAGGTTAGTGGATGAACTATCACGGTTATTTTCTCTGCTATGTGTGTAGGCATTCCCTTATGCTCTACATTGCTTGACAGTTCCCTTATGTTACACATTCCCATGTGACAACAGAAGAGTTTCCTTGCTGGAAAAGTCCTGCCTCTGCTTCACTTCTTGGTCCTTGTCCTTCTAATGAGGATAGGCAAGACTTAAAGGCACTCACCTAACAAATACATCTTCTGTTTAAAACTTCCTTTAATATTTTGTTGTTTTCCTGCTGTATTGATTTATTCTAATAAAGTATAGTAGGGATTAGTTCATAATTTGTAGTTTGTGCTCATGTAATCTTTCTGTATATAATAATATGTCTTTTAATTTCAGTCACTGATCTGGTGTGCAAATATATGTAGAGGCAGCCTACATTTATTCTATTAACACCACTTTTTTTTCCCCAAAATTCATCAGAGAAAAATTACTATATTTAATATTTAGTCTTTCAAAAATCACATGTCCTTTACTTTTGTAAGTACACCCTAACTTCACTCATATGGGAGTCACCTCACTCATTCATGCTTTCTGTTTATTACTATTCTGTGCAAAATGTTCTATGCAAGATAGCAGAAGAGAAAGGTTTTCACCAGTAGAACAGAAAAGCTATGCAAGCTAATTTAGACACGGAATTGTGTAGATTGAGTTTCCTTAAATTAGTATCTAGCTGAAATGAGAAGCATCTCTGTGGTCTCCCAGCTCCCTCAGCATCCCTTCTCCCAGTCTGCCTTTCTCCCAGCCTTGACCCAGAAAAACTGGTAGGACAGAACCACATGGAGAAGTGATTACATGGAGAAGTGATTACAATATGTGAGGTTTTTTTTTCTAAATCTCATGTGAAAGCAGCCAAACTATACGAAGTCCAATGCTGAGACCAGCGTTAGATAAGGAGGAATCCTGTGAGCCATAATCACCTCTGAGAGGAATGTTCCCCACAGAAGGGACCCAATAGCCTGATCCTCCACTACTGAAGCCAAGCACTGCTCCTGCTGTGGTCAACAAACCTTACTTGAATCAGCACTGGGGCCACACACAGCAAAATGGAATTCTCTCCTAGAGGAACAATGTCTTTAACACCTTAGCAAACCCTGCTCACCCTGACAAGGTGTCCGAAGTTACTATGTAATCAATTTAGACTGCAAGGTAAGTAGTCATGTTGTACAAAAGCATGTTTGGGACCTGACACTTGCATCCTCTCTCAGGCCATCCAAATGCTTTCACATTATAATAGGACACGGGAATGAACGAAACTGTTCGTTCTAATTGCAGTTCTAATAATTCTGCAGCAATGACTCCTTAGAAACACTTGCTTGAATAAACACAGATAAAAGGAAAATAAAAGTCAATTTAGTCTTTTTTTTTTTATGATGAGGGCTACTTAAATTCTATATCTAAGTGCAATCAGACTCTCAAGGACTGTTTCATTTAGCAGAAGTTGTTTAAGATTTTATTATATCCTGTTGTTCACTCTACTCCTCTGCTGAGGAGCATTTCTTTCGTAGCAGAAAAGACAAAAAGAGAAATGTATCTGTACTTGTGTTTAATTCAAACCATTGATATAGGCCCTTTTTTTTTTGGAATTTTAAGTAAATCAGGCAGTATAGTAGGACAATGAATGTACAGAAACATGTCTTGCTCCAATAGATTTTTATCTATGATAATATTAAGAAAAAATAAGATGTTGAACGGGTTGTATTAGTGACACTGAGGTTAGTATTAGAAGTGGGTTTTGTGCGGGCTCACATTAGCCTCACAGATTTGCCCAGGAGAAGACGTATTTGTCTGCATGAAAGCTAAAACCGACACTGGCAAAAGCAGAGTTAAATTTTCCAGACTAATTTCCAAAAATGTTCAGGAGGAGAATGTAATTGTCCCTTTGTGAATTATAATGCTTACCACACAAAGATGCATTCAAGTCTTTTTCTTGGAGAAAAAGGAATACAGTTTATGGGAACATTGTAATTAATCAATGTACTATGTGGACTGAATATGCTATGAACATCCTATGATAAGGATGCTCAGTCCTGGGATAGCATTGAACAAAGCTGGATAAGGTCTCGTTCTAGCATGTGCTGTTCGGAAAGAAATGAAGAATTTATGTTTGGAGAAGATGCAGGAGGGGGAGTTTTCTGCTTAATAGTTTTTCACCTATGGGGACAGTCTCTTTTCTGATGCAGATGCAGCCAGTGCCAGTTAGCCAGAAAACTTGCTTCCTGTCCTAAAATCAAATTCCTTAAGACAAATGAGAATTCTCTTTTGTCTTCTGACTCAAAGTTCATTCTATTTATGCTAAAGAAGACTTTTATAGAAATAAACTTGTTCTAGATCAAGATGTGTGAATATTTAGGCAATCTGGAGCTAATAACAAATGATTTGCTGTGTAACTCCCGAAGTATCATTTTAATGATAAGTTCTGAGAATGTCTGAAGTTTGTCAGCACTTCCATAGAAGCATAAGTTGCCTTAATATTTCAACAAAGCTATTCAGAAATATTTTTTAGACTTCTCTTTGAAAAATGACTTGCTGACTAGAGTATACTTTCAAAAAATAAGTAATGAATGTACCCTTCAACTGTCTTTTGCAAAAATACCATTTTTTGAGAAATTAAATGATTTAATAGCTGATAGTCACAAATATTCCATATCACAGCCTTCCATATTGTTTATTTTTTCTTCTCTATTTTCTGTAACTTCTGTTCTCTTGTCTACAACCATCTTGCTCATCTGCCAGTCTGTTTTTATTATTTTTCCCGAAACTTTTGCCAGTTTGAAAGTAGAGTAAGATGTTTTATATTTATACTCTCTTTTTTTCCTCAGCAATTAGACTTGAAATCCATTAATAATCCTACCTAAAATGTTGACTCCCCCTTGCACTTCAAGTGGACCCGCAAATGCCACAGAACTGCAGGCATGAGTTGAATTTGACCAGCACCTCTGAGCTCCTAACCTCTTCTTCCCTCCTTTGTGTTTCAGCCATACAGGTAGCTGTAGGCCTCAAACTTCAGATTTTGTCTGGAATTAATCCTATAATTCTCTGTTTCTTCTGATCCTTCTGCAAACCACTTTTTCTCCTTCTAAATATATGCAAGTGCAAAGAGAGAGAAAATTACTGGAAAGAGCCTGAGTTAGATTTGAAAATATCTTAAAAAAATAAACTGCAGAAACTGTGGTGAACTATGGTGTAACTAGCAAGGATATTTTAGGTTGATTCAGAATAACTCCAAACTCTGACTTAGAAATCAGCAAGGTATATGCTATTGGGCATTAAGGGCACTCAGAAAAGGCTGCAAAATAATTGACATGATGTTAATTCACATATTAGCTTACAGCATTGCACACAAATGTGCAAAATCAGACATGAGCAAAAAAGATGACCTTGTTTAATGGCTCCATTAGTGTTCTAGAAAAGCAAACAAATGCAACACATGCAGATTATGCTAAAACAAAAGGAGCTGTGAGGTATTAAAAAAAGAGATGTATCACAAAGGAACCTACAAGGAGTGGAAACCTCAGAAGAAATATCAGTGATTTTAAGTTGAGCAAGTGAAAAATACTACATTTTTTAAGAAGAGCCTTGAAGCATCATAGGTGAAAGAGGAACCTAGTAGGAAGTGAAATTGACAAACATAACTTCAATTAATAGTTAGACACATGAGTTTTCAGGGTTTTTCTCTCTATTTCCAAGTATTTCCTAATGCTTATAACCACAATCACTTGGCATCTGAGGCTTTGTAGAGTGAGGTTTTAGAATATGAGGTTCAGCACTGAGATAACAGAGGCAGAGCTACTGTGAAACAGAGACACAATTTCGTGTTAATGAGGTTGTGTGGATAATGAATTACTGGTTTGCCTTAAGGCTTGGCAAAGAAGTTGTCTCAGTGAGCGGAGTTGGGACAGTTCTGTGGTCTTTCTATCCACAAAGTAAAACAACTAGAGAACTTCCTATAGGAGACTATAAGAAAGTTTGTATTAGGTGAGACAAACAGCGCAACGCTTATGAAATACTGCAAGTACAAACAAAATTCAGAGGGGTGCATTTGATCTCTTCTGCTCTCTAGGCTCCAAACATTCAGCAAGTTGCTGTTCAGAGACTTTCAGAAGTTGGGCAGTAGGGGTGGTGGGGACAGGCACATCATGTGGGTTGATAGTTCTCCTGAACAGTTGACATGGACCAGGTTGCAATCAAGAATATGGTCTTCTGTATAAGATGTATATAAAAAAGGCTAACGGATAAAACCTAAAAAGGTAGGAAGTCTTTTTTTAGCTGAAGAAAAGGGAAGGGATGCATATTTTTAAGGCTCTGTAAACTATTTGAAAATACACTTCTCCCTGCTTCTGCAGCTACCAGACTTTTCCTGAACGATGATGTTTTTACTGTTTATATACACACTGTTCCTGTCTTACAGTTCCTGATAAACTCTATGATAAGCATCTAACATTTCTCCATTATCTACATCTGTTGATTTATCTCATGCAAATCTTTTTAGCTCGTTGAAATATCATCTTTCTTGCAACCTTAAGGGTTGGAGTCCGTTTATTTTGGAGATTTATGTTTTGTGTTCAAAAGCCTAATACTGCCTTTAATTCTCTGGGTCATCTTGTTCAAATACCTTTAGCTGTATGTAAAAAGCAAGCAAGATACGTAGCATAAAATTATAAGGCAATTACTTACTGGCTAACACATACAAAAGATATATAGGAATTAGTGATTTACAAGCCCACACAATGATACATTCACCATCCTGATAAAATAGTTGAAGAACGATAGCACTAGTTACCTTTGTGTTAGATCCCAGACCTTTGGAAGCAGCTAAGCCTTGCTGCTCCCTGAGAGAGATTTAGACTGGAAGCTCCCTGTTTCTCCCTCTGGATAAAGTCACTGCCTGTCCTGAGTCACTTCCTCAGGGATGGCTTCGTCTTTGTGCAGCTACTTCAGGTGGAGGAGGGACCTTCAAATGACCACTGTGCTTTTTCCGGGCAGCTCTGCACTCTAGTGTGCAGGGTTGCCTTTTCTGTGGTTAAATCTTTATGACTATGGGGTAACAGATGAATGTGGATTAATTTACTGTATGACTGTGCCAACTGGCATTCTCCTAGATACAGCCTGGACTATTCTGGGACGAGTACCGACCTGATTCTGTTCCCAATGAGCAGTATGAATGTGGCCACCTTTCAGGGGAGCGGAGAAGAGAGTTCAGCCACAGGGCTGAACTGTGCTATGCTGCTTGATTTCAGGGCCAGCAAATGCCTTTGTGTGTATGCTTATGTAAGAAGATGAATTTAGAAACCTTCAAACCTACATTGGAATTGGTGTTCTTCAAGAGAGAAATGCCACATAAATTCCTCTGAAGGAAGAAAATGGAGACAAACATCTGACAGTCTCAATAGCATTATAGTTAGAAATAATTTTAAGCAAATCCCTTTATCTCTTCATCTGACAAATAGTGAACTCTAAATAAATGTGACAGTTGCTGACTTTTAAATTACCCAGATATTCAGGGAAATTTACTTCTATTTGTAGTTTTTCATTATTTTCTACAAGCAGAGCAGTAGGAACAAGCTGAGGTTTACTGAATCTCATCTATCTGGATGTCAGTGCTTGCTCTAGTTGTGGCTGACCTAGTAGTGACATTTTTAATTGTTTCTATAGGAAAACATTGCATCTGGTGTAGCCAACGCTTATATGATTGATTAGTGCTGAAAATATCCTATTCAGAAATACAGATTTGAAATACTTTAAAAGAATTCTTTAATAGAATTTCATATCAGAAAGGATATTCAAAACTGACTGATGCAGCTGAGTGAAAAAAATCTGTCAGGGAACAAAGGAGATAGGACCAAATATTATAAATAAAAGAAACCTCAGGATTATCAAGTTTACTTTGGAATTAGGACCATATATTATACTGCACTGAGGAATGGCATTCTTCTGTGGCCAGATATTGGGGTAGTTCTGTCCCAATTTTCCAAATTTCCTCGCCCCCTCCCATCCAAAACTTTTTCAGTCTCATTTTGGTTGTACTATCCATTTCTCCGCAAGTCTTAAACAAATATCTCATTAAATTCATCCCCCTTATCCTGGTCCAGGTATGCACTGCAATTTTCTATTTCTTGTTGTTGATGCTGAGTATGGTGTTAAATGACTAGAAAACAGCTAAACTGAAGAAGAGCAAGTGCGAGGACCAGTAGCTATAGTAGAAGTAGCTGCAATAGCAAAAAGAACAACTAATTACAAGTACTCCTCCTACACTTCTTCATCTATGTCATTTTCCTTAGCAGCACAATATCTCTTAAACTGCACTTAGGCATCTCATAAGCGAGCACTACTGCTTTGTCGACTGTCCAGGTAATGAAAACAGACCATGACTAAGCCATTTGATGTTAGGCTTATAAGAAATATTGGCTCTTACTTTCAATCAATTTGATCAATCTTTCAAGTATATGACCAATAATATGCTGAGATTAGTTAAATCCCATTTTATCTCCATACAGAAAATGAAGATTTTCAGAAATGTGTTAATAGACTGATCTCTAGGAATATCTTTGAGATGTTTCATAAATCATCAAGATAATAGCTGTGCAAAATCAGGGCGCAGAACATAAGAGAAATAGAGCTAAACTGGGAGAATTTCAGGTGGAAAAGATGAAAATTAGATGAAGAAAAAAAAAGAAAAAGTTGCTCCCAGTATAATATTATCATCTTTCTTTCACAATTACACACTGTATTATTGTAAAATGCAAATCATTTTAGATTGTTTAAAATTTAAGGGCCAAATATATAACACTACCCTCATCTTTTTGTTTGACATGTCTTCTATATGAAGAGATGGAGTCAGAAAGAAAAATAGAAAAAACAATAGTGATTGATACGCTTCAAATCTAATTGTATTTTGGAAAAATTATAGTTATTTTACCATTTACACTGTTCCTCAAAAGTAGGAGCATATAAAAGAAACAAAACAAAACAAAGAAATTAGAGGTTATTTTTCATTAAATTGAAAAGTATAATTTCTTACCAGCTCTTCTATAATTCCTCAGGGTCAATTCTAATGAATACATAGGAGGTTGATTTAGTAGTGTTTTCTTCCCTAGTGATGTGTAAATCACTTCAAAAATCATCTGGAGGAACTCCTACTGACTTCAGTATAATTATAATCTTAATCTGAGATTAATGAATAAAGTTTCATCAACTTCTCCCAAGTCTGCATTTGAAGATAAATAATAAAAGCTAGTCCCACTGAAAAGACCAACAACAGGAGGCAACACCACATGCAATTCAGTTTTTAAAATTCACAGTATATATTTGGGTGGAACCTGACAGTCCCCGGGTTTCAATGTCACTCTAAAAGTTCCCTTTTCTTTTGCTAAAAACAGAAAAGCTCCGTAACATCTTTTGAGCCATGCACAGCAATATTTTGGAAGAACTGGGATAGAGAGTTTCCTCTTGATCTGCTAGGATACTGCTTAGCTGGTCGTGGTTCAGTACAAGGTCACTTCTTAAAAATATTGTTTGACAAAGTGAGATGCACGTTTAAAAGAAATTAACCTTGTTGTCTAACTAATCCTGGACCTAACTGAAAAGCAGAAATTGAAAGACAGCATTAAGTTAGAGAGTTTACTCATAACTATATTTAGTTTGAGGAGTACAACTCTATATTCAGATATGTCTTTTGGTTTGGAAAGAAGGAAGTTATTTTTAATTTAGTTTCTATGTTAACCTGATAGAACCTGAAACTACTCATGACTTAATATATCGGTAAAGTAATGCAACTGAATTTGTCAAATACTTCAGGACTGTTAAAATATTTAAATATGTTTTTTTTTTTTAAATCTGATATAGTTAAGCTACCCATTTTTTCCACTTGTACAAAGGAAAATATTTTTTCATTTATCTAGAAAGGCTGAAAGGGAGAGCACAGCAGAGGAAGATTTAGCTTTTAAAATCTCTCAGGTATAAAGCTAGTAGGCGATACAGCTATCTAGATTTATTATTGTGCAGTTACTTGGTCTTGGATGCAATGTAAATGTAACTTAATACCTACTTATATTACCACAAATAATTAAGCATCATCAAAAAGTAATCTATTAAAATGTTTGCTGTTGAAAAAGTTTCAAATACTAAAAGGTTGAAATCAAGGGAGATCAAAATATTCTATCAAGAAGAAACAAGTACAGTTTCAAAGTGAAGAGCTTCTGTTTAGAGATGTCTATGTGTATTTGCAAGGGAAACTATTCTTTATCAGTAGAGCAAAAAAAAAAAGAACCTCATTATTTGCATGCAGTCCCGTAGAGAATAGAAACTTTCTTCTGATAGTTGGGCTTCTGTCCTTGTCAAGTGTTATCTGTTGATCACTGTTCTGAATTGTATCTTATGTCTTCAAGAGCTGAAGCCCCTTGTCAGTTAGGAAATAGCCTTCCTCTTTTTTATTACATTTATTTAATATCAGTAAATAAATTTATTTAAATTATCAGTAGGTGGCTTTTAAAATAGTAAAGGACTAAAGTGATACATTCCTTGCAATGAATTGAATTTATCTAAGTATCTAAGTATTTATCTAAATAAGATGCAATAAGAAAGTCCTTATCTTTTCTTACATAAATTCTTCACTGCCCTAACCCCAAAAAATAACTGTCTTGTACTATGGAAATTCTCATTTATGAGAGGCAAGAAAAAGAGGTTTTAAATAGCACCCAAAATGCTTCTTCAGCAGTTTAGAATAAAGATATTGTTGAAGTACAGATTACTTCTGCTATTTTTAGATGAAGTGGTTAACTTCTACAAGAGTTTCAGTTTGTGTCTGAGTCAGTTATTCCTGCTGAATTCAGCAAAAGCTAGGGATGACAACTACGAGTTAACTGTGAAAATGTCTAAGGGTCTTGTCACAGACTCACCCTCAATTTTTGAGGCTTGTGTGAAAATTATTCCAACCGTTTCAGTTGTGGAATGAGATTTTACTTATTTTCTTAACTACAAGATTTTTCCCTTTTTATCATTAAAGTAGTGATGAGAAGAGTAAGGAAAAAATGTCTTTGCTGGTGAACATCCTACAGATTCTGAGAAAAATAGGGATGCCTATCCTCTCTTTTTTTGCATCTAAAGAGAAGACAGATGGTTCTATATCTAATGTGTTTTACTGCTTTACTCGCTTTGTTAGCAGAGGTTACGTGATATAAAAGAAAGGATCTAGCATAGGTTCTGGGGCAGAAGGGAAAGTAAAGCTAAGTGTCAGTGCTTGGTTGTTTTTTTCATTAAAAAAAAAAAAAAAAGAATGCAGTATGTGTGGCAGAAGGCTTTTAACCTTGTCTTCAGCTAAGCTTTCCTGCCCTCCTGCCCTTGGCCTCGTGGCCAAGAAGGCCAATGGGATCCTGGCCTGCATCAGGAGGAGTGTTGCCAGCAGGTCAAGGGAGGTGATTCTGCCCCTCTACTCAG
>VZSG01000036.1:163863-175926 GCA_013398315.1 Nothoprocta pentlandii
CTTACTCAAATATCAGGGGAGAGATCTTTTCTATTGAAGTGTTCAAATTGCTTAGTTGGGTAACTCTAGACTTACCAGCCGATATGGTTACACTGGTTCTCCTAAGCAGTCAGCTCTTAATGCCATGTAAAAGAGAGTGTGATCTGAGTAGAAGATTTTATTATTATTGCTCTGTGTTACGATCCTTTGGATTCATGTCCAAAACTGAATAAAAGGATAGCAGAGAAAGTTGACTTTCTTTATTCAAAGGAAAACTGGATGTGTTCTGAGCTGAACTTCCATGATATTTTCAGCAACTTGATTTTAAAGTGCTTCACACTTCAGAGATGTCTAGACATTTACCTATAGTTCTTAAGCAATCTTCTCTATTTTCTACATCCTAATTTTATCTGTGTCAGCAGATTTGATTGCTTATGCTCTTAAGGCATTTATTTTTGCCATATTACTTTTCATTACTATTTCAAAAATCCACAGTGTAGATATTCAGTAGCCAAAAACTGAAAGGAAATAATGAAAAATGTCTTACAATCCAAATATGTTTTACATTAAAATACACTTGACACTGATGTAGACACTGTTACATTCATATTACATCATTGATGTAATATGAATGTAACTACAGTTACATTCATATTATTCAGGCAAAATCACTTTGGATATGAACACAAACTCCTTCAGCTTTTAAAACTGTGTGTTCCCTAACCATTCACTAGCAGTTACAAATAACAAGTTCTATAAACTAGTCAAAAAGACTCCAGTATATTTGACTGAAAAGACTTGTCTTCCCCTCAGATCATCCTGCTGTCATACAAAGACCTGAGGAAATATAAATTTGAAGTTAAGAAGATTAGATATGGATTTGAAAAAATCTTTCCGAGAATGAATCTGAAAACAAAACCCACTTACACCTCCTCCCATCTCTCACACAACTTCCTTTACACCCTTCTCAGAATCTTCTTTCTTTTCATGTTTTCAAGCAGAAGGAGCAGGAAAAAGGCCTGGTGACCTGTCTTCGTTTCAACTTGAGGCTAGAAAGCCTACTCTCTACTTTCCTTTCTTTTGTTTTCATAAAGTTTGTGTCTCATAACACTTTTAGGCCAGCTTTTGGGGACCCAGACCTTTATGAATCACAGCTTCTCTCAACACTGAGCTTTGTGTTGGAAATTATTTTCTGGTGTCACAAAAATAACTGAAAATAGCAATGAATAATTATCCTTTTTTTTCAGCTCTTTTATCATTGAGATCACAGACAGTTGCCTACAAAGGTGGTTTCTGTCTGAGGGAAGAGTCAGCTTCTGACTAAAGAATATAATTAATTTACTTGGGGAAAAAAAGAGAAGTATAAAGTCACATTGATCTCATTGATCATGAATTTGGGCCTGAAATCCTGCGCTATCTTTAAAGAGTACCCGAATTAATGGGAAATAGAGATCATTGCTGAAAAAAAATGCTCTAGAAATGCAAGAAACCATTTGATGAAAGATTGTTATTCCTATGTTATATTTGTTAAAGTGTAATAGAAGTAAAAAGTATGCAGAGAAAGGCAAAAGGGTGCTTCTGACCGAAAATGAGGAATAGCTTCCATATCAAGAACTATGTTAGGTCAGACTTTTCAGTCTGGAAAAAAAAAGGACAGATTGATTTATTTTGTATTCCTTCCTCCTTTTCTATCCTATCATATGAACAGAGTAGACAAGGTAGAAAAGTCATTATTTACCATTTCTCACACATCAAAACTAGAAGGCGGCAAGTTCCAAAATGATAACAGAAACAGAAAACATGAAGGCAGACAAGCCTTATGTTCAATATGGAATTTGGAATTTGCTTATGTATAAATACACATATATGTATATCACTATAAATATTTTATATGCATAAAGAGAGACAAACAAAGGACGGGCTACTTTGTATATTACAGTGAAGGTGCGAAGCTCCTTGTTGCAACATGCAGTAGATGTTAAAATTGTGCTTTGGTTAAAAAAAGTAGTTGGGAAAAATCATCATAGCAAAATCCCTCTGGCTCTGTTAAACTCAAGCTCAGAAAGTTCCGGATTGCTCAGCAAGTGTGTTGTAGAGAAGTGTGCTCACTCCAGAACGACCTTGGTTTGGATTCCTTTGGATACATTTGTTGTTGCTGTCAAGGTCTAAATACTACCCTCGACAGGATAGCAGTGTGAACTGTTTCAATAAAACTTCTTTTATTTTCTTATGTTGGGTTACTAGAAATGCAAAATTGGAAAGCACAAAATACAGCTATATCAACTGTGTATCAATCAACTCTCAATTCTTATGTCCTGTGAATTTATAATTTCTAGCAGCCTTGTTGCAGTACTTATGTGTAGTACTGATTAATTAAAAATATATATTGCAAGTTCACTCTGTCCATTGAATTATTACATTTATTCTAGGTTTTTTTTTTCAGTATCTTACAAAATTTCTAATAAGTCTTATGTAACAAATGTTGATATTGGAGACCAAGTTAGTATGTTCCTCTTAACAGTGAATTGTCAGTTTATCCTATTTATTTTGGAGTAGGTATGTTTACAAAGCTGTTAATAAATTCCCAGTTTGGAAACTGTTTTGAATTCAGAATATATTTACTGTAAAAATTGCTCCAGAATAAAGCCAGTCACCTTCAGTGTGTTTGTTACTGGCAGGAATTGTGAGCCTAAGGAGCCACAGGGCGGCACTCCTCAACAAGGAATCACAGCCGCCTCTGCCCGGCCGCAGAGCCCGCAGAGAGTCACCAAAGCTCAGGAGCTAAATCTACTCTGTATAAGAAAATTTTGAGAATTTTAAAGATGAAATTAGCGGCTTTCCTTATGTATAATTTATTTCAACTGTTTTTGTAGCTTAATAATACTTTACTTGCTTAAGAAAAATCAGATTTTGTAGGTAGACCCAATATCCTTTATTAAGTTAATAATAATAATAAAAAAAAGAAAAACTCGTGGATATACAGTCTCTTGCTCAGTAATTTGACATGGCATCAAGGAGATGTCCTTTATTGTGGATACAGCAAATAACAAATTTGCATTTGTTAGTTTACCCCACAGAAAAAGTTTGCTCTGTATGTAAAAAAAAAAAAAAGTGCAATTATTGCAGACTAGCTTCAGATGTAAGGCAAAGTAGCATATATATATATAAAGCACGTCTTGAATAATCATCCCTTCAAAGCTCTTCAAATCTCCTATCACTGGGAGATTTATTTAGTACCCAAGAAATATAAGGGATTTTCATGACAAACGCATGCTTACAGTGATGTATGAGGTAGGGCCTTGAACTGTTAAGCCAGTTAACAACACAGAAAAACCTACTTGTATATAAAGCTATTATTCAACCCTGTGTTTTTGTTGTTGTTGTTTTGTGAGTTTTGGTTTGTATATTTTTTACTGCTATTAGGTCAACTTTTAGTGTAGAGGAGAATATGGAAAACAACCCCATTTTATGTAGTAGTGCTTATGTAGTTGTAGTTAAGGGCTGTTGGGATCTGTAACTATACCGACAACTGGAAATATACAGTGCAAAAAGATTGTTAGCTGTAAAAAAGATAGAGAGGGATTGCAAAAGACCAAAAAGAAATGAAACTTAGACTATAAATTATACAAGAAATATATGAGAAAGGCACAAAGTTTTTTGACCTTCTGTTTTAAAAGAAGAGGAGAATGAAATGCCAGATCTACATTTTCATATCTGAGATGGGAGGAACCCACTGCTTGCTTGGCAAGTGGCACGGACTAAGGCAAGATCAAAATGACCTGTGTGCTGCCTCCATGAGATCTCACACCTTCCTCTTGCCAAAGACACAGCAGGCGCTCCCAGCTTGCCTGCTCCCCTTGACTGCCCCCCCTGGAGGAACTTTCAATAGAAATCCACTCAGGGTTTGAAATGAGACTCTGTGCACACCCAGAGTGCCTCACTGTCTGTCTCCTTTTCAACTTTTGTCACCTTGTTCTCTGCAGGGGAGGAAGCTCCAGAGCCTCGCTGAAAAGTAGCTCATGGAGTAATTGCTAAATGGCCCCTCCTGGGAGTCAGGCACATCTGCTGTGACAGGTTCTCCTTTCAAGATGTTTCTTCCCTCTTGGTAGTACTCTTTTCTTCTTTGTTTTGTAGCCTTGTGTAACTTTCTGTTTTGTTGATTTTTGTCTCTGCCAAATCTATTTTCTCAGCTTCTGTCTTCTTCCATTGAAATGTTGCTATGCTGTCTCCGGGACTTCTGCACCATTATGCTTTCCTGCTCCTGCTTTTCTTCCTGCAAATCCTCTGAAAGGACTCTTAGCTATGGTGAAGTTCAAGACAGAACAAATCTGCCTATGTTACAGTTTAACTGGTGGCAGTCCCCCTGCAGGGAAAGGCGTAGGGATTTCTATTTCTGAAGCACCAAGGAGCTTGCACACTTCTGTCTTCTGAATCTGTGTTTCCAACATTTCTGTTTGCACAAAAGTTATGAACAAAAACTGTAAAACTGTTATGAACAAGCAAGTACAAAAATCTTTCTGAATGTCCTATTAAACAGAAATCTGTGGTATTTTGGACCATTCATTCAACTGAACTTGGATCATGAATTACAACAAAATTGAACATCTACAACAAAATTGTCTATAGCAGTATTAAAAGCTAAGACTGGAAAAGTTTTACAAAAGTCATGGAACTGAGCTTTGTCTCTGAGTTCTGCAGATATTCTACCCATAGCATAATGCAGTAAATAAAATATTGGCAACAGCTTGCTTCTTCCCTTTAAATGGCATGCACATGCAAGTGTCTTTCCTTATGTTCTCCTGATTTATTTCCCAGCCCACCCACCATGACAGCCTTTTTAAAAACCCTGTCTCCTTTTCCCACTTTCATTCCTGCAGCGCTAAGCTCCATCTCTCAGATTTTCAGTCCAGTCACTATTTCCTTACACTGCTTTTGCTTCTCTACCCCAGAGTACTTGTTTCTTTTGTTCAGCTCTGGATCTTTTTTGCCTTTATCCAATGTTGCTTTTATGTGTTGGATGTCTCCACAAAAAAATCTTTACTTCTTATGAAGCTTGAGTCTTGTGCTAGCTCCTCTGGTAAAGTCGGGTCATGTTCAAGGACAGGGCACTGATGTGCCACGCTGTGACGAGAGAACATAAGGTGTGACCAGGTCTTGGGTCCTCAATGGATCATTGCTCACCGTGCTTTTTCCCCATGCAAATCAGTCTCGTGTTTGTGCATGGCATTTCATGTGCTCCTGCTTTTCTTTCTCTCCCTATAGAAATATTTTTCCCCTAAAGATATTTCACAGTCTCTAATCCTCTTTGTCTCTTCTGTTCTTAGTGTTTCATTAAGTACTTACCTCAATGAATAATTTGAATTTTAGCCTTTTAATTTTAGAAATCACTACATCCGTAAAATATGAATATAATGGCAAGTTTTCAAGCATGTCTTGAAGCATTTGTTGAGACTATTTCTTGACCTTGAACATTGATCCACATATTACCATTTTAACGAGAAATGAGGACAGCATTTTTTGTCTTCTGGAGTGCCAAAGTTTCTGAATTGATGTATCTCCTGACTGAAGTTGTACGATGAAGAAAGTAGCCGAGTATTTTATCATTCCTGATATAAATTCAGTTTGATTATTATTGTAACTCATCTGGTGTAATGTGGTGTGACTTCAGTGAAAGCGATGGAACTGTACCAACTTAAAGTGCAGGAGAATCAAGCCCTGAAAACACCCGAAAAAATGCCAAGAGTATAAAAATATTGGTCAACACTGGGGTAAACAGAGACCTGCATAATGTACATATGCAGGTTAGATGTTTCCCAACTTGTAACACATAGTTTTATTTTGGTATGCTAAAATATCATCTAGTGTGTGGTCTTATACTTTTTTAAACTTAAAATATAGCCCTGGTTAAGTACATCTCACAAGGCTCCCGAGCCAGGAGAGCATAAAGAGCTCAGTGACTGATTGTGACTAAGGAATAATTTTAGTTAGAAGCCTTACTGGGTTATTTGCTAATACTAAAAGAAAGTTTTAATTTAAATCAAAATATTCTAGAAGAGCAAAAGTACATTTGCCTCCCAAATACATTCTTCTCTTTGCTCATACTGATTCATTTTTATTTTTTGAATAGAAGGATGACATCCAATTGGGCTATGCAAATTAAACCCCTAATGTCTAATATTTCTTTAATGACTTCTGTAAAGCAGAATGGATTTCTTTAGCATGGCATTTATGTCAAACAGCAATGGGAACCTCATATAAAATTGTTTTTTTATGGATCTGAGCTTTGTCCTTTGCATTCTGCGAATCTTAATTTTCTTGTATCTCAGTATGTATAATATCTTATAGTATCCTAGTATCATAGTATCTTGTATAATAAGGTGCATATCAGACACAAAGTGAAAAAATAAGAAATAAAATTCTTTTGCAACAGATTAATTTTGGATCATGGCATAAAGACTGATTTCAAATTTTCAAAGTCTGAAATAGAAGACTTAGAGTAGTAGATTCTGTCTTAACTCCATATCTAAAGAGATTCTAATGTTATAAGTGTATTTTGGTAAATCCAAATTCATTTAGCAATGATTGCACAGGAAGCAGTGCTCAGGAAAGGAAATGTCACAGGGAGCTTCCTGCCCTCCTAGAGTAGATGCAAACACCTTTATGATATCAGTGATCTCCAAAATTTCAATCTGTGTGAGCAACAGTACAATGTGAGAATATGTCCACTATAAATTCACTCTGAAGGTCTTTGATATTAACTGCCAGAAGCGCTTAGGAAAACTGACAAGTTTCAACTGCAATTGACCCTTTTTTCCTGTCCACATAGATAGCACTGATAAGTGGGGCTAATTCTGGAACACAGGACTGCATGTATCAATTACTGTTAGCACGGGAAATCCCATTGAAAACTCTTTGGAAAAACTCATTGGAAAAACTTACTGTGCAATAACTACACGGTCAGTCTCTACGTGGTTTAACACATTTTAGCATCGAGCTGCCTTTTGTCTCACTGTGTGAAGACAATATGCATTGTCCTCTAGCATAAATAGCAGTTTTCTTTTCCTATTTGCCTTTACCCCTTCTGATGTATCTCAAGACAGCAACCAAAATCCATTTTGCAGATCTAAATTAACCAGGGTATGTAGAGGCAGTCCTGGAAATTCAGGGTTCAAAGTGTCATCCCACAAGTCATGGAAGTAAACTTTTCTTATTCTGCAAAGTGGAAACTTCAGCTTCATATAAAGAACCTCCTTATGTCAAACTTTGGGGAGGTACTGACAGGAACATGTGCTAAGGCTGACTTAGTCTTATACCAGGAATTTTTCTCAAGCTGGAAGCGATCTTTAGGAATTGGTGTGGCTCCTCTGTTATCATATAGTAGCCACTGTATGTACCAGTGTGCCTCTAAATGAATGGAAGCTGCCCCTTCTGCAGCTGTGAGTTCTTTTCCTGAAGTGCTGAGCTGGGTTGCTAAAGGAATAGTCATAATTTACCCTTATTCATGTGTGTGTGTATATATATATATATATATATATATATCATCTGTATCTATTCCTTGCTAGTTACAGCTATCTCCGAGGTCATAAAACTCCTGCAGAGTTTTATTGCACTGGAGGATGCCAGCTCTGCAAATCATTCCTACCTCTTCTGATTTTCCGTTGTTTCTTCTTGTGTAACACGGTATATAGCAAGAGTGCATGTCTTCAGATGTTAACTTTCCCCATTTGAGGAAATACAAAAGACTTTCTGCCCTTTTGGACTCTGTTACAAGTACCTTGGAACCCTTCCTGCCCCTGCCATTTTCACAATTCCTTTTCCTTAATTTCAGGAACACTGATATTACTGTTTTTTTTTCCTATGGTCACTGTGGCAAGGCACTGAATAGGACATTCACTAAAAAAATGAGTTAGAAGCACAATCTTGAACAGATGAAATGGAAGTATATTTATTTTAATAATAAACAGGATATAGGGGAACATTTCCTTGCAATCCAAATTTACAGAAAAATCATTAGATTAATTCAGTCATCTGGAATCATACTGAATTTTGAGAAAGAAACATAAATCTTGGATAAAAAAAGTAAATAAATGTAAGTGGAAATTTCTGATCACTACCAAGTGCTGAAATTGAAATAACTTCAAGAAAAATAATTAAGCAAGGGTGATTCTAGGCCACTGTTTAATAGAATGACCAGCAGGAGATAGATAACTGTTATGCACTAAGTCATTATAAAGCTGTATGGCAAGTTTCCGAAGGTCACGTTGGATCATAAAGGCATCTGAAATTTTATTGTTATGCTACGCATATTCAGACATAAATTAATTTTACTGCATATTTTTAGTAAAGCTCTTCATCTCTCTCATCTCAGATAAACATATGGAACTGAAAACATGGATTTGATTAACAATCACTTTTTTATTTTACCATTGTTGGTATAACAATGTAGTTTGAGAGTTTCGGAGAATGAATGTGTCATTCCACAGAATTGTATATTGATTTAATTCAAGAAACATTAACTGATTTAGTTGTGCTCCACCTATGCAAACCCCTACTTGATAGTGACAAAAGGCTCATGCAAACTGGGATGCAATTTACCCCTCAGAAGGATCAGACTCCTCCTTTGTCTAATTTAGCTTGTGTCTGCTCTAGAGATTATTCTTCCCAAGTCCTAGGCAATTTGCCTTTGCAATGGCTGTTTGCTGCGGATAACCAAAGCTGTGGTCTGTCTGGCCATGGAAGGGCTCAGCCCTCGCTGCGCTGGCTCATGTGGCAGCACTTGGAAAGCTCCCTCATCAAAGAAGGGTTCTGATCAGATATTGCAGCTTGTGCTTCATGCTGGGACTGAAACACTTGGCCTGACCTCATTTGGTTTGGGTGTCACAATCCTTGGCTTTGTCCACAGAAAAATGAGACATGGAGAATGTAACCACATAATCAAGAGTTCAGAGATTAAAAAAAAATTACAGATGCCCCACTATTAACTAGAGTGGAATTTTAGCTATGGCAATAAGATGTGAGAAGAGATAATGGTTAAAATAAAGTCTCCTTGAGGCACATCACATGAAGGGAATAATTGGCGTATAATTGGTATATGTGTCTTCAGACCCTAAGACTGTTGAAAAGTTAAAATAATAATTAAAGTACAATTAATTCTTTTAGAGCCAAAAGGATTTTTGTATTCAGCTAGCAAATCTTATCCTGTACTTAAATAGCCTAATTAAGAGAAACAAATGTCCTGAAACCTCAATAACCTAGGAAAAGATGAATTATCAAATGATTTCTTAATTTCAATAGCGAGAAGCATGATAATTCCCATCGTATAATTAGCTGAAAAGTTGATATATTGCGTATTAGAAATAATGGTTATGTCTGATCAGAATGAGTTCTTCCTCATATTTTTCCATTCCATTAAAAAGTGAAGCACCCTTGAACTAATTATGAATGTTGATAGGTTAAAATTGTGAAATGAAGAATAAGAGCCAAAATTAATTAGTTATGTTAACGAACCTTTAATTTCATTTTTATTCTTTTGTTGTTTGGAGAGAATGAAAAGATTCCCAAACACTACAAGGGAAAAACTGTTTATTAATGGATTATCAGTGGCTTTCTTGCACCCCTGGGCCCTTATTTTCTGGAAGTTGTATTTCTCCTACCCTTTTAGAGATGCAAAGCACCGAGGGCCTCAAGGCCTGGCCAGGAGGGACTCCTGATTTCACTCTTTTCCCTTGGGAGCCCTTGGGAACAGGTTCTGCCCTGCTCTTTCTCAGAGCGAAGGCATGAAAGTGCTTGTAAGCAAAACACGTCTGCAGCATTTCTTCAAGGGTTTATGCATATTTGAATGTGCTTGAACTCTTCTGCTTTTTAAAAGCGTAAGAAAAACTTGCCAGCAATTAGCTGTGGAGATAAAAAAGCAAGTTTTAATTCTCAGATATCATGTGCAGTCTGCTTGGCTTTTTCACACGTCGGGATGAAAGGCTTGAGTCACGACTGGTAGTACCCTAATCCTGCACTCAGCTCGGACATGAGCATTTTAGCACACTGCTTTTGAAGGGAGGCTGAGAGAGTAAAATGTCCTATCCTACTAGCACGGTCACGGGCATTTGGTGCCTGCTGGAGTTAGTGCGCAGTGGCAGGATGAGAGGCAGGGGGTACAAATTCAAGCACAGGACATTCTGTCTGGACGTAATATAACATGTTGTCACTGTGAGAGTGACCAAACACTGGAGCAGCTTGCCCGGATTGCACGTGAACCTTCCATCTTTGGAGATAGCCACATCTTGGCTGGATGTGTCCAGAGCAGGTGGTTGGACCAGATGATCTCCAGGGGTACCTTGCAACCCCAACTCTACTGTGTGTCCCTAAATCACAGTCTTTATGTCCTAGGAGAAATGTGAGAAGAGTTTCTACCAAGGTGTTAGATGCCTGCTAATTCAGTGGTGGAAAAGCCAGCATTTCTCCTGCCAGAAAGTTCAGTAATTCTTCCTCAGGCAAAGGAAAGTTTTCCCAGGGTTGTTTTATTACACTTTTAAAATAATAACTGTTCCCTGTTTTACTGTAATCTAGCTTCTAGAACTATGTTACTAAGTACAACATAATTAAAAATAGCAGGAATTCAAAAAAAAATCCTTCTGCAAATAAGATAGGTATTAGCTGTGATATACATGCTTATGAATTCTAAATATGATTTGAGGAGAGAATATGTCACACATGGGGATCCTCACAACATGAGGATATGTTTCCAATTATTTCTTAGTATTCAGCACTTTTCTCCCCTAGTACTCAGTGCCATAAAATCCTAACTGAGGGAAAGGGGCAAGATGAATTACCCAGGCATAGAGTAGACCCATTCCTTTCACATCAAAGTTTTCCCTCTGTCCACTATTACTTCACTTTATACCATTTATCACTAAAAAATGTTATTTTTCAAAAAAGAAAATAGTAAGGTTTTTACAACCTTAGACCTTTACAACCTTAGACCTTGAATGTTTGCATTAGAGAAAACTCCTTCATTTTCTGTAATCAAAATGAATTTCCAAGACAATGCTTAAATGAAGGCACTCTTTTGTTGTACATTGCATTTCAAAGATATTCAAGGGGATGGATGGTAATTTCAAAAGCCCCAAACTTCTGCACTCCAACTCAGCACATGCAGTAAGAATTGCTGAGCTAAGGAAACAAAGGCTGTTTCTGCCGCAGAGAGACAATGATTTCCTGTACAGAGAATTACTGTATGATGTGCAGAGGTGGATTTGCCCCTCCTTGGGGTGGGAATAAGCCCACTTGGTTTGCTTCAACAAACGCTGTTCCCTTTGTGTTATGACCATAAACAGATAGAGATTATCAGAAAGGGACTCACTATGACACTTTTCAGATGGGCAATTTTATACTCTGGCGAACAATTAGTTCCTAATCCTTTTAAGTATGTTAGTACCCCCAGAAAACCAAAAATGGCACAAGAAAAGATATGAGTGCTTTAAGGAAGTGACCTATGAAAGCTTGTAGTACTTGACCTTTTATGCCTTCTGCATCACAGATTTCTATAGAAGTGAATGGAAATTTGCTATGTTGAGGAGTACTTTGAATATTGGCTATGGTATGCACACAGACAATAACTTTTAACTAGCATTATAGAATAAGAATTACAGATAAGATTTTCATTATTATTAATTCAACTATGTAAAAGAACTTCTAGCCAAGTTATTGTTAGTTTAACATACTTGTTCTTAAGACAAACTTTCTCTGTATTTGAGGGTATAGTTGCATATCTGTCAGGTAATATAATTGCAATAAATAATGATAAGCCTGATATAATTTTATACTAGCTAGCTTAAGTAACTAGGGTACTGAAGATAGAATGACACCATCCTGAGACAATTTTTGAAGCCTGTTTTGTCATTGACAGAATTACTTGAGGTAGCTCAGTTAGATCTAGCTGGTGAATGTGATATCCTGATGATATGCCACACTGTTGAGAGACCCAAAGAGACATTGGAGCCAAGGCTCCTGAATTGGCCTTGGAATCAAAAGAATTATATATATATATATATATACATATACATATACATATATATATACATATACATA
>VZSG01000036.1:176101-188323 GCA_013398315.1 Nothoprocta pentlandii
GGAAGATAAACTAATATCTCTGCATGGTTGGCTTTGTCCCATGTAGCCATAGCAGTTCTGGCTTAGAGATGACTGCACTATATTGCAGTACTTTATGAGGACACTGGTACTTCTTTTTTATGTACAAAACTGATATGCTAACTTGGCCCTTCCTAACAGGTTTGTTATAATGCTAAACACATCATCAAAATAGTAAAAAAGTATGGACAAGTGTGATGAACTTTTATTCATCCATTCTGGCAACGGAAGAAGCATTTAGGGAGTGGTTTCCTTAATGGGCACCACAAAATCTTTTTTTTTCTCATTTATAGTTTTTACCCTAAATTGGAACTCCAGAGGGAATTTTGAAAGATAATTTCAGGAAAAAGTTGTATCAAAAAAAATTTGTTTTTCTTTCCCAACTCCCAGGCACCTCTCATACTATCCTGAAGCGTGGGAAGGTCCATGAAATGTCCTTAACCCTACAGAAGCACTGGGAGAATTACCTTGGAGTGCTTTGGAGCCAGGGAAGTCCTCCTCAGAACTTTTTTGAAGAGCAGTGAATAGAAGACCAAGGACTGGTGCTTCCAAGGCCTCCAGGGCTGTGGAGCTATAAAAGGGAATGTAGGGGGCATAGGATGTTTGAGCTGACACAGTGCTAGTGTTGGGAACAAAAAGGAAGTATCTAAACTAAAGATGGGCTTCTACTGCAAAATGTGGGTTCATCAGTGGTTTATAATTGGATTCTACATGTAATAATCAAGGAACTTTCAAACTGTCTATCTAGTTTGACATGCTCATATCAGCAGTCCCATTCTCCACAACTCTCTGGTGAGCCAAATCTTTTCCAGCATTGTTCCAAATATTCCTGGTGGGGAGGGAGTGGAGAGGGGGCAAATTCAAGTGAAAGCTTTTCCAGCTCAACTATGCAAGAAAAAATAAACATTTCCATCAAAGTTAAAACTTCCTTATCTCACTGCCAAGCTCCTATAAACCACATTTCTCTAAAAAAAGAAATACACAAAAATATTGTTCCATGAGTACTCAGCATCTTGAGGATTTAGGTGCCACTTTGCCTACTTGGATGCTTTGCTTATTTGCTGAGTGTGTGATGTGCAAGATACCACAGGCATCTCAAGAGCTTTCAGGTCAGACAGAAAGGCACCTCACACATACAGTCAGCTCCAAGTCCAGCTGGCTGCTGGAAAGCACTGTTTGGACTGTAAGTTTATACACACCATCCTAGCATGATATTCATCTCTCCTTGCTTTAGAAGTCAGGTCTGCATCAGTCTGCATCTGAGATAATCACCTAACTTTCCTTTGTACTCAGTACGAGAAATAAGCACAATTTATTTCAATCTAGTGCAAGCATCTAGATAGGTCGGGTGAATTACATCTTTACAATGCTCTTTAATGACTCTAAATGCTTTCTGGAGCAACTTCTGCAAGCACAGGCATCAGTACTGTAGAGACCAAGGATGCACTGAGTTGAATCTTCCCTAAGCATTTTTAAACGATAATTTAGGCAAGCTGGTTCATTTTAAGTTCTAGTTGAAAATCAGAAAAGAGACAAGAAAAAAAGCGTAGGATTGTGTGAAAAACTAATTACTGGTCTTTATTCACTTGAATTTTGTATATTCCTGAGAATGGAGCCTCCACAGGCTCTCGAGGCAAGCTGTTCAGTGTTTAGCTGCTCTGGCTGTGAGTGCATCCCAGTCTGAATCTTGGGTAACTGCCTAATGCTACGTGATGGGAATGTTCTGGTCCCTTTTGAGTCTCTGGGCATTAGGCATTCCTTAAGAATGAACAGAGTATGGTGCTGTGAAGGTTTGTTGCTCCATAAGGACAAGCCACAAAGGAAACTGTTATTAAACAAGTAGTAATTGAGGCGGAGAATGCAATCCTCTCAAGTTCAGTATTTCCAGGTGCTTGATACTTGTCAATCTGACAATTGGACAAGCCTATTGGGACGATTCCCATTGACCAGACCCTGGAATGATGGAAACTTTTGGGTTCCAATGCATTTGGCAGCTGCCTCTTCTTTCCATAGTGGCATCCTTGGCCAGGGTGCTGGGGGGGTTGCATTTTGCTAAGGAGAAAACCTGGCCAGGAGTGCTGAAAGTTGCATGTGCAGCCGTCAGCCTTCTTACCAATTCTGCTACCACAGGAGCTCTGCAGGTTGCCAGAGGGGCAGGCAATGATAATACTGATTCTATTCAAAAATTAAAATGTCTTTTATAGTAATTGGAACTCTTATTTTTAGTTGCATTTGCTTTTGTCTCTTTCCTAGATGAACAAAAGGTGCCCGCTCCATCACTTCAGTCTTTTATGATGGTTGCTTTATCTTTCAGCGTGAAAACTAATTGACTGGTGAAGAGGTTTTGTATAAAGCTATCAGTTGTGTGTTATTTTCTTTAGAGCCAAATTAAGTGAAAATGAAAAATGGCTTTATTTTTGTCCATAAAACCCCTTTTTTTTACAGTTACATGTTGTTTTCAAGATAGGGCCCTCTTGACATGCAGGCCTTACAAATTTACCACCGTTGTCATCCTGTTATTTCATTAGTGCAATTTAGATAATAGAAGTCTGCAATATATGAGAAAGATGTTGCATTAAGTCTATATTTGCAATTATATGCTGAAATCTAAAATCATATTAAAAGACATTAAATTCTATTAAATATATGAAGTTTTAGGGATTGTGAATTTTTAAGGAGATAGTTTAACAAATCTTCTGTTTATGTCAGTTTTACATATCCAAACGAGCTTTCTTCTTGCCTGAACAGTCAGATATAACATGGCATAGTAGGCATAGTACTGATAGGCATAGTACTGATCCCATTGATGTTGAGCCAAGCCCTTCACTTCTGATAAATTTGTCCTTTTTGATAAATTTTAAATTGTTTTAAAACTATTGTTCAGTGTATTTCAAACAGTAGTGTTTCCTATACTTAAAAAAAAAATCAATGCTGAAAAATTGCTCTACTGAAAAAACAATCCATACATTGGTTTCTACCTAATGTCACAATTACACCCCAAGAGGACTGCTCGGTATGCCTCAACTTCACTGCTTCTTTTATTTTTAGAAATGACTTTACTGGCTTTCTACATGCAAATGCATTATAGATTAATAGTCACATCTCCCACAGATAAAACACTGTATAGATGCTTAGTGAAGGGGCTGCAGGAGAAAATAAATGCTATTACATTTGCAGCAGTAGCAGGATAAGGTCAGTGGGTCTGTTCTAGCAGAGATTAGAAGGTGTTTCAGGGACTAGAGTGTCAGGTGAAGGGATCTTGAAAAAAAGGTGTAGTCACAAAAATGAACCAGATATTCAAAGAAAATGCTAAGGTGTGTCTGTAGAGAAGCTGTTTATTCTTTCCTAGGCCTTTCATTTCCCACTAGCTTCTACTAGCCTGCCTGGCAGCCCTAATTTAATATTAAATTTAGGGTTTCCAGAACAGTTTCAGGCCCATGTCAACAGTGCCTGCTTATGACTTAAGACCAATAACTCCATGAGATTTCAGCGCTGATCCTCTATGTAATTCAGCAGACAAAATGTTGAACTGCTGGCAGGCAGGGCATCTCTCACGCCAGAGCCAGGCCAGTGAGGACAGCAGTTGCTGAGGAGCTGCTCTGCTTAGCGTGGGAAGTTGCAGTTAAATTTTCCCCACCTCCCTTCCCCTATGGCACCCAGCCGACAGTCTGTGATTTGGAGGTGGGTGTGCGTGCCAGGTAGACTGTAAAGGCTGAGGCCTCAGCTACAGCTGGCCTGGCATTTCATAGGGATCAGCAAGGCAGAGCAAGGCCTGCAACAAGGCAGAGCTCACGTAGCCTTGCAGTGCCTGCAGGTGAGCTTCGGGACAGCTGGTATCTCAAAGGCATCCTGCCTTCCTGCAGTCCCATCTGGGCTGCTTTGCCTTCCCCCGAGGGCCTGCAGAACTGACCCTAACAGCAGGCTTCTGGCAAGACTCCAAGCAAGATGTGCTCTTGGGAATATCTTAGCACTAAGCATGGGGTAGATGTAGTGCAGATGTTTTAGGTGTTGTCCCAGTCTGCCACAAGTGTATACCTCTGCTTCAATATACTCTTTTTAGCATGTATAGAAGTGATGACAGAAATAGCACTGTTGAACATATAGCAAAAGAGGAAAGCTCAGACTCTTTTCAGAAGGTATTCAACCTAAACACTCCGTAGTTTGGTACTATAGAACCTATGTAGGGTTATGTGTATGTATATTTTAAATCCTTTCTGGAACAGGGATAGCACTGAGAATGGACCTCTCCTTTCATGCTCTTAATCTGAGAGGGATTTTTTCTCTCTCTTGTTTCTACTTTTGTATGTAATCAAATTTTTTCTACTATTTTAATGTGGGTTTTTTTGGGGAAGATTTTATTGTTCATTTAAATTTCACTTAGTGCTATGATTTCCCAAATGTGTTAAAAATGCCAAAAATGTCAAAGATGCCCAGAAATGCAAGAAAAAGGCTTCATTCGATTCATGTTTTATTCATTTATTTATTAAATTTAGACATGATTTCCTCCTCTGATCACTTTTTTAAGTACAATTAACTTATACCATAGACAATTCTATTCCAGAAATAAAAACAGTATTTTAAAAATAATTAGTAAGTTAAAATACTGCAGTTGTTCTGGCTTGGTAAATCTACATCAGTGCATCCAGAAGGCTTGAAAATATGCTTGAATGTGCATCCCCTTCAGAATATGTCCTTCAATGCTTGAAAGTGGTGGTGGTAGCCAGAGGAGGTTTTGAGAACAAAATCACTATTAACCATCACAGCCACAGTGGCCAGATTTCCAATCTGAGTAACAGCCTTTTCACCATATTACAAGAGGTGACATGACAGAGTTGCTAGCTCATCACTTTGTGACTTTTTCTAATTTTATCATCATCAAAAATGTGATTTATTTCTGATGTCAAAACATTATTCATTAAGAATATTTAATCGTGCATTTTCTTCATAGTCAAGCCACCTGTTTATCTTTATTTTTATGTTCTGTGTGCTCTATATATCTTTATGTTCAATTGCTAATATCTGCATTACATTCCAGCAATCATATTAGAGCCTTTTGCCCATTTAAATGGTTCATGTTTTCTTTGTGGAAATAAATTCAGTCCATAGCCTGTGTTACTGTTCGTATTGCCCAGTTCAAGCTTAGTAAAGTCCAGAACCTTAAAAGGAACCTTCATTCAAAATAACATTTCAGTCAAATTACAGTTTTGTGAACTGCGTGACCTGGCCAAACTTAAAACATTGTACTTAACATCTATCATGGAAGGCAGTGATGAAAGGTTGTTGAAAAGCACCTTTAGAGGTTGCCACCTCTGTAGGGTTGATGAAATTCCTTCTTCAAAATAATGAAACAGCTTTAAAACATAACTATTTTTTCCTGACAGATTCAGTCTTCATGTCTATTTGCTGTAGGCTTTTAATTAATCTTAGTTTTTCAATGTGTTTTTGACATACTTTGGGTCACCTTTAGAAAATCTGAGTAATAGCACACCTTTTAAAGACTTAGCAGTATGGGTCACAGTGGCAGCTCTGAATCACAGAGATCTGCTGGGTACAAAAACCCTCTAAAACTTCTGAAAACAACTTTCTCTTGGTGTCTTAATGATAGGCAAGCTCCTCTGAAAATCTGTCTGCCTTGAAACAAAGTTTTACAAATCTTTTATCATCAACATTTCCAAAACTCTGTTAGCCTCCCTCCACTTAATGTTCTAGCAAAACCAAAGCAAGTACCAACCTTGCTGCTGCACTGATGTAATTTGAGAAAGCTGCCCATTGAGTGTGACTTCCTGACTCACTTGTCTAAACCCAAAGAGCTGCAGGATGGCAGGAAATATCCAGGCAAACAGCTGGAAATTATATATATCTAACTAAAATATAACACACACACAAAAAAGAAAAAAAGAAAAAAAAAAAAAAAAAAAGAAAAAGAAAGAAGGTAAGTCCAAATATTTAGCTAATTGATTTTTTTGTCTTTTTGATTCGAATTTCAAGATCTTGAAGACTTTGTATATTAAGTAAATGGTGGAGTGGGGCACCTATGATGCAATGATGTTTGTTTACATATAATATGCTGGATCCATTCTTTCTGTAGAAAGAAAAATCGGATGACAGGAGCTAATCCCCTTGCTTGTCCTCCTGACAAGCTCTTCCCATTTAATAGTTAACTAAAAAGCTCTGCCTTCAAGGTAACACTCTTCTTTAGGTATAATCCAGCTTCGTTTTTCCGTGTGTAGGTACTGTTTCTGTACTGCTTCTTTTTTCTTTCCAGAATGCATTTTATTTCCAAATATGCCTCAGAAAAGTTTTTGCGTAAGCGTTTCCTTTATTTCAGGTCCTGACAATGGTCTGTGCTTTAGTTAAGGATGGTGTTTTATAACAAAAGAGCTCAGAGTTTGTTTCCAAGTGTCCTATAAAAGCATTTACACCTACATTCCCACAAGAGCGTGAGTGATATTTCTTTCATCCCACAGCTATTTGCAGGCCTATGGCCTGTAATGGAATTTCAAAAAAAGCACAACTGAAATGGATATATATACTGCTTTTAGATTTCCTAAAATCTTTGGTGCTTTTATGTTTTCCTAGCAGAATTTGCCCCAAATTTCATAAAAAGCAAGCCAGAAGACACCTGTGACCTTTGTCATAGGTTGCCATTGTATGCACATTATTCTGGCTTGCATGGCACTGCTTTGCCTAATTGCACATCAGCTGAAGGGAGCACTTCCTTTTCTCATTAGCATTAAGAAAGAACTCCAGAGAGATGCTGCTTCATTCCATCTTTTTGTAATCTTCAGTGTCACTTTTGCATGGATTGCTTAGTCACTCTCTTTTCTTTTTTTCCCTCATGGCTGAATTGTGAGACACATAAAATATGAAAAAAAGAGCTACTATGCTAAATACAACCCATTCATCTGCTTTCTGAAATTAGCTTGCATGGATTGCAAGTATAAGCACAGATTTGGTCTCCAGAATGCAACTTTAAACTGCTTTGCTCCTGGCCTGCTTCAGAGAATCTGGGAATATGGTTATTTTGATTTCAATGTCAGATGCTGTCCAGACAGATTCTCCCTAGACAAAGACAAAATCTTATTCTTTCCTTGCTTACCTGACCACCTCTGATGCTGCTGGCTCTGAAACAGAGTATTTCTGCTCAGATGTTACAGTGCACAACAGTGTGATGCTGAGTGTTGTGAGGCAGAATAGCCCTGGGTTGACCGAACAGCAGTTTTCAGTGCACTGCAGTGGCACAGAGAGGTCACACAGCACAGTGATGATTCTGTGACAGACTAGTACACAGCTAACGTGTGACTAATACATTAGTCTCTTAGTCTGGCAATATCAGCAAATTGTATTCTGTGCATTTATGGTAATCATCTGAGTAACACTAAAGTGCTTGGTCTAAAGTTGTCTTCTCCTATCACGTATTTTAAGATTGTTACCTGTAAAAATTTTAATTATTAGATAGATTCTAGCTTATTTTTCAGACCTTTAGTCACCATAGTGCCCTCTCAGGCTCCATGTTTCAAATAGAAGCTATTTCACATATTTAAAACCATCTGCCCACTCTTGGATTTCCTGTTTTCAGCAGCAGTGGTTCACTGCTATATCATGTTTTCAAATGCAGTTAAATACGAGGCAAGGTAGTATTTTCCTTTTTATTCTTGCAGTACTCTTCAAAACCTGTGCTTCTTCTAATGCGTTGTGTTAGATTATCCTGTATCAAAATCCAATATTCTCTTTGTAAAAGGGATCGAGTAGTGAAAATACACAAATAACATTGTGTGCATAAGAAGGAATTCTTCTCTGCAGTGTAGGAGGACATCTTTGAGAAAGTTAACAGTGTTCAGGCTGCAATTTTAATGTGTTGTTCCAGGCACATGTACTCTGAGGACAGATTCCTTATTCAAAAGGTTGGGGTAATATGGCCAAGGATCCAGGAAGAATGGAGACACAGGATGGCATCTGAGGTATCTGTTAAGATCTACCATGTATTTGAATGGCTTTTCTACTCTGTTATGGTAGCTCTGTAGGTCAGAATTACTGAGCTATTAAATTATTATTGCTATCAGTTACTGCTGAAATATCAAAAGAGATATCCTGACTATTCTGACTTTTTCCCAAGTTACCTTTCACCTTTTTCCATGTGCTGTGCATTGACACATGCATCCATGTCAAGGCTAGGTAGAAACCTTTATTTAAATGTTGTCCTGTCTGAGAGGATTGCTCGCTGTTACTATAATTAGAGCTTTTTCTTTCTCTAGTCTATCTTCTGTCTGCCTCAATCTCAGTGACTAGGTCAATACATGTAGACCAAAAAAATGCAGCAGAAGAAAAAAAGGACAGTACTGTCTAATTATTAAACAGTCCCGTGTGTATAATAGAGAAGGTTTCTCTTTAATGAGAAGTGTCTAGCAAGTTTATTTAGATTCTCACCCGTACTCATCACTATTATCATGTAGCCCAGCAGGAAGCTGAAATGAAAGGCACAAGGGGAGCAGCTGTTGTGGGAAAAGCTCCTATAATCACAACGGCTTCAAATGAGCCTTTTCCAAAGTTAATATATTGGCTTTTAAATAAGGAAGTTAAAAGTAAAATGCCTTAGGAGAAGGGGCAAAGTTGAGTCTTGCTGCCAGCCACATGTAGCTAATGTTAATTACCTGTATTTCCATGGACCTTTATCCAAAAGATTTCTAAACTTTTTGTAATTTTTTTTCTCATTGTAAGCACTGAACATATGGTATTTCTCTATATATCTATTCAAAACAAACTACCAAGAGGATAATTGAAATCTAAGTGTAAGGATGTAAAAAGCAGTGCAGAGAATACAAGTTTTCTACTAAAGGATTATTTATATTAGCAAATGCTAAGTGACTAAGTCAGGCTGCTGACTTAGTTATGGATCTAGGTACTTACCTTGAACATGCAAATTTGAGAGTTGATCCTTGATGCTATAAACCATGTTTGGTGGTGTAACCATGTGTGTCAATGTGAGCATCTAACTGCCAAGAATGCCCAAAAGATCATCCAGGTCAAAAAGGCTGAATCCTCAGACTACTGAAATCAGTAAGTTTATTCGTTTCACTTGGTCGCAGTAGGATTTCTCTCTGGAGGCTCTTCATTTGACACTAGATCAAATCAGAGTAGTCATCAGTAGTTCCACAGCCTATAATTAGTCTGCGTAGCACTCCCAAGTACTGTGACGACAGGCTTTCTGGATTACAGAACAGCTCATTTTCTATTCTCCTGTACCTCTTTACAGAGCAATCTCCTTATGTGCTCTGGGTTATTGTGATGTTCCTCCACGTCTTGTCAAAATATTTGCAGTACAAGTTTACTGCAAAGGCCTCTTGCTGGTAGCCAAGTAGATATAAGTGATATACTTGAGAGAAGAAAAACCATCAATAGTTTTGTCAAAATGTTACCTACCTTTCATCAGTAAGGAAAATAAGTGAACATACATGGGATAAATATTATTATTTTCTTTACTCCTTGATTCCTTCTCTACCTGTCTACATCTCCAACCATCAGGTATATGCATTATGCATGAAATGAATACATAATGAATGCATGAATGCAGAAAGTATATGCATTATATGTATGATTAGGAGTTAAGTAACAAAGTAGCTTTTTTTGAAAGGTTAACCACATTTGGATTTCTTTGCACAGGCAGTGTCTAAGAAGACGAGATTGAAGAGAAGTTTTGTTTCCAAACTGGCCATGTTTACACGGTACGAGCTTTCTTCCTGGAGTGTTTTACTGCTTAGATCTCAGTCTCACAGAGAGAACTCCTGTGGAACCATTAAAAGGTAAAGAGCAAGGTAGCCATTTTCTGTCTTTTTTGGTCTGACACCTTTATTCAGGGTCAGGAATCAACAAATGGAATATGTCCCTGCAAATCATTTAGAACAATCTATCAGTCATTTGTGACCTTGAGCTTTTGAAGAAGGATCTCTTTTCACTTTCCTGCAAAAATTTGATCTGCCAAGTCACCTACAAGAACAGTGTTTTAAAGTACAAGTTCTGTTTAAATATAGATGTACAGATGTCAATTCCTTTTAAGTACTAATATGCTTTCTTATGCCTCTTTTTCCTCATCACTTGTTTTGTTATAGTCGAAGAAGAGATGGAAGACTTATAATATAGAAGACTTGCAAAACTTGTACAACAGAAGTTGCTGGGTGCATTCTGTTGATTATCTTGGAATCCACATCTGGCCTTGAGACTCAGTTACTTTTAAAACCTGTATTTAAATTGCTGACATGAGCATTTTAAATTAATTGCTAGCATTCTGGCTGTAGTTGGTATTAATTCTTTCAAAGTTAATAGCTTATTACCAAAAGATGCATGGCAGACTCTATATTTAAAACAATGCAGTGTACTGCATGATCTTTATTAAGATCATACCAGATGTGAGGAGCCAAGGAAGTCATCATATGTGCCCAGAAGCAAGTGCATTTGCTTCTTAAAACAATAAATTATGCTAGACACTTTTAAGTGCTACAGGGAACTTCTGTAACGTTTGCATATTTAGAATAGATGTGGGAATCCAGGACTCCAGTGTTGTGCTACAGGACAGATGTGGCAGGGACCTGCCGGAGAGCTGAGGCTGCAGAGCCCGTGACATCCACACGTGCCCAAGTTCTCACTGCTCTACACCCTCATGCCAAGCTATCCATCGAGACAGAGTTGACATGTGGGCTCACAGCAGAAGATCCAGAAGCAATTTGAACTTCAGCTGCATATATCCTCTCCAGTTAGAAAGAGTCTTAAAGACCCGCTTATTCCATATATACTTTTGGCCTATCGTTAAAAGAGAAGTTGAGCTACAGCTGTACAGAGCATGAGTCTGCTCTTACTTGTAGTGGAATTACATTGATGTGATTTGATCCATTTCCATGGAATTACCCATTTAGTTTGAGAGTAGAGACATGACCAAATTTGACAGTGGCTTCAAAAGTTCGTCAGTGCTTAATGGTATGTTTCCCATATGTGTTTGCTTTTTCTAGAAATTAACTACAGTACAAAAGTGGAAGTAATCATGTCAGCAAACTGTTAGATCTTATGACATATTTTAAAACTTTATGTACTGATTTATTTTATGTTTGAGTATAAGATGCTTATATTGTCGAGTTAAAAATCAGCATTTATTGTTATGGCTGTCTGAGATACTGTGCTTTGAGATAGGGCATAGACTTAGCTTAAAACATTTCCTGTCTCAATACGTTTTAATAAACAAATAAACCACTTCAATGGGCAACCTAAATAAATCAGTAATAAAGAAATCTCTTCAAAAAGCAACATCTGCTACTCTGAGAACAGGATATTTTTGTTAATGCAGATGCAACTCTAATCACTTGTAACCTCATCAATGACCTTTCTGTGACATCGAACAAAGAATAATAGTTAAAAACAGACATAAAGGCTAAACAGCATTGTAGAGTTCCCTCTGATACTCTTATGCATACTTGGGAATGCTTATGCTAAACTCCTGGCGTATAAGTTACCAGTTGTTCATTTGCAACCCTTTTTATCCATCAGCATCTGGTTTTCAGTCATGTTCTGCTTTTTCATCCCAGTTTTCGTCTGAGTTAATGTGACGTTGGGCTTCAAGCATGTATGGGAAGAAGAGGAAGCGACTTTTCCAGCACTGGCAAAGTAAGCCACTAGCCTTTCATCATTTTTGCACCAGATGTCTGAGTGGGCGATGGTATCTAACTGGGCTCTCTACAAGATTTCCACAAGCAAACATCACTTCACATACTCACCACTCAGCAAATTGTACTTATTACAAATGATTTTACTTATTATAAATAGTGTCAGACATTAAAAGGCAGGTTTACAAACAGGAAGAACACTTTATAATTGGAGATCTTGCACATTTGCCTATTTTCTTCTTCAAGATGACAGTAATTAGAGATAAAAGATACACTGGAGATCTGATTCAGTGCCCATTCAAGTGAAAGAAGTGTCTCCCAATTATTTTGTCTTGGATCAGTATCATCAAGACCATTTATGGAATGAGAGATTACTTGGTATGTCTGACACAAAATGTTTTTTTTAATCCCCTTCCTACCATGCACTACTGAAAAAGATAGTAAATATCTCTCTTTGAGAGAGTGCTATAAGGAGCTCTTCAAGAAAATCTTTTATAAAAAAAAAAAAAAAAGGAAAAAAGCCTTCTATCAATCACCTGATAATTATCCCTCTGCC
>VZSG01000036.1:188433-218313 GCA_013398315.1 Nothoprocta pentlandii
ATCCATTGCAGAAGTTTCCAGACAAGGAATATTAAACTGTACTTTAACCTGGTTTCATGAACATACTTTCACGTATTCTTGAAGGCAAGTATTTTTTAAATAGTGATATACTAAAGCAAGACAGAAGACCTAAGAAACATATGGACATAGATTCTGAAGATTGTTTCCTGAATTAAGAATTTTCCTATGTTAAAAGGAAAACCACAAGCATGCAAATATGTAGCATGAAAGTCTCCTTTGTCCTGCAAAGCCATTCAACACCTAGAAAACCTTTACCATTCTCTCTACATATTCATGTAAGAAAGCTACAGCTAATCAGCTTAGCAGATGTGAGAGCTGAACCTAGAAATTCTGTGTTTAAAGCACAGCCCTTCACCTCAGCTTACCAATCCCCCTTTGTCAGCTGAGCTTCGAGGCCAGGGACCAGCAGCAAAGGGTGAATCCTGCAGTGCAGGGAGAGAGGCCACACCACACTCACCTTTTCCTGTCTCCAGCAGCTTTCTCCATTTAACCAATGTCAGTCTAGGGTCGTGGCCTAGCTGAAAGCAGTGCTGAGAAAGAGTTACAGCAGTAAAATACTTACAGCGCAACCACTTAAAAAGAGAGAAATATTGTATGTATTTTTTTTTTCCAGGTAAGAAAGTATTTTTGACTTTTTGGTTTTACTGGGTTTTATTGTTTTTCAATGCTAATACTCCTTTTTCTAGTTTGCCTAGTTTATTTGCCAGTTCTGACTTGTGTCTTGGCTCTTATTTCAGCCAAATTGTGGGAAGGTTTTCTTTGATGCTTTTCAACATTTTAAGACCCTGAGCTGAAAACTCATTGCTGCAGCACTCTATCTCCTCCATGGGTTTTGTCTCCTTGTCTATAACTTCAGTGCTAAACCAGATTCTGAGTGGCTCATGAGGGAGGGAGATTTCGCTGAGCTTCTGGGAAGTACTGCTACCTCCCCTGGTGATTTCAAAGAGCTCTTCCTTCTTGAAATTGTAGGCAGTGGTTGTTGTATGGATTTTCCTCTTTAAAGGAATGCAATATACGTTAGCAGTGTAGTATGGTGGCATAAACTTGGAGGAGTAAAAAAACATTAGCTCCAAGGATAATTTCTCTGCAGGATTTTCAGCTAGATTGGAAGCAGTGCTTTGCAGTTTGCTAAGCTGGAGCAGTGAAGCTGAATAATTTTGTGTGAGATATTAATTTATTAACTGGAAAAAAATGTAGTTTAAAGGCAGTCACTTTTTTTTTTTTTTCTCCTCTCCACAAACTTGAGATATTTTATCCACAGAATTGTGCCAAATTAGCATGAGGGCTCTGATGTCTTTCCCAAAGCTAATTTAAGAAAAAGAGTGCTACTTATCTTGAGGAAGTGACTTGAATAGCCAGTAATTTGGATTGAAGATATCTTCCAGCCCATCTATGTAGCTGACTGTCAAAGTTCTTGCCTTTCTTGTCCAATTTCTACCTCATTTGAGATTCAAATTCTTTAAGTGACATAGAAATTAAAAATAATATTAATCTGGTATTAGGAAGTAGATAAATATTAAATATGAGTCTTTGTGTTGTTACCTCACTTAGCATGCATATTATCTGTAGAAATACTATTTCTTATGAAGGTGAGAATAATTGGCAATTATCTAAGGTACTGAATCTCTCATTATTTCCCTCATTTTTATTTTTTTTGGTGATGTTGCTATTAGCGCATAAATTACCTTTAATTACTTCTATATGTTCCTCAGGAGCACCCATCTTGTTGTGCTAGTTGCTTTGGTATCTTTTTGGAAGTTTATCTGGGTTTAGGGCAAGGATATGTAGATGCAGCTGAGGACCTGTCAGATATCTGATACTGGTCTAATTGTGTAAGTAAAGTGAAGAACTCGCTGGTGGCTCTGTCTTTTTATTATTTTTTTTTAAGAGACTTCAGGTAATCTTTCACAGGAGAAGCAGTTTCTTAGTATGGATTCATCCTGCGTGTACAGAACTGTTTTCAGGGACTACTGTTGGTATTAAGCTAACAGATTTTCAGGAACAATCCCAAAGCCAAGGCTCCAAGCCAAGGAAACATCTCAGTATATGCTGAAGTTAAACATGAAAGTACTGTATAGTACACAGAAAACAAACATGAAAGTAATACACAGGAACATTCGGTTTTGTAATTTCTGTCAGGTTTTGCTGTGGAACTTGCACCTGCTGCTTGTCTGAGTGTTGGCCTCAGGTATTTTTTGTAAATATTGCCTTTTCCTGTCAGAGTAGATGTGTGTGGGGTTTATTTTTTGTTTTGCTTTTGTGGTGGGGAGGGGAATGTTGGGGGGAAGCATGGAGTTTATTGCTAGGAAATCCATCAAAAACTAACAATACCAAAAGTCAATACAAGGGCCTTTAATGATAAAAGCTGCATCTGGTAAGACAAGCCTCTTTGTAAAAGGTTTTGGCATGCAGCTGTAGCTGGAATAGCAGATGTTACTTTGCAGTCTGTGAAATCTAGTCTGCTATTCTAGGGAAACATTGGCCCAGCTGTAGCCCGTGCAGCTTTGATATTAAGGATTCTATCGCTGTAGTGCCAGACCAGCTCAAATGAAATATAAAAGCTTTAATTCTCTCTTCAGCCTATAGTACTGTAATAGCTAGCAATTAGAGTATAATTGTGCTGCTTTAGAGAGCTCATAGTTACAAGCAGAAAAAGACAAAGAGGTACTTACTTTTATAACACGTAAACCCATCCTCTTTGCATGATGGGATCTTTGGCTGATGTAACTTCCTTTGATAAATACTGAAGCAATTGCAGAATTTTTCTCCTATGCTAGAAAATGAAAGAGAAGCAGATATTTTTTCAAAATAGCTTTCTTTGCAACTTGTACTTGGTCTAGCCTAGTGAGAGAGTAATTCTGCTGTACTTGGACAAGATGTGCACCTTGTGCACTCACAGCATAGGTAGCAAGGCTGACCAACTATTCCTAGAATACAAACTGAGAGATGCAGACTAGAACATTGCATCTCAGTTCTAGAGGCCTTTAGAAGTTTTCCCTAAAAATCTGTAAGGGATCAGTTCTCAAATCTGGTTGATAGGGCAAAGATTAGTGTCACTTTATTGGTGTCACCTTCTGGCTGGGAAGACACATGACTCCGACATATTTGGGCTGGGAGAGCGTTTGCAAACTTGTATGATACTTTAATTTTTTGATCATGATTGAGGGATATTGATTGAAGAAGAGTTTTACCTGCGTGTGTGTGTGTATATGTATGTATATTATTATGGTTTATTCATCCTTCCATGTTCAGTCAGTAGCACTGTGTGAATAAATCTCCCCTGGGAAAGTCATTGTGGTGTAGCTGATTCAAAGAGTGCTTTCCAGCCAAGGGTTATCCTTTCTAACGCAAATGCAGAGACTAACATTAGAGAATTGAGATACAAACATAATCTAGTTCACTGAGGTCCTGTCGGAGGATGCTTGTTTGCTTGTCCTTTTCATAGGAACCTTGTTTTGCTCTTGAATTGCAAACAAACCTTGTTTCCCTAGAATGAATTTGATATCTGCAAACACCTGCAAAAAAAAGTTGAAAAGATAATCAAATGAAAATATTTGTTTCCACAGTAAACCATTCTGCATGATGTGTTGGAGAATCTAGTAAGGTTATTCCCTGGTAAGCTATTTATTATTTATAAGAATTTATTTAATGAGGAGAAAAGAAAATTACTGTTAACCAAAAATGCAGAGCAGATGATGGCATGTATGCCAAAACTCATTACTCACTCAGAATTCATGAATATTTTTACAATTGCTTGTTCCTTTGAATATGAATAATATGGCCACATGAATCACAGTGAATTAACTGGCCTTTGCCAGGCACAACATTGTAATATTTTGAAGCTGTAATTAATATAGAAATGCAGTTCATTTTGTAATAGTTCCTTTTCTCCAAACGTATTCGTGTTTTTATAATAGAAATTTTAAAATGTGAGAGTTATGCTATATTTTTATGGAAAAGTGAAGTCATAAAGAATGGCTAGTTCATACACAGAAGTAACAAAAAGATGATTCATGGTGCAAAGGCTGCAGTGTTCATGTTAAATCACTACATAAAATTTTAACTAATATTCCCTAGGTTCAGAGCCTCTAAGACCACATTGTATTCCCTGCTAGAATTCAATGAAGTAAATTTAGAGAGGTAGACATTAAAGGATTAAGTTTTCTTAATTCTCTGTTAAAATTATTTCGGAGAGTCCCCTACAGTTATGTGACCAATGTCAGTTCATCTTAAAAATATGCTTTTAGTATGGTAATAGTATATGGTAATGTATGTAATGTAAAAGTATATGGTAATAAGAAATGTTATGCAGTATAATTATATCATTGTGGTATGAACAAATTGAGCCCACGACAAATAATTTTGCAAGGTAATATCTTAGTTCTTTGAAGGAGAGAAATACTTTGAAAAATCTCTCTCTGACTCTGACTCCCTTGACTTCTATGGGCATGAAGGGAGATCTCGGTCGGAAAATTCCTTTCTATCTCATCTCTGAGTTGAACACTTGCCTGACCTGCCTTGTAGACCAACTCTTATATGAGTGAGAACTATTCCCCCCAAAGCTGAAAAACTCCAGCCTCCCATAAACAGCATTTGGACAGCTATCAAAATACTTCATGTTCAATTATATCCGTGCTATTGTAACTTTGTTTTGATGGGTTATACATTCTTAAATTATTCTGACAAGAGAAGAGTGCGGGATTACACTAGCTGTGAGAGGACAGAAGAAAGAAAAGTGAAGCAGATTATACTGAGATTTAGAGTGGTCTTGCCAGCTTGGTCTGCAGCCAGTGGGCTGTGGCTCTGCAATTGCCCAAGCCCCAGAGCAGGACCAAGGTTAGTTTTGGAGGGCATTTTTCCTGCTAGCTAGAAGTGCTAGAGGAGGTTTTTACAAGATATGTTAGAAAAGGGAGAACCTGCTGGGAAATTCCGCTAGTTATCCCACACGCAGGCCCTGGGGAAACATACTGGGCAGTACCAAAATAAGGGCTTGTTCTTCATATTTGACTGCAAAATTGAGGCCTTGTCTCCTTTACTCATGGTATGAGGATCTAGAATTAAATCCATCTTTTATGTGATATGCATGGCAGAAATCCCTTCCAGTGATGGGATGGTGGTGTTATTTTGGGGGGCAGAAAAGAGGGGTTTTTGTAAGCAGATGGCACATAGTCTGAATCAGATTTTTGCACAACATTAAGAGAAAAATAATCAAATAAAAAGTCTAAAGCAAAATGAGTGTCTCTATTTTTATACAGCAGGTGCATACAGAGAGCATGCTTTGAAGTCTAGCACAGGCACCTAGGGAACACTGAATTCAGAGGCATGAAAGTAGTTTACACACTTTCACCTTCTTGCTCATCAAGCCATCTTTGATGAAAAGGTGGGGATTTGTTTGTTTGTTTTGATTATGACTCCTAATTATCTTGTGGGCGTTCAGGTGTAGTTAGAGATGTTCATGAAAGCTAAATTCGGAAGACAGATCTACTCTGCATCTCTGTACAGTAGAATTTGTCTAGAATGTTAAAAAGCTTCTATTTTCACTAGCATAAATGTATGAGCTCTGAAAACTCACAAGGTATGTTTCTGACATTTCAAACATGAGTGAGGAATAAGGTTATGGTCATTAGATAGATATTATATGGTCAGGGTCATACTGCAATGACAGAATGCAATGACAATTTTGCTCACTTAAATATTTAGTTGAAATGTCAATTCAGTGTTGGAAATTATAGGTAGGACAGGGGATTACCTTTCTCACTCCTTTGTTGAATTGTCTCTTTATCATATTTAAAGAAGATTGCTAATACCTCCTTCTACTAGTGTTTTAATATCTATGACATATTAGCTTATTTTAATGTAATTGTATTTACATTAAAAAGAAAGATTGGAAATTGTTAACTTTTTGGTGTTTTGGTCAGTCTGCAGTTGCGAATGGATGTTACACTTTTATGCTTTGAAGATGCAATTTTGTGTGAGAACAGAAAAGCAGACCTTCTGTTTTAAGGCACAGTCACAAATAATACGGCTTTAACTCACCATGGTAGTCTACTTAGCCCTTACTGCTACTTCCACTGAAAAGGCATCATGGCTGAGTGTAAATATAGACCAGAAATAAAGTGTTTAGTAGCTTTAGTTGTCTGCAGAAGACAATGCTGTCAGAGTAATAAAAAAAATGAGAACAGCCATATCTAACACCATGCTCTGTGTTTCAATTCTGTAATGTTCACTGCATAAACTGGAGAAAATATGATACTGCAAACGTTGTTTTATTTATTGTGAAACTTTAATGGTAAAATGGCTTGCTGTCTTCGAACTTCATCATTTTGCAATTTTTATCTTTTCTTTAGGCAGTTTAGAAGAGGTAATTTTTTTGTTGTTCATCAGAAAATCTACTTTTAAGGAGTAAGCCACTGCACTCGCTGTGTTCAAATACTCATTATTTTGGTGTTCAGCAGCAACAAAAGAGAATTTCAATACAGCAGTAAATATGGTTTTTTTTGTCTTATATCAGACATATCTCTCCCAGAATTTTATTTTTCCTTGATATCACTATACAATCCAGCTATGTTTTCAAAAAAGCTAGTTTAATCCTTGGTGTAAACCAAGGATTTAGGAATTCCTGTCAAACCAGGTTGAGGCTTTTAACGTGACTGTGGATTGCCTCAGTTTAGTGGTAGTGCGTCTTAGTCCTTCTAAGTTTAGTGGTAGTGCGTCTTAGTCCTTCTAAGTTTAGTGGTAGTGCGTCTTAGTCCTTCTAAGACTTCTGCCAGCCGAGGTAAAGTTGTAATCTCCAGAAAGATATCACAGAATGATTAAGATTGGAAGGGACCTTTGGAGATCATCTAGTCCAACCCCCTGTGCACAAGCAGGGTCACCTAGAGCACCACCCTTTCTATTTTGTTGTCTCTAGTTCCAAAGTCAACCAGAATCGGCCTTCGGGCAAAAAGATGATGTTTAGATATACCATGTTCTCCTCTTTCCCCCAGTGATATTCCTGACTTCATTGGATGTTTATTCCTCATTCTATCTTCCTTATCAGTTAACATAGCTGCTACTATTTAAAGCAACCAAAAACACTTTGGGGTTCTTGAGCAAAGAGAGGAGTTTGTGGGGTTGGCATGCAAAAAAGGTGCGTATCTACTGTCATATATCAGTCTCTTACCTGATAGTATTAGAAGACTGATATGGATTTAGGTATGAGCTAAATATTTTGTACCATCTCATTATGAACTGCATATGGGCTGAGAGTTTGGAAATCACTGGCCTAATTCTTCTTTCTCCTTTTTTTTTTTTTCTAATTGTTTTTCTTGCAGTACTGCATATCTTCTTCTGGCTTCTCTCAGTCTTTGAGTTATTGAAGCTTAACCTTAATAGCTAAGAATGCTGCTTTTCAGACTGCTACAAAACTTTTAAGTAGCATAGACTGGAACAAATAGAGCACACACAAGGCATTATTCTGCAGCAGAGGATAGAAATTAATGAGCTAGAACAATATTACTTTGTTTCAGCATTTTCTGAGGCAAACTGTGATTTGGGAAGACCAAATAACAGTAGCATCATTCATAATCTTTTCAGACAGTGCAAACACACTGGTATTCATCCCTTTCACATCACATTATATACCTAATTTTCAAATGTTATTAAGCATTTTTTATCATTGATATTGACTTTTGTGGAAAGGGACAGAAGTTGGTTTCAGTAGTCTAAGTCCTGCTTTCTGTTCATTCTCAGCATAGTTTTGTGTGAATTTGTATTTTGTGTGTATGCGTCTGTTCCAAGCTACTAAGATACAGCTCATTTTTTGAGGGGAAAAATGGGACAGATGTTGATCAAATCTTTGGATGGTGTTATAAATATCAAAACACCACAAACATTTGCATCGTGTTTTGTTGTTCTTTACCACAAATTCATCCTGGTAGGGACTGCTTATTCAGGTGTTTAATCCTAACTAAATGGGATGCTGTACAAAGTTGGCATTCATTTATGACTTAGTTTTGACCTTGGGTGATACACTATTCATCCTGTGCTCCTACTACAGTATGTGAAGACTTTGTGCCCTGCATCAGGTAGACTGTTCTGCAGGGAGGAAAGTATATCTTTTCTATGAATATATCTGGAGAAGGGAAGAACCTGGAAGGCTATAATGGCCAAGAGAGGAATGAGCTTTCCTCAGAAAGAGCCTGCAGTAGGACACATGGCCTTGAAGACTAGAAAATGAGCAGAGAACAGACTGCTTCTGTGACACAATGGGGAACTTCCCCAGAACAAAGGGGGAATGCGTGGAGTTCACTGTAAGCCCCAAAAAAACCCACCCAGTTGACTCAAAGTAGGCCTTGAAGCAAGGATAATTAAATAATTGAACTTTTATTTATTAGAGTAAGGGTGGTAGTAAGGGGCAAAAGATCTTTGAAAACCTTTAGCTGAGTTAGAGACTTCTAACTTCTGTAGAAGTTCCTACAGGAGATCTTGTGGCTTGCTTTAGCAGAAAACATTGACGTCACAGGTTTCATATGCATCCTGCTCATCAGTGCACAAATTATTCCTGCAGGAAAAAAATCTGCTCCCGATCGTGTTGCTTTGGATGATACATATTTAAGACAGTATATGCTTGTGCTGGGTACCAACTTCTCCTTTCATGATGATAGGGAATTCACTGCAAAGCTCTCTGCTCACCACTGACATCACTTCTTTAGATATGTTTGCTTTAATGTGAAAAGGTTGGAAAAAAACTAAGATGAAATTTCGAACAGAAAACATTTTTCAGCCAGCTGAGGATCCTTATTAAAGACTTTAATTGTTTTCAAGCAGATTATTTTCCAGTCAGAAGACTTTAACTTCTTTGTGGTTAAATGGAAAGCACAAAAGTATCTATCTCTAGGATAGATAGGATATCTCAGATAGGAATTAGTTCTTTTGGTTGGTAACTTCAGCCTCACTGCTATGTGCATTAGTAGTATTCATGGCTTCATACTCGAGCACTGTGATATGGTTGCACATGTGACTATGCAAAGAAAACCTGACAAGCTCTGGAAGGAAGGACACCTCCCAGTGTGTCTCCCAGTCATCAACAAACACTTTTTCTGTCAAAGCTAAATGATATAATTCATTTTTCTTCAGATCAAGTGGAGGAAAATGCTTGTAGGCTTTTACAGTGATGAGAATGAGCCCTTACTCCTGCACCAGACTGTGACAGCAAGTGTTTTTGTTGTATCACAGGCAGAAAGCATGCTGCCAATAAAAGGAAAGTCAACAAAGCTGTTGAGATTGCTTTGAGGTAAGAATCTTATTGTATATTTGGTTGTAATAGCTGATGTATAACATCTGTGACTGGTTTGCATATAAAGCTAATGGGCTTGCTTTGAGATCTGCAAAGCTGCTCTGATACTGCAGTTTGCTTTGTAACATATGGAACTTTATTCTTTAGCTGTATTATTCATTTTTTGCTTGTTTTATTGAAAAGATGCTTTTAAGCTCTAATGATCAAGACAGGTATCACAATATCTCTGATTTTTTGACATTTTTGAAATGGTTTCTTAGTTATTAAAGAAACAGGTTTGTCTAAAAGTGAAGTCAACTAATAATTGTACATGGCCTCCAGATATTTAGACCTGAGGGACCCAACTCCTGCAGGGTTGTTCAGTTGGTCATTCTTTCCTTTGCTTTTAAGCTTTCCTAAAAAATGAATGAGAGACCAGGATATAACTTGCACAAAATTAGAAAAGCTGCATATATCAGAAGAGATGTTCGTATCCGTTTATGTCTGTGCTTGCAAGAGGACTCTGAGTTGCACTAGAAGGAAATGTTGGTGTTGCTAAGAATGCCTCTTTCAGCAAACCCTGTGGTCCTGATCTCCCACACTCCTTGAGGGGACAGCCTGAGTAAATCCTCCACCCTCAAGGGTGTCACTGTGTGTTTGTAACCGAGATGAAAATCCAACCCAAACAATAGGTGCAATTTGTTAGGTTTGGCTGCAGGGAGACTTGTGCTGCAGGAGGGTTTAGGGAGTGGTCATTAGGAGGGGTCTGGCAGAAGCCTTGTGTCCCAGCACCAAGTTTATTGGTGCTACAAAACCCCTCTTGCTTTATGTATTCTTGCGCGCCATCTACTGACACTTTTTTTAATATAGAAAAATAAATAACCCAAGTGTAACTCTCACTTTGCTGGGGATACAGACATGTAGAGGGCACTCCTGTAACATAGTAAAACTGCCATTCTGCAAATGCTTATGACCCACCCTTCTCTTCCAAATACTTCAAACAAGTAAGGTAATACCTTTTGGATGAAATGCTTTTAATTGATGTGCAGCTTTTATTCCCTTTGTAGCTGTTATATTGTCAAAGTAAAAATGCTAATCTCTATTTGTGATGAGTTCTAGAAGTTACTTTAAAAAACTGATATCAGACACTGAACAATAAGATTGATTGGTTAAGATAGAGAAAAAAATAACTTACAGTTCAAGAAGCATCTCTGCAAGTATGCCAGGCAATGTCTTCAACAGAGTTTAAGTGCCATAGCTTGAATACATGAGGCACAGTGGATTATTTATTAAATTTATCCTTTTTGTTGATAATTGCACAAACTTATTGCCTAGTCTTGCCTATTTAAGGCCTATCTTTCTGTAGTCTGCCTTCCTGGAAGTTCATCATCTGAAAACTACACAAATGCGCAGCACGAGATTATCCTTCAGGCAACATGCACACTGTTATGGCTTTGTTTAAATCATCAGCATCATCATTACTCTGCTGTTCATTTCTCATGGGTTGAAAGGATTATGCTGTATTTTAGAGCCATGTATTGCTATGACATATGGATGTTTGCATGATGAAGAACCGGTAATCTAAGTCACAACATCAGCTTGCCACTGCATTGCAACTGTATTTCCTTGTAGTTGAAGTCTGTACTGGTGGTACATAATTGAGTATGTACTGTACCCAGTAATCTGTAGCTGCTGAGGCCTGGCCCATCATCAAGACCGTCATTGCAAAGTGCTCCCGTACAATACAGAGCACTCCTCAGCCTTTAAAGCAATTTCAAGTAAAGGCAAAAATCAATAAAGTGCTCATCAGAAGAAGAGTTTTAATAGATTTATGTGTGTGCATGCATACACGCGCAGCCGAGTATACTCGCCCATAAAGCAATTAGGTATAGAATAGGACAGAAGCGTATATGCTCAGCAGAAAATACAATGCACACTCTTGAAGACCGGTGGTAATGAAGATGCTACAGAAGGCATAAAACTAAAGTCGAATGATTATGTTGAGGATATATCAGTCTGGAATGTGCCCAATATCACAGGCTGATTGCAATTTCCTTTTTTCTGATGACTGAGATTCATCACTGCATTTTAGCACTAGATAACTTTCTATACAGTTGAATATTCTTTTCATTCTCAAAAATAAACAAGTTCTCATTCTCCTAATGGTTCTTTGGGCAATATTTTAAGACAGTGCAGGAAGTGAATAATGAAAAAAATCACATCAAATCTTTATCTCACATATTCTTCTTTAGTATAATAAGCTTCCATATTTTATCTAGAAGACTAAAAGGAAAGGTCAGAGTCTAATATGTGTATTTTTTTCTGGTTCTCTTTATATTTCTCTTCTACATAATTTCCTGTTTCATCACCAGTAACAGCCGCTTCTCTTCCACATTCATCTCTTTCCAATTTAATGGAACAATTTTATTTCTTAATTAAAAGTAGTGAACATACCTGTGCTTTATGATAGATGAAACTTTCAATAGCTTTCTAACAGGCTGTACTTCTATCTGAGGACAGCTAACCACCTTGCTGAGTTCTCCTTCTATCCAGAATTCAATGTTCAGAATTTTAGGTTTTTATTGTCTGTGCATTCAGATTCACTCTGAACACACAATTAATCTTTCATGTATTATGTTCTGCATTTCCACAAGATGTCAGCAGCAGCATTTTCTTTGAAGTATCCATGAGAGCTCACAGCGGGCCGCTTCCCAAGTCTGCAATGCTATCTTTCTCAAGGGTATGCTGCAATTTCTAGCAATGCAATAGATGAAAACTTTTTGTGGCCTACAGAGAAGTTCCATTTCTTGATAAGAATTGTTCTAGTTACTGGTTAACTAGTTCTAGTTACTGATTGAAAATAATCGCCACTTTTCAAACACAGTAGTGGACATAATTGTATTTTGCCTGTATTACTCTGATTTAGCAGAAAGTGGATTTGCAGTGTTAATAACGAGTAGGTTTTGACCTAGCCTAATTGTGAGTCATTTATGCCACCTTCTCTGCCTGTAGCCTCATAAATTAATATGTTATTGTTGTTCAGTGCAAAAGCACTAAAGGTCTGGGTGCTGCATGGCAGAAGTCAGCCAGGGAGGAACCACTGCTTCAGTAGCAGTAAAAATCAAACCCTTAAATGGGCTCTCAGACATAAAAGATTGATCTTCCTTGGCCTTTGCCCCATGCAAAAATACCTATTTTTCTCAAGATAACCTGGTGCAGTTTAGTGTGAAGGAGATGCTAAATCAAAGGGAAAAAGCACTCTTAGGTGACCCCTAATCCTATTTTAGCATTCTGTTTAGTTCAGGATACATGGGAGTGATGGATTTAGAATTATTTTTCAGTAGTGCCCACAGTACGATAGGCTTTTTGCACGTACTGAAGAAAAGGAGCTCAGAATTGGTAGAGGAAAAAATGACCAATGATCTGAACCAAACTCCTGTTCCTGCTGTCATGGAAAAAATCATTCTACACTAAGGCTGGTTTGCAAAAATATATCAAGGTAAGAACAATAATATGGCTCCCGTGTCTATCGGGTTAGCGTTCTGGTCCAGCAGCCTCGAAAACGTAACTTAATAGTTGTTAAAACTAAACTTATGCAATTGTAACTTCTGTATTTTGTCTTTATAGCCAAGAGATGCAGCTAGTATTTGAAGTTCCTTTTGAAATCCTCAGCAGAGAACAATCCAAACTTGTGTTGCTTTAGTTGAAACTGAATTTTTGAAAGGTGAAAAATGTCATTTCTCCATTATGAAAAGTCTCCATTTCATATTCAAAAGCAAGATTGTACTTTATTTCCAATTCTCACATGTTAATTCAAACAATTTTGTGTACCTTCAAAGATTGAGTTGACATTATGCAACACTAATATTTTTATTTTTTCTCTGCAGTAAAAGGACGATCAGGTGCTGTAGGAAAAGCCCTGTAGATTACACACAGAATCACTAGATGTCACCGACGCTATTAGCTCATATGGATAGAAAATGTCAAACACTATTTCTGCTTTAAGCAGAATTTCAAAATGTCTGGCAGTGCTTCCTAAACCAACTTGTAGCAGAAGGATCTTGTATCCAGCTTGAAGTTTCCAGGTTGGGGAATGACTGAGAGAGCCTTCACAGAAAGTATCTTGCCTAAACCAGTGGGCAAGATTTTAACTCATACTGAATGTTTTATTAGAAATCTTAGTTTTATTTTTGTAGCTAAGAATGGCTGTGCTAGTTTTATCTAGTGTGTGTATTCAGGTATGAGAAGGATTAGATGGTGTTTGGCTACACTCTTCATCTAAAAAGCAGCAGGAAAAACAGGAAGCCAAGAGGCTGAGAAAAGAGGGTTTGTGTCGCCCTTTCTAATATTAAGTCTAAGATTTGAGATTTGTGTGTGGGGTTTTTTTTAATATGTGTGCTTTTTTTTTGTGACTGAAGGCCCTGAGTATGGCTTAATATTTCAGAATAGAGTTGGCTGTATGCATAACCAGTATTGTTTTCAGATTAATGAACTAGATTAGTGTGGTACCTGGAGATTAAATATTAATCTTGTTAATAAAAATTCTGATGCATAATAGAGTTTATGGAGTGCATCTTCACATCTCTCCTCAGAAAATTATAACTACTACTTTGTCTTCTGTGTTTTTAATTTTACTCTATAATACTGGCATTTTTTGGAAATATTGTTTACTGGTGAGGAAAAATATGAGAGACTGATTCAAATAAGATGGGTAGCCAGCTGGTCTGTAGTTTACGTAGATTGAGCTGTGGAAATTCTTGTCTTTTGCTCATAAGCACATGCCTCTTATTTCTTCAAAAATCTTAGTAGATTCTTTCTATACAGGTGCTGATGGTCTTTAAACAACTTTTTCTCCCTTCTGTGCTTTTTTTTTTTTTAATTTAAATTGTATCTCTGAAATACATGATTTCCTGGCTATTGTATTCAGCCATACAATAAACAACAATTAGGGAAATTACAATTACAACAATTAGGGAAAGATCTACTCTGAGAGTTAGTTTCCAACCAAAGGGATCTTAACACATTTCTAGCATATGTTATACCATATGGAAGTTCTTCCTACCATCCGTTTTGAACTTCAGGTGAGGTGTAAATTTAATTATGCTTTGATATGATTGAAGTGTAGGGTCTCTTCTTACATGAGCTATTTCTTCTGTCAGGTTGGGGATCTCATGCACCAAAGCAGTTTGTTTTCTGTTTGTTTCAGTCTTACATCTGAAAAACAAGAGTGCAGATTTTAGAGTACAGTGATTCCTTGCTGCTCTTGGGGGGAAAAAAAAAAAAAAAAAAAAAAAAAAAAAAAAAAAAAAGTTCAAGTGGTTTAGTCACAGCTGTGTATCAGCTTCCTCTTATTCATCAGCTGGATGTTTTTGGTGCCTGGTTCAACGTGAAGTTTAAGAACCAGCAGAGTAGTCTAGAAAACTCTAGAAAAACTCTACTACCTTGGGTAGTTTCCCTGTTTTGAAATCATTTCCCTTCTTTAGGGGAAGGGAACTGGATAGTAAGTAGGTAGAAGGTATAATATATCTCAAGCAATGGACATGTCCAAAGGGTACAGAGAGTAGAATTAGGTGAGTATGGTTTATTTTAGCAAATATCAGCAGTTTGGCTAAACATGCAGTTTGTGTAAGGCTTTTTTTTGCCAACTCTTATATGCCTAACTTAGCTGCAGGATACAAGCTATGGTAAAACTACAATTACTATGACTTAATTGCCCAAATAGGGATGTGTCTTCTTTAGCTGTTATTCATATTCATAGAATCACAGAATGCTTAAGGTTGGAAGGGACCTCAGAGGTCATCCAGTCCAACGCCCCTGCTCACGCAGAGTCACCTAGAGCACGTGGCACAGGGCTGCATCCAAGCGGGTTTGGAAGATCTCCAGAGAAGGAGACTCCACAACCTCCCTGGGCAGCCTGTCCAGTGCTCTGTCACCCTCACTGTCAAGAGGTATATTGCACTCTTTTGTCTTCCCTGATTACAACAACTAGATTAAAATCCATTCCAAATATGTCTAGAGATGTATGTCCCATTTGAGAGTAGACAGGTGAAGGTGTTTTGGACTAGTTGTTTTCTGTTAGGTGATCTCATAAAGAGATTTTGATCTCTACTGTTATTATGACCATTCCCTGATGGTTATTGTAATACAAACACATAGATTTTAAAAAGTCATCATTTATGAGCATTTCTCACCTGTGTGCAGGGCCAAGTTTCCTTTGTTCTATTGGCAAATGTAAAAAGGCTGCCTGTTCACCAAAAAAAGAATGGGAAACCAGAAATTTCACAGAAGCTATAGAAAGAACCTCCACCTAAATGACAGGGCACTAGACTGTTGTTGTCTCAAGGATGAGACTTTGCGACTGTGTGTAACTTGATGCGCTCTTTCAGCAATACCTGCTGTGAGGGAGATGTTTACCATCAAACAACCATCTTTGAATTCAAAATGTGTGTAGCTTTGTATAAGAGAGAGAGTTTGAAGAACAATAACTTTTTGTTCAACTGTGTAACAGTACTTCTTTCTGCAGCTCCTGTTTTGCTTAGAGAACTGGATTAGAATCTATAGCATTGAAGTCACTATCAGCTGCTTCCTCTAAGTCCGTGAATTCACTTCTGTGGATTTTTTAACACATAATATGCAACTAAAATCAGCAGCCATATTTTTAAGGTAGCAGCCAACATCATCATACAGCTCTCCAAGGATGAGCTCCAAATTGGTGATTTGTTGTTTTTTTTTTTTTTCCCATGATAGTGAAGGCTTTTCTTTCCCCCTTGCCTACTAACGTAATGTGTAGAAACAAAACTACAAGAAAGGAAATGGAGGCTGAAGCTGATGAACCCCAGAGTGTTGCTTCCATCAGCCACAGAAGTACCAGCATTGCTTGCTTGTAATTCCCCAAAAACGTTCATTTTAAAGACCACTACTGATTTCAAAATCAAACTGTTTTTTTTTCAGTTAGTTAGGATTTTGTATTAAAAATGGCTGCAGAAAGTTATATTTCATTCTTTGATTAGATGAGAGTGATAACTTCAGAATATAATTCCTTCTCAGTGAGTTACTTGCATTTAGTCACAGACCAGAGAAATCTTTGCCTTAGTGTTTGTTCGATAATCTTAAAACAATTTCTTGGTCTACTTTTGCAGCTACAAGAACAGCAGTGCTTTCTACTCCTCAACTTCATTATAAATGTTGGCAAAAATCACTGAGAAGAGATTTGATATGTTGAATTTTAACCATTTACTACAATGGCTTCAATTTGTTAATCTATACTAGGAAGTGCCATCTTTCTTAAATATGCAGCTACTGAAATGCTTCAGTTGCCTGGCTTGCCAGCATTAACAGACCTCTGGTTTTGGCTGGCTCTTATATTCCCATTCTAGGCAACTCAGAAATGCATGATTTTTAATCGAGTTGAACTGAAGCTATGGAGAAATGTGAGTGCTCAAATTCCTCCCCTTTCCTGCAGCATCTATCTAGACCTCTAGCGAAGAAAGCATTTAAATACAATATAAGTATATTCACAGGAAATGTGCAATTGCAAGAACTACATCTTTTGCTTCCTAAGTGTCTGCATACAGTAAGAAGTATAAATATAGTGTGAGACAGAGTGCTCAGTATATGTAAGTATCTATTTTACATTACATTTAAATGTCAAGTTCCTCAGGCCGTATGCAGAAAGATATTTATGTATGTACTTCACACTGAAAAATCTTTCTTGATATCAAGTCTTAAGTGTTTTGAAAATTTCACTGTTATATGAACAGCTGTGTAAATATTTTTTAATGAAATTATGGACACAGTCTGATTTTTTTGAATTTAGTTACTGAAACCACTTGCTGTTAAACCACTAGATGCCACTGTGCCCTAAGGAAGAGAATAAACCCTAGCTTCATAGTCTGCTTCAAATCCAGGGCACAAACAATTTCAGAAAGCCTGTGTTTACTCAAATAGTGACATTTCTTTAAATGTTTCTGTGACCAGACACAGCTAGACTGTTGATAGGAATGATTCCCCGAAGCGTGGAGTGGAGCTCAAGAGGCCTGAAGTGCTTGGAGGTGTCACCACTGTTTGTGGAGCTGCTGCTAGAAGTTGATTGAGTTTTCCAGCAGGGCGAATCTTCCCTGTGCACGGGGATGCTCCCTGAGAGCGTTTCTGCCTCGTGTAAGACAACTGTTGCTGTCATCTCACTTTTGCCTCCTCCCGCAAGAGAAAGGGACAACTTAGTTGCAGTGTTGCCTGTTGCTTTCCTAACTTGCCTCTCTAAATGGTTGGTTAAAACAATGCTGTGGTTTTTATTCGTATTAAAAAAGCGGTAGTAACTTAGACATCATAAAGCTGTGATGGAGCCTTCCCCCTTGAACCTCGCAGGTTAGTCTCCGATACTTGCAGGCTGAATTTTCTTGGAAGTACACGATTTTTCTAGGAGAATAAAGCTGGAGTGAATATATTGTGAAAACTGTCTCATAACATAGTCTGAAGAGTAGAAAAAAATGCTTTTGAGGAAAAGCTGTTTCAAGTGTTGAAATTCTCATTTCCTGGAACCAGTTATGATGGGACAGCTGCATGTTTAGGAGGAGAATAAAAAAAATCTTCCAGGAGGGTCAACTTGCTAATCTAGTAGCACTTCTGTGACTCTAACTGGTTCTGTAACAGGAACAGAATGATTAAAGTAATTTCAAGTAGCTCAGAATACTCTATCCAATTATATGAGCATGATACTGTCACTAACAGTCAGGGGGCATGCCAGTAAGAGGAAGAACACCTTAAAAAAAATCTTCCTAAAATCTCTTTTTTTCAGGGACAGCTGGACCTCTGGGACAGTGTTCTGTCCAGCACCACAGAATTTTGTCCCGAAAAGACTCTAATGATTTACCCTGGCAAAGGTTTGTTAAATTCCCTGCAATTTTAATGAGGTCTATGGCCATAGAATTATCTTCACATTGAATTCTCTCATCAAACCCTTTGCATGGTCCTACTTAAAATATATATAATATGAATAAAAGATGCAATTGATAGATTGATTAGCCTTAATTTTACGATGGTAAAATATTAAAAATTAAGTATTTGAACAGAGAAATCTAAAAGAGCAAAATATTCCCTACAGTGAATATTTTGTTTACAGGAAAGATTTTCTCCTTCCTCAACCATGTAGCACTATATAATTATTTCTGCCAAATGGCCAGAAGAATGTAAATAATAAATGACTAATCCATTGTTTTTGTGCTGAAAGTCTGAATTTGAGTAAAAGGGCAGGAACTAAAGCAGAAACCCTTGAATTTTGGGAGTTTAATAAACTAGAACCTGCGAGGATGTGGAGTAAGAAGAAATCCCTCAGCAAGGCTGGGCAGGCAAATATCTGAGATGGAGACAGATATTCCAGCCATGGTAATGAGTATGGTAGCCCAGAAAAACTCAGGGATGGCAGAACATGGAAACAATTCCTGGTGCAGTTACCTGCACTTCACTTGGAGCTGGGAATACACAGTGATATGTGAAAAACATGGAGTGGATGTTGGGGAGCTCAGCTTATATATGAGGGGCCCTTTGAGAAATACAGCCCCATGTAAGGAAAGGAATAAACAGTTTTTCTATGGGGGCTAGGACAGAAATAATAGCACCTCGGTAGCCTGTAAGAATAATCCTAACAGCAAATACAAGGGAGTTCTGGAAGGCATTATGTTGTGTAGGAACACTGTTAAATGTTCATTCTCTGGAGATTTTAAGATGAGATGAGACATAGCTCTGTCAGAAATGACGGCAGAATAATTCATAAGAGGAGACGGGTTACATAACCTCTTGCTGCACCTCCAGTGATGTTGAAGCTATGGTTCTATGAATATGAACATGAAGAAATACCTGCTGGCAAAAAATATGAAGGGAGGATAAGGTCAAAAAACTTGTAACATCAGACTAGATTATAAACCATGTAGAGTTTAACCTTTGTTTTGAAGATAAAGATGGCTGCAGTCTTTAGACCACTAATGCAAATCATGAGCAAGTTTTCTCAAACAGTTTTTTAGAGAGGTATGACAGTGAGATCTATCTTGATTTTTTGGTTTGCAATATTAGATATTATAGATATGGAGTTTAATGAGAGCGATACATTCCCGAAGCAGATGTGCATTTACAGTATCATTCCTGTCTGCAGCAAGCATGGGGTATCGTTTTTTTTTTTTTTTTTCCCAATTCTTTCCAACTTCTAGCATGGTTAACTGATATACTGTACCGAGTGTATCCTGTCCAAGCACAAATGTAAAAGTACACTGCAAAATAATATAACACCTCTCCCCCTCCTTCATTATTACTAGCTATTTGTGACTGCTCAGCTTTATATCCCCACCTTTTTTTCTTACAATTTAACCACAGTTGTCCCTGAGCTTTTCTTTATCTTTTTGAGTCAGAAAACCTCAATACAGCTGTGTATGAATATGGTATATGTATTGAAATTACATTGTGCATTGCAGGCTGTCAGAAATATTCTGTTATTACAACATCTTTTCATTTCAGAGAAATTTCCTCAAAGGTGAATGTATTTCTCTCTTGTCTGGCTGCTGGAATGCTTTGCTGTCACCTTCTGGTTTTTGGTTTTCTGAGTGACCTATACGACAGGGAAATAAGTAAAGCTCTGAAGTATTCAGATGCCTCTATCACAATGCAGTTTAGGCTGAATTTCATCAAAGTTTCATCAGGGACAAGAAATCACTGGCTCTTCCTTATAACTAAAAATGACAAAAAAAAAAAGTTTGGGATCTGAAGGAAAGAATAAGATACTAGGAGGAGAGAGAACAGCCATAATTCTTCTTCAAAGTTTCAATGCATATCTATATCACTGAAAAATATCTTGCCTGGTGCATGGTATCCGCACAAAGTTATGAGTATTCTCAGTGTCTCATCACTGTTTTGTGATGAATTTGTTAGTCTGCTGAGGCTGTCTTGCTCTGTGCTTTTACATTGTGTTCTGATTTAGTAAGGCTCTGCTTTCCTTCACCTTCATGATATTTTTTTCAATGACAGGCTAGTTTATGAAAGCTCCTGTTGGACTGTTTTGGAAGAAGGCTCCATGGATGTCATTAGGAAACGCAAACACATAAAGCAAAATTTCAAAATGTAAATGTTATAGAGGTGTCAAGGGCTTGGTTGCAAGCTGAGATTCAATAGATAGAGCTGCTTAAAATGGCTGTATCCAGCAGTAAGATGAAATCTGTGCCTTGGGTGCTTGAACACTCAACCACACACTTTTCTGCTGTCCTTTGCTTGTTTCTCTATCAATTTGTAGCTAAGTGGTTCTGCTGTCAAGACACTGTAATGAAAATAAAACCTATGGCAGACAGTGCTATTCAGCCACAGACTATTCGCCCTGTTCCTAGGTGCTATAAAGATGTTAAGCCAAAAATATGTCTTGGCTTTTATTCTTTTCATTCAGTTACAGATGCAAATGAAACACTGCTGTCAATACATTACAATAAAAAATCAAATACCTTGTGAAGTTTTCTGCATGCCCAGTTTCCTCCAAACACATAAAGTATTAAATAAAATCATATGCACAGAAGTGTTTTATTTCTCATTATACTTTTAATTCAGAGTATCTAGCATAATTATGAAGTCTGAGTCCTGGAAATATGCTAGCAAGCTGTAAGTGATCCATGGAAAGAATTTAGACTTTAGATGTAGCTATGAAATAGCATCACCCCAAAATCTCAACATCCCTTGGTGCAAATGCTAGGAGCTAAGCATGACAATTTATTAAGGGCTATTCCTCAGGCATCTGGTCAGACAGCCAGGTAAAAGAAACCTTTACTTAAATAATTCAATTCTAAGCACTGTTCAAAAAACAGATAAAATCAACCAATAGGTGTTAAATTAATTTCAAAGACCTTTGGGGAAATTTTCTCTTTGTCTTTTTAAAGAATTGTTAAATTAAGCTTGACTTTTTGTGGGATTTCTGTGTCTGGTAGTATTTTGTAATCTTGCTTATAAAATATTTTTGCAAGTGATTTTCATTACTTAGAATAAAAGAAAAACTTTTGCAAAATTTTGGGGCAAAGTATGCCTCTTCAGGTGTGTGGGTTGTTTGCTTGTTTGTTTTTCTCATTAATTCCTACCTTTCCTTTCAGCATTACAGCATCTTTCTCATATCAGTCTGGGCAAGAGGACCTTCACCATCCAAAACATGAATGAACCAGAGTTCACTGAAAATCATTGCCTGCGGTTAGAACAGTTTTCTCAGAGAGGTGAGTTTGCCAGCATATGTACTTGTAATAAGATGTGCAGAGTGTGATTTAAGGCCACCAATTTTTAAAATATATATTTATCTATCTATATAAATCCTCAAATGCTTGTATTGATTTCAGATCCAATATTTTAAAAACTTTTATTGAGGATATGATTACTTAGCTCTTGGAAATCAGGTCATGGAATTTTGTTTGCAACTACAGTCACTGAATAATTGGATTCAGATTACTCTAACTAGCCATTTAGATATAGGTTTATATACTTTGGTTGCAGTAACTTACCTCAGAAGTACATGGTACTGTAATAAATGTAGATAAGATGCCTGGTTAGATTTTTGCTGTCTTACAGAACAAGAACAGTAGGGTCTCTGTGATTAAAAGGAAATCTATAACAAGATGCCACTGGGCAAAAATTCAGAGGGCTGAATTTTTATGAAAATTTTCATTTTGTTGTCCCGTATTTAGTGGAAGGCATATTAAGTATTTTGCTAGGGTTTAAGACAATGTCTGCTTAAAAAAAAGTCAGGAATTTTGACAAGGCTAGCAGATTATTCCTGGTCTCTTCCTGCATGGGTGAAAGAAGCAATGCTACGTTAGACTTAGATTGTCTTAAGTTTGTTCCAACTGGGAAACTCCATATTTCCCATTAAATGTGCAGTTGAAATACTTAACACATGCTTTGTCCAATTATTGAAGAAGAGGGAAGAGAGGTAACATTTATAGTTGAAATACTTAACAAATGCTTTGTCGAATTATTGAAGAAGAGGGAAGAGAGGTAACATTTACAGAGTGGAGACTATGCATAAATATGTAAAAATGAGAATGTCCATCAGCTTGCCTATTGTAGCAATTCAAAAGAGCATGTTTTAATCAAGTGAGATAGTAACTTGGTTTATACATGACACAAATTGCTCTTAGTCTTAAAATCTGAAAGATACGCAGAGTTCATAGGGAAAATCCCCTGTAGGTTTTTCTTATGCAAAAGTGCAATTGACTGAAATAAGTGGTTTTGGCAGCGAATGGAACCTTCTTTAGACCTAAAGCTTAGTAGTAAGGAAGAACTATTAGGCAGATTCTATGGCAATAAAAAGAAACACAAAAATATATTGGGATACTAAAAAAAAAAAAAAAAAATTGAAAACTCTCTGGGAGCGGAGATATTTCATTTAATATTTTAGCCTTTTAGAACTTCCTCAGTTACTTCAAAGCAAGGAATTGCAGGAACATTAGGTCAAGACGTGGGTTCTTGGTGCTATACTTGATGGACTCTCTGCAGAGCTAACTGACCCAGATGATGATTCTCAGGGGTGTGCAAGGTGGTGAAGTGGTGCCAACTGCTTCCTAGCTTCTGTGTAATGTTTTTGTCACAAGCTCTGGAGCTCTTGCTTTTGAGTAATAGCCAGTGGAAGAGTTGCTCTGGAGAGATGGCAAATCTAAGATGTAAGGGAGAGACATCTTGTCCTGAAAGCTTATAAGAAGTTTTGTGTTTTATTCCTAGTTTTATTCATGAACTCGCTATGAGAAACTAGCTTTTTGGATCTCCCTTCATCCCAGACCTGTAGAAAATATTGTATTCCTACTTAGCTATTTTGCAAAAGGATGGGGGAGGTTTCATCAACCCGGGGATTAAAAAGTATTTTGAGTTTTTTTTTTTTAAAAAAAAAAGACAAATTAAAATTGAAAGGGGCATATAGTTTCTTACATTTTGATGTTTATGAGTGTACTTTCAAGTAAATAAATCGCATAACACCACACCAGAGCAATAAAAGAGAAAAAGGAGAAGGAATTTTAGTAGATTGTTATAGGAAATAAATAAACCTGCTCTTATTTTGCAAAAACTATTTTCTAAAGAAGAAATAAGATGGAGAACTTGCTTTAGAAACATTTTTAACAGGCTTCAATAGCTGTAAATCTTTCATGATATGGCTAGAAAATTTCAGTTGAATAACTATATCCCTTTATGCTGTTGTTCATAGGATTTCATTATTAGATAAGGGAATATATTTGAATTCAGCAACCCACAGTACATGAAATCTTACATGCAGAAACCGTGTATCACAATGAAGTAATATATCTTTTTTTTTTTTTTTTTCTGATTGAAAAGAGGCTTCTTTGAAAGCATTCTTCAGTTTTCTTCTTCCTTTCTCCTCATTTTCTTCCTTCATAAATATATTCTGGCTTTCCTTTTGTTCTTTCAAGCTATTGCCCTGTTTCCTGGTGATAAGGCTAGTACTGAGCTAACTCTTCAGGAGCTTCCCATGAGGTTGTCAAAGTAAAGCTAATCTGTGCAGATGATGGGGCTTCCTGATGCCTTGTTTGGTCAAATGGATTTCTATTTATCCTTTCATCCTCTGATAGTTGTTTCCTTTTTTTTTTTTTCTGCTAACACACTAAAACTGAAGGAATTATCAGGAATTGTGCAGGAGGGGACTGTGTGGATAATTTGTTTTGATATAGATATTCATAGACACACATGCAACACACAGTCTCCCTTGCTTTTAAAGTCAAACTGATCCTATGAGGTCCAAGTTAAAACATACATGTTTTAAGATATGTTATTTCTGAATAGAATATTTTATATAATTGAGACACAAATGATTTTGCTGTCAAGCCATTTTGGCTGCTGCAGGCATCACACCCAAATAAAACACATTAAAGCAAGGACTGTGAAATCTAAGTTCCTAGCCATAGACATATATTCTTTTACCTGTAATTATTCACCTCACTATTCACAGTGCTGCTGTTCAAGAGCTTATGTGGTAATCTAATCTTCAAGCAAGTTTTCTGCACGTGCTTTTGTGCTCCTCCTTCCTTATGTACCAAAGCAGGTGATTCAAATAATACAGAAAGTTCTCAGAAGGTACTCCTTGGACCTAGTCAACCTTTGTCAGGTCTTGCTCTACTTGCACGTGAAGTATAAAGTAGATCTAATCCATTAGACCATACGCTTCCTTATTTGTTTAGATTTATGTGTTTTGCTAGGTGGATGAGAATGATTTGTGACATAAATTGTCCAGTGTTTGGACCTGGAAAGAAAATCCCAAAGAGCAGAGAGACACAAACACAAAGTCTTGCTGAAGTTGAGAGAACAAATAAATCAGGATGAGAAAGTGCCTTTGGAATAGCCTCCTAGCGTGGAGTTGAGCACCCTGGTGTGCTACCGTCTGGGAGAGTTCAAATAAGCTGTAAATCCCAGGCCCTGCAGGCTGTGGGAGGCTGGCTTGGAGAATTTCATCTTTTGTTTCTTGGGAGGTAAAGCAGAGGCTGGCTAGCTGATGCTATAAGCATTCCCTGCTGCTGATCAACATCAGACAGAAGAGTTTTCTTAACCTTTAGCCAAAGATAAGACCAAAACGACAGTCTGTGTTTAGAACACTGAGAAAGAGTTTGCTAAGAAAAGGAGAGAGATGATAGAAGAAATCCTTTCTGGACAGTGATGGGAGCACCTACAGGTAACAAGCCTAAGATTCTTTTTTTAATGCAATTTATTCTGTTATGCTAGTCTGGTTGGGTGAAACAACTGGGCCTAAAGATGGGCTGTATGGTGAAGCTTTGGCAGTCTGAAGGACAGCTCATATGGATCTTCCTAATGTCTGCACAGGCAATGAGGATCCGTGCAAACAGATCCAGCTGGGAGCTATGTAGAGCGCAGAAGTGTATCTGAACTGCTGAAAACCTCTGATTTGGTGGTCACTGTCCACTCAGAATCCAGAAGCAGTTTTGGCAGCAACTGAATATAGCTGCCTAAATACTCAAGGGTACCTCTTTTTAAATGTAGCTATAGCTCATGGAGGTAGTAACGATGGAGTTCAATATAACTGTATATTCTTTAGAGTATTTGTTCAGGAACTGGGAGACATTGGCTCAGGACTTTTTTTGTGGAGACAGTTAAAACGCATACCTAGGAGAAAGCCTTAAGCCTCGAGCCCAGCGCGGCCTGAGAGAAGTTTATGTTTCTTTCGAAGTTTGGTCGTTGAAAATTCAAAAATGCAAGAGCAGTCAGGCTAAAAAAAGTGTGAGCGAAAGAGCATAAGCTTGGCATGATATGAGCCTCCCTATCAGGTTAAGTGTTCCATGGGCTTACCTAGGTTTGGGTGGCCTTCCAACTCACCTGTGGATACCCTTGAATCCCAGGTATTGAGCCTCACAGATGAGAGAGCCTCAGGACATGTTTGGGAGCCAAAGGTTTGTTGTAGGAAAAGTTGCTCTTCAGAATGAAAGCACTGAGGTCATGCAGACAGCTGACCGGTTTAGCAGTTACTGAAAACGGGGATCTCTGGACTGCATAATCAATGTTCCTTGCCAATATTTATTCTAAAGTCTCTTTTTAGCTTCTCTGGATCTCATTCTATGTATACTTGCTCACTTCATTTCCTTTCTGCTCTCTCATCCTTTTAACTCATCTGAAACACTCCTTTCTTATTGCTTCCATCAAAAAACAAAGCCTGAATTTTGAAGTTGTGACACAGAGTTTGTTTCTCTGGCAGCCTTGAGTTTTTGCTGGGGTAGGAAGATAAACATTTATCCAGAGAAAAGTATCTGGAAAGATGGCATCTACCCGCTCCCTTGCTTCTCAAACCTAATAGGAATGTCAAATCTAATAGAACAGTCATCTGTTTAGATCTAACAAGGAAACGGGAGAATGAGATTAGGTAGTGTTTTCTGGGAATCACCTATTGGACTTCCAGCAACTTTAGCTGTATGCTTGTCTTGTATTGACAGTGCCTTGTTCTAGCCAGTGCCTTAATGCACAAGTGAGGCTGACTGCGGTAGCAACGTTGTGGAGCAGATGCTTTGACCCACAGCCTGGGACTGGGAATTGCCCTCGCCCACCTGGCCAGTGGAATGTTTCTGGGAGCTTTAGGCTGCTCACTGGAGGTGCTGAAACAAAACTAGATAGATTTAAAATAAACACTTCAAACTCTTCCGTGCTGTTTTTCAGATTAATGTAAAAAATAACACAGTACTGACCACGTACTGCATCTTTGTTATTGTTTTGCAGAGGAAACATCTTGTGAAGGTGAATTGGGAGAAAAAAAAAAAACCTAGGAATAGTTCTGCTATGCACCATTTGAGAGCAAAGTTGCTTTGTGCATGCAACGTAGTTTGACACTAATAGTGTAATAGATAATGTGGGTTACAAAGGCAGGATGGACCTGTAGCCTCACCAGAGAGCAGGGAGCAGATTCTCAGTTTCTAACACTGACCATTTCACCACTGCAATTCACCTTGGCATTCCTACCTGATAGGTTACATCAAACTCTGGTAAGTTACACGAAGTCCAACACAATCCCTGAAAGGGTTTAAATACCCTTTCAAAGCAGTGATGTAGGCTGGATTTTCTTGCTAGTCTGTGAAATCTAGGTTCTCAAAGTCTGTGCTTGTTTTACAGGCAGAACTGAAAATACCAAAAAAAAAAAAAAAATTTCTGTCCACCTGTTTCTGACAGGTTTTTGCACAGCTATCACTCTGTTTCTAAATGTACCTCAAAGAATTTTTCTCATGATTGTGCTGAGTGATGCAGTACTTAAATGCTGTTGGGATCACCACATTAGGCCTTCCCCTACCTAAGGGCAGGTTTTGAGCAGTGTCTGCCAGAGCACAGGCTGGGCTCTGCACCAGAGCCAGCAGCCCTGGCAGTTTTCTTCCCTAACGGGGAAAAAAAACAGTTATGGTTCTTGAGGGCAATTGCACGATACGTCCAGCACTTCCCAGGCACACTGACCTGCTCTTGTGGGGCAGAAGGCTCAGAGGCACTGACTGTTTCCTCAGACAAGGTTTTCAGAGACCAGAAATTTAGAAATTCCAGGGGAGGAAAAAAAAAAAAGATCTTTAAATAAAATCTGATGATATCCACTAACAGGCAGAAAGTGGAAATCTGTTCTTACAATTAAGAGTAGTGACAGGGGCTTGTATCCTAGTGGGGTTCTGGATTCCTTTGAAATAATCTTGGGAGCAGAGGCTGTTGCCTCGATCTCTTCCTCCGGCTTTTGCAGAGGGGTAGCAAATATCCTCATTTGCAAGCACTTGAATTAGTGGATTGTTTTTCTTTGTTGTTTTCCCTGAAGCACACTAGAATCGAATCTAGATTTCCAAGTGTCTGCTTTCTCACATTAAAACGTGTTCTCTGCACTGGGAATGAGAAAGTTAGGGCTGAGGAAAGTAAATTAGGAAAGCAGGTAGCAGCAGAGAGCAGAAAGAGTGCATTGATTGAACTGGCAAAAATACAGAGAGCTCCCAATTACATTGAGGCTGCCCAGACTGCCTGCCATTCCCTAGGATTTGTAAACATGCGTCTCTTTTGTAAAGAAGCATAAAAACACAAATATGTTGAAACTTGAGGAAGATTCCAAGGCTCATGAAGAAAGGCCTCCCAGGTGGTGAATTCCTGGCACTGCTCCACTAAAATGATGTATTCCAGCTGAGAGTCTGTCCTGAATAAGGGTCCTCAGTAATGTGCCCTTTGACTCAGTTGCTGCTGTGTTTTTCTTATCTCTGGCATTAAATTTGAGTGATGCAATTTATTATTTGATAGCAATTTAAGAGCTTCCTTTTCTTCAAAGAAAAAAAAAAAAAGGCAAATTTATGCTGCTCTCAGTGCTCATAATGCTTATTATGAGCAAAATGGAAACGTAGTTAAGTAAATTCATAAATTTTTAAGAACAAAAATCGATGAGCCTAGATGCAATATTACAGGAAAAATAAAGGAAAAGTAAAAATCCTTTTGTTTTGAGTAGTATCAACAACTAGAATTTTTATATACATATACTTGTGTATTAACCCCTCTGCCTGCTGTTTCATTTTTCCCTCTGAATCCCGAGCTTGATGGTCTTTTCCCAGCAAGCAAGGGGCGTTTGCAGCGCTCCCAGCTTCTTTGCTGGGAAGAGTGTCGTGTTGGTGGGATTTCCTCCTCATCTTTCCTATTTTTCGGTTCATCTTGGGGTATTTTGGTATGCTTTCTAATACAGGCCTGTACATTTTACTCTTCTTCCATCTGCATGTCCATGTTACATGCCCATTTGCCGTGTATGTGGTGGTTTTTCACGTTCTTACAAACTCCATTCCTTGCTCTTCCTTCTGCTGAGCCTCGCTGTGCCCCGCTCCAGGCCTGCGTTTCCGTACCTGCCCCGAGGGGCCGTTGGCAGCCCTGTGGTTTCCAGCGCCGGCCTGTGCCCTGTCTCTTATCCCGTGCCCGTGCTCCTCCACACGTGTCTCTGCTTCCCAAGGCCTCCGTTATCGTACAGGCTGCTTTTCTCTGTGCTGCAGCATTGACCTGTACATCTCTATGCTACATCACAGCCATAAATATCTCTGCCTACGCAAAACAGCTATTTGTTACTCCTAGCTACATAAAAACTAGGGTTACGCTGTATAAAGATAAGCAAAAGTAAGACAAATTGGCCACAGCCACCTGATCATTAGGAAAACGGCAGTTACAATTAAAGTGAGTAACAACGGAGGTGCAGGCAGGTCTGGACAAGGTGAGGCCAAGGCCTGAGGCCTTGCAAACTCAGCACAAAGCCCCTGGACTGTTGCTAGCAAGGGCAATATCCCATTTCCCGCGCCACGGGGCTACAATAAATATCTGTTCAGAAGGGGAGAGCGTTGCCAATAGCACCGGCAAAGTTTTCGGGTAGAAACCTGACTTGCAAGCTAGCAGTGTATTTTTAATGTCAGTCCTTTTCCTCGTTGCGTTACTCGGCAGTAGCAGAGATGGAAAATTATTCTTTTTCATTGTTGCCTCAGAGGTATGCATAGCCTAATCATGTCTCTCACATGGGTGTTCTCTCTCTCTCTCTAGAGTACAGAAATTTAAAGTCTTTAATCTCTGCTCAGATATTTTACATGAATCGTGTTTGCTTTCCTTATTGTTTTGAATAATTTGTGTGCTATGAAGTAGACTTAACTGAATAATTTTGAGTTTTGTTTCTTTGAACAGCTTTATAACCCCCAACAATATTTATCATGTAGCTACTTGCAAGAAAGAAACCGTTTTATCAGCTGATTGACAGCAGTGATTTCACTGCTCCTGCTCTTGGAGAATAACCTTATAACATTTGTTCATAGGTGTTGGATGCAGGCACCTTTCTGCCAAAAGACTCCTATACATGACAAGATTTTTTATCAAGCCTACTGCCTGTTTCAAATTTTTTTAATATGATTTTTTTAAAAATGCATTTCTATTTCAGCATCCTCTCCACTTTATTTTTCTGTCAGTCTTCATTATGCTGCCTTACAGGGTAGAATTTGGCACATTGCTGCTCCAGAGAGTTGAGGATCTGGGGAGAGCAGAAATCAGCATTAGTTCTTAACCACTTCACCCCTTCCAGTTTTTGGCATGCCTGGTATCAGCTTGAAAATTTTCCAGTTCTTGGA
>VZSG01000036.1:226599-261132 GCA_013398315.1 Nothoprocta pentlandii
TGTGATCTCCATGTGGCTGATTTAGGAGCACAGCCACTGGTGTTCCATGGATTGCTGTTAGGGTAAGAGCAAAATTTAAGAGCTAAGCTGGAGCTTTAGAAGATGAAAATGTGTTGGTTGATAGTTAAAAATCATCTAAGGATTCACAAGGTTAATGAAAAGTCTCTAAGCTATTTGCAGAGGAAGAAAAAGTGTTCAAAAGTGTTCCAGTTCTGAATACTTTGCATATATTTTTTCAAGAGGAAAGAGCTGTGTGAGGCCCAACTACTGTTGTAATTATGTTACTTAGGTAAGTGCCTTGTGATTTTAGGATTTGCTTCTTAGATCATTCTGCATATGTCAGTCTTCACAGAAATGTCTTTAGTGTGCCCATTTTCTATGAACTATGAGTGTGAAATGGAACAAATCTAATTGCTTTTAACTTAAGGCTGTCTGGGAGCTATTGGTTTTTGGCTAAAGGGAAAATTTTTAAGGTTAATTGTTACTTTTTTATATAGACTTTTTTTTCCCTTTTGATTATCAATTTTGGTAACTTTTGGTCATCAATATTATTTTAGTTTTAATTAAAAAACAAAAAATTAAAAGAACAAAAAAAAGTTGATTGATCAACACCTGACGGCTGAGCTACAAATTACTGTAAAGTGTCTTTTCCAAGCGTCTGTCTCACATCTTATCTGTGACCTTTAAGGAGGCCAGAAAAGCTACAATTGACTGAAGTAGTAATGTTGCATCAGTTAATTAAGTGAAGTAACTGGACATGTTTGCACGCTATATGTAAGGGAGGGGTCTTGTGAATATGCATTGTTTGTGAGGGTTGGTTTTGGAAGTATTTTATAAAAAGGTTGCCTTTCATGAGTTGGAAAGCTAGAAAGATAACTATTTGGAAAGCACTACAAATGAGGTTCAAGCTATAGAGGTTCAAACTGTAGGTAAGACTCTAAGCCTTACTTTCTTAAAGCTTATTTTGTTTGTTGTAGCTACTGGTTGCCAAGATTAGATTGCCATATCAGACTTCTGAATACCCAGGAAAAAAAAATTATCCTTTTGTCATCTTCTGTGAATTTAATGTCTCTTCACAGGAAATCAAAAAGGAGAGATTTTAGACCGTCAGTAGACACTGAAGTTCAATATGTGCAGTTAAACACACATGCAGGCGTATTAAACTAGAGCTTATTAAACCACAGGCAGATGGCTCAAGAAACACTAATGTAATCTTAGATCTGTAGAGTTCAATGTATTTTGTATCTTTATTGGATTTACCTTAACTTTTGTAGGATCTGCCTTGTAGAAATGACCTAATTTTGCTTTCCTTTCTTACTGTGTATTATAGTTAGAATGATCCAGTGGTTTAACAAAAGTCAAGAAGTTAATGATCTGGTTACTATGGGTTATGCCTATCACCTGCATAGTATAGCCTTATGTTCTGCAAAGATGAGGAGAATGAAGGAGAGACTTCAGGATGGCCAGATGACCTCTAGCTATACAAGAAACAAGCTTGATAGGCAATTTTTTCTCTGTCTTAGCAAAAGAAGGAAGTGGGGCAGGGGGTGGTGGGGAAGAGAGAAAACGCCTTGTGAAAAATTTAGGAAGTTAACCAAATGTGACAGGTCTTTTTACTGAAATACATGACAGCACATATAAGAGTAGTATTTTATGAAGAGAGTGATGGTGTTTCAGATCTACATGTTCCTTCGTTCTGTAGCAAAGGCAGCACCTTTCTGTTGGCGACAGTGGAATGAAAAATTAATCTGCATAGGTATGTGCAACTAGCTTTAAAGTCAGACATCCAGACCTCTCTCCTTTGGGTGAACTTCACAGCAGACTGAAAAACTGCTTAGTTTATAAAGGATAGATTTAGAGATTCCTACACAGACTAATGGTCTGACTGACTAGCTTTGAGTCTATACTTAGAAGACTCTTCAGTTAGTTTAAGAGCTGATGTGTAGTGAAATTCATTTTGACATCATGGGCCTTTGTTTATGAAAAGTTAAAGTTGTGCATTTCATAGTGCTCTTTTTGGCTCTGGAAACGCCAGCGCTTAAACACAGGCACATAACAAATCTCTTAGATGTGCAAAAACTAATGGCTACAGGCAGGTATTGCATCAGTCCCGACTTTTTGTCAGTTCTGGTATGTGATTAGACTGACTTGCCCTCTGAAGCGACTCCATAAAACATTAATTTTGAAGATGAACTACTTGGACTCCTTGTCACATCCCAAGAACAAATGAAATGGATTGTTTTGCTTCATTCATAGATGAAATATTTTCTGAAACTTTCTGCAGTGTGGTTTCAAATTAGTGATACAAATTCTTCCACTGATATCTTCTTCTTCAAAGTGAAAAGATGATAATTTCAGTGTGATATTCGTTTCATTTTTCTTAAGAGGAATCCAAAGCGAGATATCTAAGTTCATTGCCAGAGGCTTTTGCAGCTGAACAAAAGGAATTGATGAACCTGAGTTAACTTTTCTGGAAGGGAATTTAACCTGACTTTAAATGTTTTATTAAGAATTGCCATATTTAATACCCCTTTCCTGCCATATTTGATACCCTTTTCCTCCCCCACATTTTGATTACTCTATAAATTCTTCTCTGTGGATTTAATTTTAAATGTATAGAGGGGTAATATATATTGAGACAAATGTCCTCCAGGTGAAATATTTGGGTATGAACTAGTATCTCTTTCATTCTTTTGCAGTTAAATAAGGCTCAATAGTACCCTAGTACTTACTGAGAACAATGAAAACCTGTGATAGTGAAATAAAATTAATAGCAATTTCTCAGCAATGTGTCTTTGATTTTTGTTAAGAGTAAATGTAAAGAGGTTCTGGAGATCCTCAGAACTGATACTTCTATCGTATAATTTGGAAACATTCAGTATCAGTGAAATTGGTTTTCCTTTTGCAAGTAGCAGAATTATTGGCACCAGATTTTAATTCTGTAACTGAAATAAATACCTTCTCATTGAGACTCATTTAAGTCTCAGAGATAAATTTCAATTTCACCAAAATTATTTAGATGGATAGAAGCGGTGGTGAAAAGTGCAAACTTGCTGCTAATACTATTGTAGGCCTTATATTACTTTTTCAAGTGAAATTGATAATGGGAATGTGTCAAACCTTAAAATGTCAAACTAGTAGCTAATGTAGTGCAATGCAGTAACAGAAGTTCATTAGAACTGAGAACATCTTGATCATAAAAGTTTCCATTTCTTCCTGAAATGAACAAAGCCGTTACCAAGAGGCAGTTTTATTTTAGGTCTCACTTTGAAGTATTAAGGCCTTTTTAAAGATTGCCTGTTTTTTCCACAGTACAATATAATTCTTTGTTTTAATGTTATACCTGTATCTTTAGCAAATGAATTGCCGCCTTCTACAAAAGGCAAGGCTGCAGCTTTATTTAAGGAAGCAGGGAGGAATAGAAGGGTTGCATAAATTTCAGTACTTCTTTTTTTAATAAATGACCATATGCATTGCTTCAGCAGATGATAGTATATCAAACATAGCCTAATGTTTCTAATATAAATGCATAATTGCTTCTATATAATACAATAAAACACCAGATGAAAGGGAACTCTCCTTCTGTCAGGCCAAGTTGTTTAGATTGAAAAATTAATAATCTTACAGCTCGTTTTTTACATATATATGTGGCAGGTGTGGAAATATTACCAGGAATTTATATTCAGATATCTATAACATTAGATTCCAGCTACACAGGTGAGCTGAATTTCAAAATTTTTGAACAGCTTAACAAGCACTTTGAAAATCAGATCGTTTTATTCAAGGGCTTAGTTAAGAATTCCTGTCCATTGTGGTCAGACAAAAAGGGGCTGGTGATGGGTCAGAATATCAAGTTAACTGTTGACATTTTGTCAGCCTGACATTGTTTATGTTGTGTCACATAGAAAGTCAAACACTGTCAATTGGCAATGACTGCTGTTAACCTTTTCTATTTTTTTAATCAGATCTTGAATATGAAAGCAATTATCAGAAGTGGGGATAGTGAATTAGCACAAAAGGACAGAGGCATTTGAGCTAAAAGTTGTTAGATGTTTGAGCTTGATAATGCATGTAATGTTTCTTGCTCTATGCACCAGCAAATAACCCTAAAACACATAATAAAGACTTAGATGGTATGGCAGCTGCTCTCTAACACAGAATGAATAAATAAATAAATAAAAAGAATCCTTACCCTGATGTTTGTATCTGCCACTCTTTATTGTTGCTTAAAAAGGGACATATGGTCCTTTGGCTCCATTTCAAATGTGCTTGCAAGGAAGTAGAGCACGCAATGATATGCCTATAAAGTGTTTCAACACAAAATGTTCTATTAGAACCTACGCAAATCCCACATTTAATGAACTTATAATGCAGATGTTTACTTTGCCAGAAACAAAAGCAAATTTAAGTGTTAGAAAAAATGTTCTTTTATTCAGTCTCACAGAATTGTCTTTGCTGTTGTTATGAAGATGTTGTGGTTTTCAAGGAAGGTTGGTCTGTGAATGATTTCTCAACCAAGCACTAAAAAAGGGAATTAGATGGAGGCCATTCATGTATGTTTAAGAGTGCAATCTGAAGTTAAATCTATTGCAATTTAATTGTCTTTCTGTTTTACTATCTAATTTGTTGCCTAATAATACAGTCCATTTCTTAAACTAACGGATTCTAAAATCAAATGGGGGCTAATCCTGAGAAGTTAATTGTGTTTGTGTGTTTATTTTTTATTTTTTTTTTACTCTAGCATAGGCTACCGTCTGAACAGCACTGTCGGATTGAGTTATGCCATTGTAGATTAGTTTCATTAAAAGCAGTATGTCCCTTTCTTTCTTATTTATTCTGAGATAAATTTCATCTAAAAGTATGTATCTAAAAAGATCTATGATGTTCCATGCAATTCCTGGACCTGTATGATTTAAAAAGTCTGAAAAAGGATGTATGTGTCAGAGCTTCCTCAAATCTGAACTCCTACCGTAATTGATATTTCTTAACTATTTATTTATGCTGAGATTTTAATAGCTTATGTATATTAGCATTAGCAATCAGATTTTAATTCCTTCTGTGTTGGAGTTGAAAATTAATGTGTGAAACTGCTCAAGAACATGAGTGACAACACTTTTAAATATTCTCTGAGATATCAAAACATGTTACCCTCTTTCTGGGGAAGGGATAGCTGAAATGCTAAAATGAGCATTTGAACTATTTACTGTAATATGCGGTAGTTGCAGATTAAGTTTGTATGATAGTGGAAGCAGTTGAATGGGACTCAGCTGAGTATTATCTAAAAACCATCCCTTGGAAACTGTGGGTCCTCCAACAAGAGACAGTTGCTTAATTCAATTAGCAATGGGTAGGTTCTAATCTGGAGAAAATCTTCTAAGCCAAACTAGCTTTCTACATCATTCTTATTTACAGATAGATGTATCTTGTTGAGATACTGATATTATGTTAGAAGATAGCTCTTCTCTACAATAGGTCAACTTGACAGTCCTATGCAATCCAGTTGTTCAGGATCAGGATGAAGTGTAGATCAGGCTACTCAATTAGTTTTGACTGAAGTCTAGCAGAGAAGCTGCTTGAAAACAATGTATGATATGGAGTATGGAGGCAGACCACTGCTCTTTTCAGAGAAACTAGTTTTTTCTCCTTCCTGACTCTGTTTCTTATCTTGAGGTGGTCTTGGGTAACTTCTAGTCTAACAGGTAACCTCTAGTCTGCATCTCTGCTAAAGCTGCTCTAGGGGCACAGTCCATCTTATTACTTGAATGAAGTCCAGCTTCACTATTTTTGTGATATCTTTTTTGTCTCTCTCTTTTTTTCTTTTTCTGACAGTACCTTATGTTTTTTTTCTAGTTACTGAAGAAGTTGAATATTCAAGTCAGCTTTAAAATTAAAAGGGAGGGGAAAGAAAAATTAGTAGAGCTTGGAAGACCTACCTGTCATTAAAATTATTATCTTTATCTACAGGACTTGCCAAAAGACTTAAAGCTCTGCTCTTCACACTTAGTTACTCATTATTGTTCTCTTGGTGCTTTAAAATGAAAGTAACTAGAATCTCTCCATCTTTTTATTAAGACTCAAGAAGTTTTTAATGCAGGTCATTGGAAGACTGGTTTGATTTGAAGTTGTAAGTTTTGTGAACCTTAATTTTTAAGTGTATTCCATGCAGAACACCTGATATAAAACTTTAAGTAGTATTTACGAAGAGGGAGTAAATTCAAGTCTCAGCACAGACATAATTAAGGCAATGAATAGAGTTTTTTATAGGTCCCTTTGAAATCTGTAAATGAACTTGTCTGCTCTTAGAATCTTCCCCTCGATTTAATATATAGCTCTTATTAAAACGAATTCTAATACATATACTTTTATTACCCATATGTCCACATGAAGAGATTGATAGATTAAGTCATATACCATCCCCATAAAATCCTTCTTGTATAAGGTTTGAACCATTAAGTGGAACATTTTTATTAAATCCTGAAATGTTAAGCATTTGAGAAGATCACCTAAGTGAGAACTTAATAAAGGTATTAATACAATGGCTATATTATTACAATAAACTTAGGGAACCAAAGAATTTATCCAATTTGTTCTGAATTCAGATAAATGAGCAAGTTGCTAACAGAGAAGTTAGAGAGGAAGAAAGGGTTATTACCAAATGATGTCAATATAAACATAGTCAATATAAACATGCAACACAATCTTTTTTGTTTGTTTTGTTTTTTTTTCCTTTTGTTTTTTTTTTCTTTTTTTTTTTTTTTTTTTTTTTTTTTTTTTTTTTTTTTTTTTTTTTTTTTTGGTTCTCCTTTTATCCTCCTCAGGTCAATGCCATAAAATTCAGTACGTTCCTTCAACAAAAGGCCAACCACCCTTCAGTTTTGCTATTTGCCTTATACCCTTGATTCAGTCGCTGCACATAGTGCAACCTGGTCTGAAAAACAGCCATGTTCTCCACATTTGGTGAGGAAACTTTTTTTCTTTTATTATTTTTCTTTCTGAAGAGATGCAGAAGATAGAGGAGCACAGATGCAGGAGATGTATTGTCAGTGATACTTCTGTAATCCTCTGCATACACCTCCTTGAGCCGCACTGGGCCAGGTTTGAGGAGAGAGGCAATCTCTGCAGTTGAGCCTTTGACCTTGGGCAACACTACTGAGCCTAAAGACTGAAAGGTTCTTTGGTAGGCCTAAACCAGACTGAAGAGGCTTACAAACAATTTGCTTGTCTTCAAGGTCTTGGCCTCACTGCTGTAAAAGGCCACATGTTCCTGCTGAGCATTCCTTGATATACAGTAGGATAACACAATTTGCCTGGAAGTAGGAAACCTTAAAGAGTTATTTTGGCTAAACGAGAAATATATGTATGAAATCAATCAGCTTTCTTAGCTTATTTTTCTTAGCTACTTCTAATTATAGGCAGCAAGGAACTCATCTGGGACTGTGATAACTCATGCTTGCAAGTTTTTTCCAGCAATTAGACTTGCATGAATTGAGAACATTCAGTGAATCTACTACTACTACTCAGGCATTAACCACACAATGTACTTGTCCCTCAGGAAAAATGGCCTGCTACATACTTAATCTTATTTTTTCTCCTTGCACTGTTTAAGGTTTTAGAAAATTTTTAATTGATTAAAAATAAAAGATAGTAAATTTTCTCTTATATCTTTACAAATATGAAAAAGCAAGTTGCATGGATTTCTGATAATTTTGCCTTCTGTGAGTCGTTAGCTTTTGTGTCTCTTGCTACACATGGCCCTCCCAAAATTTAAAATATTTTTTCCTTGCTAATCTAGATTTTAGCAGTCTGCTTGCAGCAGCTTTGGTGTAGTGGCTGCTGAGGTCCTGAACGCTGTGGTGGAGCCAGCTCTCTGCACAGCATGCGTGACCTGGGCCTCTCGTGCTGACTAAGCCTGGCTTATAGTGCAGGCCTTCATGACAGCGTCTTCCTCCATGAGCGCTTTTTTGACTCAAGAGGAATCTTTTGTCCCCAGCTATAGCAATTGTGTAACTTTGTTTTGCTACTGCTTAAAAGGAGAGTAATAGGGATGGAGAAATCATTCTTTTTAATGACTGGCATTTCCATCTTGGCCCTGGCTGTAGAATGAGAAACCAATGGACTTTTTCTCCTATGTAACTATGGTAACATGGTTCTTCTAGGAAAAGTACACCTAGCTTATCTGAATAGCTGAAATATTAAAGCAAAGGAATGCACTTTATTTCCAAGTGATGAAAAAATCTCGGAGTATGTTTGAAATACTTTGTTATGCATACATATTTATACATTATACATAATATATACATATATAATTTAATTTAAAATATATATAATTTAATTTAAAATATATAACCTTAATATATTATAAATATCTGGCTCCATTTTGACTATCTGCTTGTGGCCCCTGTCTAATTATGAAAATGAATGAGCAGGAAGGAGCAAGTTGAATCACACAGAATCACAGAATGGTTGAGGTTGGAAGGGATCTCTGAAGATCATCTGGTCCAACCCCCCTGCTCAAGCATGGACACCTACAGCATGCTGCACAGGAACCGTAGTGGTTCATTCATGGTCACCTAGAGCACGTGGCACAGGGCTGCATCCAAGCGGGTTTGGAAGATCTCCAAAGAAGGAAATCTCTATTTCTCTCCAAATGTATATTCACAAATGAAAATTCAAGGTGAAAGTATCTCCGTGGAAAAAAAAAAGACAAAGCACCTTGAAACTTAATAGACTTTAGAATGTTTTACTGCAGCATTTATTTCCCCCAGTATTGGGGGAATATTCAAGATTCAAAGCAATTCTGATCAGTTTGCGATAGATGAATAACCTACCAGTCAATCTTGTGTGTGGGAAGTTTTGTCTCATTCAGAAAACTGTTCACATGTGAATGTATTATCATTTTGAATAGCAAATCTTTGCTCCAAACCTTCAACTTAAAATAATTGCAGCAAGGAGGGCCTTGGGCAGCTATAGGAACTTACAGTCTTTTGGTGTCCTAATATTCAGTGAGAGTTGGTGAGCAGAGCCCTATGACTGGGGCTGACGTATTGCGCTGGAACGAGTACATTTTATATGAGATATTAATATATTAAGCTCTGTGTGGGGAAGAAGGTCAGACTTAGAGTGCTATTACTGGCTCTCCTTTAGTTTAGCATTTGCATATCTCCAGTGAGATCAGGCCCTTCCTTAGCAGTTGAACAGTATCTGCAGCTGTATCTTGAAAGGCTATGAATGGTATTACAACATTGTTCTAAAAATACAATAGTGTTTTCTTAAGTAGCAATGGGAATAAATGTGGGTAACAGAGTTGGGATCATAAAACACATGCTACTACTGATTTATTTATTTTTTATTTATGAGCAGAAATATTGATCCTTGCCCTTACTAGAAGTCCTGTAGTTAAATACAGTTCTGTGTGGTTCCTGGAGCACCTACCAATGAATCACATATACCTGATTTTATTAGATCTGTCAGAAAAGGGGAAATGTAACAGATGCCTCTGCCCTGTAGTTGTATGTCAAGGTGAAATACAGCTGTCCTCTCTTGGCCCCTGCAATCGAAACAAGAGAAGTTCAGTGCTTTCCAATAGGCTACCTGAGGTCTCTGGCATACCTAGGAGAACGTGTCCATTTTCTCTGCTGCTTTTGCTACCTCTATCAAGTTTTAGCAGGCAGATGATGCCTCTCTTCTCCCATGGTTCTCCTCAGTTGTTATGAGCTCTGCTTTCTGGCTGAGGAGAACTGTCCTCGTAGAGTGGGTGGCTGTGGCTGAAACACTTGTAGATGTGTCCAGGACTGCTCTTACTGCCTCTCTTCCAGTACCCATGCTATGCCTGAGGTGTGCTCTGTATAGAGGTGCCATGAGCCTTCAGTTTCTCGCCTATAAAGTCTGGTTTACCCAGAAGACTGGACAACCAGTCTCTCTGACACTGAGCTCAATGCTTTCTCCCTAACTTGTATTTATTTATTTATTTATTGACTACGGCACTTAGTGAATCACTGCTTTTTTTTTTTTCCCAAGAAAAGCAAGTTCTGTGTGCAGCAGTACTTGAATGAAATGAGTGTGCTGAGCATGTCAGAGCTCAGCTTCTGCTCTTTGTCAGCTTATCGCTAATACAAATATTACATCTGCCTTAAATGCAGCCTACAGCTTGCCCAGATCTTGCCTCCAGCTCCAGGCTTGGCTTATGCTACCACAGCTTTCTCAGAGGATGTTTCTTGGCCTGAGGCACACTGGGTTCCCATCCTCCTCCTGGTAAGAAGAGGAAAATCAGGTCTGCTGCTTTGCTTTGAGGGATTACAGTCAGCTGGGATCTCCTTCCCTAGTGGATTCTTCACCACTCCTTCCTTTTTAATTTTATTCCCCTTCTGAATAGTTTTATTCCGTTTCTGGTTTACTGACACAGAAGCACTTTGCACTCAGCCCATGAGGAGGACTTGAGCTGAGCACTGTAAAATCTTGCTTGTAGACATGAAGTGTGGCAGGGATAAAAATTTTAAAGCCAAACTGGCTGAGTGTAGTACAAACAATATGGAAAATTACATATCTAAGAATAAACTCTCTGAAACTGGAATGAAAGAAACCTGCCTATAGCCTTTAGGAAACACTCCAGATACAGATCTTTCTCCTTTGGTGACCATTTCTTATGCATTGGTGGGGAAAAAATAGCTAGTGTTCTGCTGCAGACATCAGTTACATGTATTGGCCAGCCTCTAGATTTAACATTTTAACTACAAGTAGCACTTAAATATACAGATACCAAAGTTGGGTTTTAACAAAGTATTAGAAGCAGTGAAGATACTGTGGTGTGCAGTTCAGTGTCACCCAATTTATGGTGCTTTTTAGCTGAAAGCTATAGCCTAGGTCTATGCAACAATCTACTTGTAGTCTTTTTTTCACATATTTAATGATGATAGGTCTGATCTTTGTCAGAGCAGACTGATGCAATGCAGAAGAAAAGCAAAGCTTTTCACAGAAAGAATAACAAAAAATGGAACTGAAAATAAAGATGACCTCACAAGGTTGTCTAGTCAATGTTCTGGCCCCAATTACAGCTAAAATCACTCCTCACATGTTTGGCTAACTTGTATTTTTCTCATCACGACATGTCTTTATTCTTTGGCTGAACTTATTCCATTAAGAATTGAGCACTATCAAGTCTCAGCCATAAAAGATTAAAAGTTCTCTTTGAATAAGAGACTGCACAGTGTAAGACAAATTACATACAGCAGACGAGGGAGAGTTTCAGAAAAGAAAGTATGTGACCTAGAAACTGATATTGTGGCTGAAAGATCCTCTTTATAATTAATTCGGGGTTTAATATAAAAATATGTATTACAACATTTTAAAAATATAAAGTAAAAGCATAATTGAAAACAAACACCAATTATATCTTCAATGATGTTAATAATGTACATCACATCCTATACCAATCTCACAGGAGTAAATAGTTAATGCTAATCAAATGAGACCTTTGGCTGAAAGGCACCATAAGTATGAATGCACATATTCTTGGAAAGAATATATTCAGCATTTTTATTTTTCAGATTATATTGCTGTAAATGCTGCAATGGTATTGCAAAGGTGGTGGCATTTGATTTTGTTTTTATGTCTGTCTTGCGTTTGTCTTCCCTACAGACTGCAGCTTTCTCACAAATTCCTAAATCCTTGGTGCTTATTGCAACTTGAGAAATGTTTAGGCTACCACTTTATAATACAAAGCAACACAATGTTAGAGCTATGAGGACTCCTGGAATCATATCTGTTTGGCACTATGTCCCTGTCCTGTGATGTTTTAAGGGTCAGTAAAAGAGTGTATTGTATTAAAAATCTTGCATAATTTCAAAATGTGCTGCAGAGGGCACTATTTACTAAGAAAGTTTAAATTATCATGCTGTTGGTGTTAGAAGATAAGTAATGCTTAAAAAAAAATGCAGGGTGGTTCGATTGATCTATTTTTTTACTCATTTTAATTGGGTGTGAAGCAGGAGTTCAAATTTGCTTTTTCCCCGAAATTCATAGATCTGGAAGTGTCCACAATATGAGTTTTCTAAGGATAATGCATACACCATTTTTATTTTCTTGGGGTATGTGTAGAGAAGAGAGGAAAAAGAAAAACCCAAAACATGTCCCATTGTGTCAGACACAATGTTATGTCTGCAAAAGGCAATTTTTATGCTGCTAGTGGTTTGGTTTCTTATTTTTCTTTTTTTCTTTTTTTTTTTTTTTTCTCCCTTCTGCTCTGTAATAAATGAAGTAAAGTCAAGGTATAATCTCACAGAGAATAATGTTATACTGCAGTTTTCCACAAAAAAGAAGGTAATAAAATGACCGAACAAGACAAGACAGTCAAGCTCACCATTTTAATGCACTCAGAAAAGATGAGCACATCACAAGATATTTTGTATGCTAATCTAAGTGCAGCTGTCCTACAGGTAATAATCTATATCTTGTAAATTCCCTGATAGATGTTAGACAATAAACAAATCCAGAATTTTCATGGGAGTCAAAAGCGAGGTGAGAAGATATTGGTTAAGACGATGAAAACATGTTGCAGGATGTGCAGCTCTCAATATCGGTATACCACAATATTCTAGTCAGTCTCACTGTATATTTTATCACTACAGGTAGCTTTAAAAATTATTTATGAGACTTGCAAAACACTTAGTGTACCAAAGAAAGGACAAATTGCTGCAGCTCACTATATGCTTGTGCTAAATTCTCACTGGCCTGTGACATGTTTAAGAGAGAGCTTCTACTTTTGTCTCTGAAGAAAGCAACACAAATGGGAGTGTCAAGCACGAGTGCATGCAAATGTCAAACTTGTTTAGCACCCAGGCCCTTTCCTATGGCTGGAAAATTGCTGCTTCAGTGTTGGGTTATGTAGTGGCACCATAAGCTGCTCTGTTTTGTCAGCAGGAGCTGCGGGAATAGTGTTCAGCAGTCGTATGTAAGGCTATTACTTGGTTGATTTAAAAAGGGGAAACGTGATTTTAGGAAAGCTAGTTTTAATGGGGTTTTTATCACCAAATGGAGTTACAGGAGGAGTCTGGATTTCTAGCTGTTGTGAATCAGTTTGGAGAATTTAATTTGAGCTTAAACTGGAGACTTCAGTTCTATCAATCAGGAGAGTCTGAGTGAGGATCTGGTCACAAAGCACAAGCTCCACCAGTTGTTTTCACACTTGCTGCAAGTGCCAGTGCTTGCTCCTGGCCAGCTGTAGAGCACAGGACTTCTCCAAGATATTCAGTAAGAAGTGGCAGCTACATAACTCAATTTATGTTAAAGTATTAACAAAAGCAGTTCTGCAGTTGAGGAAAATAGAAAAAAAAATCACATCATTGTATAAATTGAGAAGAACATAAATTTTCTGACCTAAAAATTTGCTCCGACTTGTTATATTTATACGAAGTTGACTGTAGAAATCTATCTATTATACATGAGGAAATGTCACGTGAAGATTGTGTCATATGTGTTGGTTCACATAAAGCTTTCCAGGGATTTTAGTGGTATAGATAGAAAGGAGATGAAACTGGCTGAGAGATGTGATTGTTATGTCAATAAGGTGACACAGGAGGGTTTGTGTTTTGAGTTTTGCAAAAGGCAGAACAAGCTTTTGATGTTCTGACTTGCTGAGTTCAAGCATGTCTACCTTTGAGAATGTTTTCATAGGATAATTATAAGATTGCTGTGATGCTAGCAGAAGTTTAAATATGGAAATGATAAAACAGTAAGCAAACTGATTTTCAGCAGTAGAATAAAACACCCTCAACATATAACGAGGTAGGTATAGGCAAGCTGATGCACATTTGAAGAACAATCTTTTTGAAAAGCATTTAAGAGGAGTACCTGTTCTGCGGCTATCTCTACCATAAAACTTTTTATGTAGCTTTGTTGTCTTGTCTTGCCAGAGTCAAGAATGTTGTGAGAATGAAAGGCAGAAGAATGCTACAAGCTTTTGCGTTGCAAGAACCCTTCTCTCATTTTCCTAATAGGGTCATAAAGTTTTTCTCTTCATTTCTGCTTTAAACTGTGACTTTCTGTAATAACTCTCGCTGTGATTGCTCAGAAATGAGCATAGCAAAACTAAATTTTCATTGGCTCCTGTCAAACCACAGTCTAACCTGATAGTTGACAATATCTACAGCATCTTTTCAAGCCCAGTTTTGCTACTGTAAGTAGCTGAAATACTTTGATCGCTATGACTTGCACTATGAATGTAATATTTCTTCAGGAGAAAATGCAGTCACATTTAAGCTGCAGGACATTGTTAAGGCCCAGGGAAGGCAGATGAAAGAGGCCTTCAGAAGTCACCAAGTTACCACCCTGGAACACTATTAACTAGAATGAACTTAAATACACTGGTTGTGCCAACATCTAAGAGAAGCTGGGCTGCTGTTATTGGTAACAGCAACAGCAGGTCTCCCAGTAACCAGTAAAGACCATCTGCATTCAACATCACCTTCAGGTAGCTGTGGAAATCTCTGCAGAGATCAGTTTTATTTGTTGAGTGTGACTTGGCCTTGTATTTACTGATTTTTTGTTTGTTTGTTTGTTTGTTTATTTGTAATCCTTGAAAAGATAGGTTTAAGATGAGATAAATACTCTTATCCTGATAATCTTTAAATGAAGCAGCAAGGTAATCAGAGCAAGAAAGAACATGGCATTTTCTTTTCTTTGGTAAATTGATGCGGAATCGGTTTGCATAGCTGTGGTTTTCTGTGAAAAGCCCAGAGGTCCCTGTCTATCTAAAATGAGGCCCGGGGTTGCTTTATTGTCCCATTCCCAGGCAGTTGGACGTGCTGTCAGCACTTAGTGCAGGCTACTAATTGCTTTGAGGAGAAATTTTGTCAGTGAATTTTATACACAATGCCAATAAAATCAAATTTGACAGGGATACCTTTTGAATTATTCTGACATCTGAATTACATGCTATGCGCTTTTAGCAGCATTTCTCCCTTCGCTTTTAAACAGCGTGTTTGCTAATAGTTGTTCTAGTATCGGCGTCTTGCACCTTCCACTGACCACTGTGGTTCAAGAGACAGATCTCCTCATCTTCTAACCTGATATTCTGATGAAAGACGGTGAATATTCATGGACATTGCACGTTCTTTTTGGTGTGTTGGTACGGGCTTTAGGTAGGCTCTCGGGGGAGGCTGAGCCACTACTGTGTGGAAAATGAACCCCCAGAGCAACGTGTGCCCCGAAGAAGAGAGGGCACAAAACAGTGAGTGAGTGAAGAGCACGTAGCAAGCCGGTGCCTTTGAAAAGTTCAGAAGGAAACGTTATCTGTTAGAGCAGCTCAGCAGGGAGCCCGGGATGAGAGTTTCTCTGAAAGCGCAATGCTAACCTTTAAGCAAGATACTAAGATTGTTTTCCATTATTTTATTTTAGCAAACTGAACTACAGTAGCAGGCTCAGGGGAGATGAGACAAAAATCTAGCTGTTAATAACTGCTTATAACCATTTGTCTTAGCTCCCTTAGGTCTGCTGTTGCAGTCAGGTTTGTTATCACGAAGCATTAAAGCATAGTCCTTTGTTGCCTATGTAAGAACAGTATCAACACATTCATTTGGTCCCGATTAGATTTTTCCCAATGGAGATAAGAGACTTCATTTTACTCATTTTGGTGAAGGATGGAACATGATCTTATAGAGGAATCGGTGCAATTCTCATGTTCGTTGGTGAACTGTAGCAAGAAAATATACTTCCTGAAAGAAAATATACTTCCTTTAGTGTCTTGCATCAGTAAATGGAGTTGCTTTTTGAAATTTTTGAATTTCTTTAAGGAATCTTTTGATTCTACCAGAGTGTCCACCAGAGTCTAGGGTCTCTGCTTTCAGAATTTGCAAATAATATCCTAGCAATCATCTTTCTCCCCTCTTATCCACACTGCACATTAAATTTTGAACCATTCTCCTTTTGCTGTTCAGGGTGGTATTGGCAAGTGCAGCTAATTGTGCATTGCAATTGTTCCTATGTCCACATGTCAAAATGGAGCAGTTTTTTTCAATTCTCTTACACCCAATATTGTTTTACATTATGTTATATTCCATATTATTTCTAAAGCAATTTCTTTATTGGCACCTGAGTAAAATCATCAACTTGACAGTGCTTACTCGAAGACTTGGCTGCCCATTCTGATGGCCTTACGGAATAAGTGCATCCTTCCCATACTAGATCCACATTGTATTCCTGAAACCATGTGGAGAATATCTTCAGAGAGCCATGTCTATATCCTCAATACTCTTAGGTACATTTTGCTGCAGAGAGCTGTATTTATAACTTTCTTTAGAGAATAGTTTGTGCCCTTACTTAAAATTCTTCCACGGCACCCTGTATTACAATCTGTGAGATTTTCAGGAGGACTTTGAATGCAGAGAGGATTTTTACGGAGTAGACAGAGATACCACGGTAACCCTTGAACACAGGTTTTCTGTCTCCTGTTGAATTTAATGCACTCAGCTAACTAAGAGACCTCATGTGCCTTTTCTTTCTTTTGGAAACCGTACTCTAACTAGCTTGGGGTGGGTACTGAATGGATGCCTTAGTAGCTGATTTACAAACTGAGAATTTAAGCATAGGACTGACGGCAACTTTCCCTGCCAAGTTTTAAGGAGTTCTCTGTACATGCAACAGCAAAGTTTGACAACTTTTTAGTGGCAAAATGTACTTAACAAGGAATGAGAAATCTCTAGACCTAGATAGGGATTTTAAAATTTCAGTTCCTCGGTAGCTATAGCCCTGAGATGTTAAGTGACTTGATCAAGATTATAAAAGAAAGAAACTTTGGGCCACAGTAACAGGAAGGAAAAAACAAACAAACAAAAAGAACAACAACAAAAAAGGCTCATACTGTTATAACCTCAGTGTCATTTTTTTCTTTCTTTTTTTTTTTTTTTCTTTTTTTTTCCTTCAAGATCTCTGCCTTCTCAGTCTTTATATTTTGTGATTCTTCCCTGCCCCATCTGGAACCAGATACATGCAGGTTGCAGTTTATAAAAATAGACTTGCAACTGTAAGAGCTTTGAAGTGGTTCCAAATATTCCATTTCCAGTCTTTCCTCAAATCGCTCATCTTCTTTGTTTCTTAGCATCATCCGACTGCACTTAAGGCTAAAAATAATAGAGGGAACAATGTCAGAGAACAGTAATGATTTTTTTCTAAATAATCAGTAAAAACCTGATAAGTGCTTATGAAAGAGAAGTGTTTATGGATTATGTGACTATATTGATGTACCAACCACAGATCCCATTAGGTAAGTGCTTTACTGTGTTCTTATTTCAAATACGTAAATACTGCCAGAAGACATAACATCAGACATTACCAACATTACCACTGTAGCAGCAGAAACAAATATTGACTCAAAAGCCTTGCTTCCTGAGGAAACCATTTTAACTAGAAAGCCGTGAATGCTTTATCTAAAAATGCTAAAAAGCATATTGCTCAAACTTGCATATTTTTGACTATTTTTTTTTTCTCAGAAACAGAAAGAACACGATTGGAAACCTAGAAGTTGAAATGTTCCTCAGAATAATAGTAGAAGTCTCCTTGCAGAGTCATACAAGGATCTTTTCTGGTGGTGCTGGCATTGTGTTTATAGATAAAACTACCTGGATAAAGATGAGATGAGTTTAATCTGCAAGCATAAAGCTTTCATTTTTTAGGATGATGTCCTGGCAGGAATTCCATTACTGTTTTGTTAGAAGAGACAATGTAAAATGAAACAGAAATATCTCTCATAAGAATTGTATGGTGACATAGCAGTGGGTGTCAGCATGGCTCTTTGAGAGATGCAACTCTGCATAGATGTGGTGCCATGTGTGCTATCTCATGAATGATTCTGATGTACTAACACTGACGGCCATACATTGGAGAAATGTTCATTTTTTTGGCCTTTTCAATGTATAACATCCCAAATCAGAGCTTTTCCAACTGTAGTCCTTTTGATTGTAGACGTAGAAATAGAGATTCTGAGCTACAGAAAGAAAATGAGTGTGAAGTTGGCCTGAAGCTATCTATAATTTCCAATATCTTACCCCTTCTCATTTTAAACTAGTACAGCCGTGGATGTACTAGTGGATACACTACAGATAAAATAAACTACAGATAAAATAATGTGTGTTTCAACTCTATAGAGGGAACAAAGAATAAAGAACAGTGCTGTTCTGGCAGCTTTGCAAAGTTGGTTAAATCCCTCACAAAAGCCTTATAAGAATTCAGACTTTGCAGCTTCTTGATGTGGTCTGGCTATCACATTTCCAAAACGCAGATGACTAACTAGGTAGTAGATTTTTAGGACATGAATTAAGTAAGAGCTAAGAAAGCTGTAGGGAGCAGGAAAACTCATAAAATTCCAGCTGCCAGACCTTTACACCTTGTAGCTTATAAGATCGCATGAAGAGAAATGATTATTTAGAAATTGGTTGGTGTCAGTCTAAAGTAACTGAAGTGTCATTGGCTTGATGGTGTAATGATCTCCATAGGTTTCCTGTTATTTCAGAGATTCCTAGCATAAGACTCTACCAGGTTGTGTTGGTTGGAGGCTGGAGGCCATAGAGACTATTTGGGAAGTCTGTTCCCACCATGTGCAAATTTCTGCACTTTCTGGCAGGTGCAGGAGCACATCAGGGGTCCTGAACAGACCTCAATGACTTGCCACCCAACTCTTCAACTGCTTTTGAACTAGGGCTGGGCTCAGGATCGCCCACCTGTGCCGGCACCATGGCTTGCTACACACAGGTCAAACATGAGGGGATAAACTTCTGACACACTGTAGAAGCGGCAGGTTCTTATAGACCTATATTCTCTGAGAACTGGGCATTTAAAGTGTGGATTATAAATTCCCCTTGGAATGGATCTTAAAGCGTACTTGAAACCTAGTGAAAAATCCATGCTAGATATATAAGTCTCCAGTGCTGGGACATAAAGATATAGACCAAAAAAAAAAAAAAAAGAAACAGTTGAAGATTTATTTTGTTTATCTGTAGAAATGTGCAGTGAAGTGCTACTTATTCTTAGGAATGGAAAGAATAAGTGGCATGTGTTTTGGTTTATTTTGTTCTCACTCAAAAAACACTTTCTGGATAAGTCTAAGCAGATACAGTTTTATTTCAAATGTCAGTCCCAGAGAACTCAGAGTGACAGGAAACAGGGACTCACCGTGTGAACTGCTGTGATGCTTGGAAATTGGCATCTCGCTGGGTTTGTTCCACTGGCAGTACAGGGGACCTCCCCCTATGGTTTCTAATCACTCTTGAAAACCCAGTCATTTGACTTCTTTGCCACAAATGCAGAATAGTTAAGTGTAATTGCCACACTATGGAGTTAAATGAACCCTCAAAAAGCCAAAGAGGAGACCCAAATTCCTTATAATGACTTTGTAAATCTGAGCCTAGTAAACTTGAGTGCATTTTTTTCAGCATGTTTGCAGAGCAACAATTTCCTAGCTCTGCTTTATACCCACAGGACTACCTCATGTACCTGCTGAACATACGGAATTTTATCTGTAACGGGCACATGCTGTTAAGGAAAAGCATTAATGACTTCAGACAAGGAAAAGGAACAAGTCTTAATTTACACACAAATATCTTAAGAAGTTAGGAACTGGCCAAGCCTGTAGAGAGGACTATTCTTAGATTGGCATCCGGGCATCATTTTCTTATGTGTGTTTTGAAGTCCTGTTTTAATAGATTGTCCTGATGAGAATGTGTGCACTGCAGCTTTAAATTACCTTGTAGGCTGAACTCTACGCAAATAAAATAGAGAATGAAAGAAATTTTTTTTTTTTTTCCAGATGCTCGCAAACTAATATGTTTCCCTGCAGGGTAAAAATAAAAAGCATCTTATTAAATCACATCATAAATGACCCGTGTAGCACAGCTTATTTTACATTACCTAGGTAAGGAGGCTTTGAGCCAAATAAATCAAAGTGAACAAGGCAATAATTGTTCCTCCTTTTATATCACCTAAAATATGGAAGTAATGAAGGAAACATGATTAAAGTGAGAATACTTTATTAGTAACAGGCTTTTCTTTTCTTATTCTTCAGAGAAATTATGTTCACTGTGGTTGTGGAAACTCTTTTTCCTGTATTTTCAAGCTGGATTTTATATATTTGGAAGGGATAAGGTTGTAGTTGTATAGTTGCAAAGCCGGAATATGTGTAGCTTCTTATGGATTTTTTTTTTGTGCGTTTCTTGCATATTTTTTTTTATAACTCCTGGCTGTGAGAAGTCATGCCTTCAGGAAAGGGTCAAAATCTCTCTTTGGTGGTTGTTCAAAAAATTATGATTTGTGTAGAAACTCAAGACTACCATAGATTTTTTTCATTCATGTACTGACTAGTTTTATTGAAATAAATTGAATTACTTAATGGAGGTTATGTGGCAAATCAGTTCCTTAACTGAACTATGTACTATATCCATTACTCTTCAGTAGGACTAAGATTTCAGAGTAGCAAATCAGATTTAATCATTACAATTTAAGTAAATGAAATAGTAATATGGCCCAAAGTAGAAAAATAGCCTTAGTAATGAGTAAAAATATAAAGCAAAGAGAAATATATTTTCCTGATGGAGATTAATCATGCGATTGCCAGGTTTGAAACAAGATTAGAGTTTTAAAGTGCATGTAAAAAGTTGTTTAATATTCAACCTTGCTCTCATAAGAACATTCTTACTGGCTGAGAACAAAGGTGGTCTCGCCTCCACATTTTTGAGGTTAGATAGCAGCAGATAAACAAACATATAAGGAGAGGGAGGGCAGAGGAGAGAATTCCTCCCCTGGCTTTTATGTTTTGTTTTGTTTTCTGGTCAGGAGCTCACATTGCACTGGGGCTCCCATGTTTATTTTGTGCTGAGAGACATATCCTCTCTGAATTTGTCCATGCAATATGCATAAAAAAGGAAAAAAAAAAAAAAAGTCCTTCTGTTTGCTTTGGACCTTCATCATTACAGGAATCTTGATGGGAATTTTGAATATTTGCTTTCTGTTCAGCAGAAACTTGCCTTCCCCTACAGAAGTGGAAGGTTTGGGTTAGCTATTGAATTTGGGTTTTGTGCTCTCAAGTAGCCCAGGCTCTGAGGAAGGGGATCCAGAAGGCCACACCATATGAACACGGAGTAGCTGGCCTGTGTGGCTGACTGGAATCTCCTAGTCACTGCAACCTGTCTTGTTTCTATTTTGTTATTACTTCAATCATCAGTCTTGTCGGATCTTCTGCTGCTACTCATCTAGACCCGCTGGATTTTCCCCTGCCCCTCAGTTCAACACCTTAGAGCTTCCATCTCCCTTAGAAACATTTCTAGTCCCCATACAGTGCCATGGCTCATTCTGATGTGTGACTGAGGTGAGATGGGAGTCACCCTCCCACATCATGTAAAGCACTAAATGTTATTTATACCAGCTGAGAACACGGTCCATTATGGTACATGCTCCCAGGCCCACACTAGGCTTGTCCATCCTTCATCTTGCTGCTGAGTGATAATGCAGCTTGAAGAAGTAAAGGTGCTACTGTTCTGCAAATGTACTTATATTGCAATGATATGGATTGGGGGAAACACTGCAAAATATTTTAGGATGGTGTATATGAAGGATGCCAAATGGAACAAACGCTCCTATGGGCTAATCGCGTGAATGCGAGATTTAAATGCCATGGGCCATCACCTCATAGTGATACCTTGGTGTGCCTTGGATGTTACTTTTTGCTTACCAATAGTGTATCAGCAGTAAGAAAGCCTGGCTTAAACACATGGAATAGCCTGAAAGAGAATGCAGTAATAACCTGGTGCAAGTGCTGGCTGTGCTCTTAGCTGAATTCCATCTGAAATCCCTCCTTATTTTCCAAAGAGAGTCCTTGGGAATGAACTGGGTATACAAATCAGCTTGTCGTCCATCTGAGAGCACTGATCAATCTTGGCACTGAATGTTGTAATATGTATTTCCCATTGCTGGCAGGTGTAGACCAAGCTGATACCTTATGGAGTGGTTTGGGATTTGGGGCTGAAAACGCTTTCTGCAAGTAGCATTACCCTCTCTGGGGCTCGTGGATCTCTTGCATGCCTGAAATAAGCAGCAAGGAAGATCACCCCCTCCCCTTCCCTGCCTCCCTACAGGATTTGTATAAGCTCTTCCCTAATTTATACATCTAATCCTCAAAACCATCTTTACCCAAAGCACATACCTTCTTACTTAGAGTTTTAATGTATCGGCCCAAACCAGCCCATATATAACGAAAGGATTTCTGAAGCCAGCTCCCAGATTTGGCTCTGGGGTCAGATACTTGGGAGAAGAACAGAGGAATGAGAGCTGGGCCAGCTCCCACCAGCTGGCCTGAGACTTGACCAACTGATTGGAGCATCTGTGCTCATGTAGCCTGCCAGCCACTCTGTGACATATGTTGATCGTTTTGATCTCTTATATAACAGTATCTTTCAGGCTTAGCTTCCTTATTTCAAGCAGGGACAGAAGGAACTCATCAGTACCAGGAATATTAACACTTTGTCAGGGGTTTTTATAGTCAAATGAGACCCAAGGCATTACATTCTTGCATTAGGCTCTATTAGCTATCAAACAAAAAATTAAGAATATTACCAAGGAGCTGTAGCCTGTACTTGAGCGCTGCCTGCTGAAGCAGGCATGATCCTCTCTTTCATAACATGCCTGCATTCATCCCTAAATGGTATTGAAATTAGCATTTACTTTGGATGTAGGACAAGGAGAGTAATGAAGGGCATTGGAAAGGGCTTTAAAAGATCAGATTGCAGTTAAATAGCTCTGTGCTAAGAGAGACATTCACGGGCTCCCCAAACAGCCTGTTGGGGAAGGTGAGTAAGGATAACAAGCAGGCTTTGCCATGATCCGTCTCCGGCAGGACTCGGAGCTGGATCAAGGAGCACGATGCACCAAGCCAAACCGTAATCAAGAGGGTCTTTAGCCCTTGTGTGCTTGGCTGGCGAGCAGTACCTGCTAGTAGCTGATGGCTTGAAGCCACTCTTGAGCTGTGCATGAATTTTTGTTTGTTGCCACTGAAGGTGGGCAAAAACTAAATGCTGCCTCTGTATGTTTGTTGTGCTCTGTGCTTATTTTAGGGGTTGTCGCAGGGGGACATGAGCATTACTTAGGTAAAAATGATTTTATTTTAAGGTCGGTCGTAATTGAAAAGGAGGCTTGAACAGATTGTCCTAAATACAATGCGTTTTCTTAACCAAATATGACAGCTGAAGGGGAGCAAAGCACGGCCATAACTTTATTGTTGCAACATGGTCATTTACCAGAAGCTAGTAAGCTCTGCACCGCTTGTTAAAGTCTCAGCGACCTTTTCAAGGATGAGCGGAGTGCTAAGTATATTAACTGAGTCGTATTTCCTCATCTGGTCTGACAGATGTTTGATTTTGTTGACATTTGCAGGGATGCACAAACAATTACGGCTTCAATTGCTTATTCATCAGAGAATGTGAAGGTACCTGATGGTGCAGAGACACCCTCTCTCTTGTACGGTAAATCTTGCTATTCTTATCTGCTTTCACATAAGTTTATCAACGTTTAGAAGTACGCTTCATGGAAAAGTCATTTCTTTTTTGACAGGTGATGTTTTAGTGCTAACAGCATCTCAAGGTAGTCTGGCATTTGACAAATTATTTTCTAGACACCACAGAGAAATTGAGTAACTGCACATAGCTACACAAAAAGACATCTAATTGAAGTACTCTTGCATCTGAGTTTACCAAATGGAATATTCCGGTCTTTAGGCTCTTGGAATGAATGAGTAGTATTTGTTGGGTGGTTTACTGGAAATGCTTTCCCTTTTCTTTGGCAGCTCTCCATAAAATTTAATTTTTTGGCAAATATTTAAGCATATATTTCAATTTTCTTCTTCTTCTAATTCTTATTATGGCAGTCCAGCAGTGTAAAACCACCGTCTGTTGTGAAAATGAGATATGAGAATAATTGTGGTCCTTTGGGCTTTCATACGAGACCACTCGAACTGAGCAAAGACATGAGGTAGGAATAGACAATATTTATTCAGATACTGCAGAGCTGTGTAAATAACCCCTTTTTACAAAGAATGAATTTACAGGAAGTTAAGGTTTTATGGCTAAGCCCTACAGAATAGGGAAATATCAACAGGGAACCATAGTTTACAGGTGCTATCAAAATGGCCAGTGAAAAAGAAACTTTTGTGGAAATGGAAAATGTTTGGGTGAATGTCAATGGTCTTTAAATACACAAACCAAATTTTTCCTAAATTGACCTTTAGTTGACTTTTTAATTTTTGGAAGTATAATTTCATCTACTCTAGATGGGTCTAGTGCTCATTGAGTGGCTTTGCAGATTTATTTATTTATTTATGAAAAATGGGTCATAGGTGGACAGTCAAGAACATCCTGCTGTGGGCTCTTTTCCTGAGGTCTGGTTTGTTGCGGACGTGGGCCATTTTAATGTTAACTTTGTATCTCTTATTTTGCAGTCCCCTCCCATCTTTCATTTTTAGTGAGGTGTTAAATCTTTTGTTTTCTTTCTTTGGTCAATAAACTTACCCCGAGTCATCCACTATTTCTATTCGGTCACTAATTTTTCAAAGGTCATTGATTTCTAAGGCAGACCAAAGACTTCATTTAGTAATCCCATCTGAAAATTGTTGGTGTTACTGAAGAAACGAATGTTTTAAGTCACTGATGACAGATTGCATTTTCTTTCTCCTATAATTTCAAAAATCCTTCTAGAATATATCTTTTTTTGCAATGCCATTTTTGAAATTGGAACATGTAGTTATTTTCTCTGCTACGTGACCTGATTTAGGAGGTGTTAGCATGGTTACTGCTAACAACCGCATTTCTCTGCATTTACTGCTTTCTCTGCATTTAGCTGGAGAAAGAAGCAGGACATGGTCTTTGCCTATCTAGGGAAGCCTTTATACGGGATATGAGAGGCTTAGGTTCAGTCTGAAATGCTCCCTCAGCTTCCTGAGAGAGAATATTAACCAACAGAATATAAGGTATAGACTGATGTGGGTATTCTCTCAGTACCGCCTTCTATGGCTATCCTAAATTTCAAGGGTCACTTGCAAGGGATATTGCATGAGAAGTGTGGCTAGGATGTCTTACTAGGATAGCAGACCTAAGTTTATGTTCCATTGAATGTAAAGAGTTAGTTTTATACAACTATATTTAAGTGTTCACTGGAACAAGTCCTGAAATACAGATTGTCACTCTTTCACATAACACTACAGGATAATTTAGCTTTCTGAGTTTTGCACATGTGATTCTTAAGGTTGCCTACTTAGCAAACCTCGGGAAAATTAACTTGAATTAGCTTTTTTTTTTTAAAATGAACCAGTTAAAGTAGTGATTAATTAAGTTCTAGGTGACGCACTGTTAAGAGAATTAGAGTAACCGGTCACTTGGTTTACAGTAATTGACTTTGAAGGTGAATTTAAATTGAACTGATACTTTAGTAATTTCAAATTAAAGGACTGTTATAATCTAAAAGCAACGTGTGAAGACAGGACTTACATAAAGTTTAATTTTGAAGGCACGTCTGCTGCTAGTTAAGATTAGGTCTCTTCCAAACAAGCTGTCAGTCGCTGGCACCTTCCCTTTGCAGTAGAGCAGAACTGCATGGAACAGCTCTATTCCCTACCAAGACAGCAAGACAGCTGCGCGATAAATGCTGCAGTATCTTCAAAACCTTTGCAGAATCCACCCCCCTCCTTGGTTCTACCAACCAAATTGGAAAGGGAAGATACAATTTATAGGATGCCAACCTTGTCTCCCTCCCCAGCTTGGGAAAGCTGGCATTTTAAAACTCCCAGCTGGGCTGGGGAGAGGCATCCGAGGGCTCAACGTGCTTTGAGATGCGAGTGAGCTGTCGCTGTTTAGCTGGAAACAATTTTCTCCAGTGCTGGGTCTGGAGGACATGGGCATGTCCGGGAAAACAAACAGGGAAGGCAAGTGTCAGCGGTGGGGGAGACGTGTGGCCCGTGGGGCTTTGGAGCCGGTGGCGGGCACGTCCGAGAAGCTCCCAATCGGGCGTCCCTGGCGCGGGGGCGGCAGTGCCGCGGGCTGACGGGGAGCATCCTCACACAGCCTCCTGGAGAGACAGCTCCTCTTCAGCGAGGAGCCCCTTCAGCCCTTTCACTTTCAGTTAGGTGGATGAGGGCTCATGAACACATGCAAAAAGAATTCTTCATTCCTATTAATGATCTGTGTGTGTATGTATTCTTTTTCCTATCCTCCTGTCATCTCGGGTAAGTGTGACAGTTTTGCAGTTAACAGCAAAGCCCTGTTTTGTCAAATATCAGGGCCAGCTGATGCAGCAGGTCAGTGGCTACCAGGTTTTTCCCTTCCTGAGGATGAGACCTTTCCTTTCTCCCTTTCCAAGAGCCATTTACTGCCAAGTTAGAAACACTCTTTCTGCTCCCTGTAGGCTGAAGGACCCATGAGCAATTCCAGATTCTAATGGTGCAGTCAAAAAATGTAGGGGAAAATATTCATAAGCCTTGACCACAATCCTTTCCCTCAACCTCGCCTTCAACCTCTCCTATGCAGTTTTTTTTCCATCACTTTACCAGCAAGGTACAGGTCTAGGTTTTGTTGCTGGCTCTTAGAAGTTCAGTTAGGTTCTCTGCAATACTATTTATACAGTGGCATTTTTCAGAGCTGCGTGCTCCACATAGCTAATGGAAAAGGTGGCAGTGCCATTAAAAAAAGAGCATAACGTTATTCATCGAATGCTGAAACAGCAAATGTGCAGTGCAGCAGAGTAATTTCTCTAAATACTATTATTTTAGATTTATTTAAATGGATGTCAAATTTACTGAGCATATTATGCTGGATAACAACTAATAGTTACCTTCCTGCTATATAAAAACAAGTCAAGCTGGTTGGAGGCTGGCACGTGCCGTTTGCAGGAGCAGGCGCTCAGAACAGCTGCCCGACAAAGCCGGCTGCCCTGTTACCGTGTTCCCCATACCCACTGCAAGGTCAGCTTCACGTGGAGAATCCATCCGTATCCCCTTGTCAGAATATTTAATATTTTGACAAAATCATAATTTCATAATGATTTACACATGTGTTATGGCTATCTGACATACCCTGGTGTGAGGAGAATGGGCGGGGATCTTAAAACAAAGGGTAGCTGATTCTGTCCCAGCTCTGCTATGACTTTGGAGTGTGTGTGAATCATTTCACCCTCTATAGCTCTATTTTCTTGTTCATGAAACTGAAGGAGAAAAAAAAAAAAAAAGTCTTTTTTTCCCTCTCCGTAGATGAAGGAAGCTAATTGAATCACATCTTGTGGTGCTTCATTTATTTATTTATTTACCCATGACAATTCTATTTAATGTTTTTAAATAATAACCACAGACACCACTGTGGGGGCTTCTGGAGGTCAGCCAGGTGCCTGCAATACAGCCCATGCGCGACCCTGGCCTCTGAAGAGCGGCACCAGCCCCCCTGCGCCAGCCCGGGGCGGGGCCTGGCAGCCGTTGGGCCGCTCCCCTTCCACACCAGCCGCCCCTCGCTTGGTTGTCGTGGCAACCGCATCCCCACCTCCACATTTCCTTGCTGAGGCCCAAATTGTTTATAAACCTCTAAATTGCTCTGTATTCCTATGTTAATGTGCAGCAGAAATAAGTGTTTCTGGCTGCCAAGACAACCCCCACCTTCCTTCCCAGCAATGGAGTAGCTTTAATTTATATTAGAAAGGATTTTTGCTGTGTTACTTAATTGATGACAAAAACTAAGTTTTTGTGTGTGTGAATAACTCATGGTCTAATTACTGCCTAAGGCATCATATCCGTTCAATGGGCTGTTGTTAGCTTAGGGAGCTAAAACTCGGACCAGGAAAACGTGGCCCAGTTGCCCCAGGCAGGTTTCTCGTGTACCAGTATCACACACATAGTGACAGACCAGTATCTGTCACGTAGAGGCTTCTCGCTTAGTTTGGAAGGGCAGTGCATCAAACCTCGTGTCCTGCCCCCAACATGGGTTAGTGCCTGATGCTTCAAGGTGTAATTGAGCAAACTTTGACATTTCTATTCTTTACAGGAAAAAGGAAGATCTCTGATCTTTACGTTAGTGGAAGAGCTGTCGAAAGTTGGTGCTCTGATATTTTTTCTCTGTTGAAAACAATCCAACAAACCAAATCAACCAACCAACCCCGCTCTTCAGTTGACTAACGGCAGTCTGGGTTGACTGTGCGGCAGTCGCAGCTTGCAGATGGCAGCAGCAGCGAATTCTTCAGTGTGGGACTAGCAGTATTTTCCACATATCTTCCTTCCTTTCCCCCTTTTCCTATATAATAGTCACTTTTCCTTCACGTTGAAACTGCAAGGTAATCAGGCAATTTGCATTTCTCGTACAGTATGAAGCGATACGCTCGGAGCTAATCGTGATCACCCAGGCAAGTGTCACTGTGAGCAGACGAACAAAAACATCTGCTCAGCGTACAGTAATAGGTAATCAAAAAGGCAACAAAGATGTTAACCTCTCTACAGCAAGGGAGGAAAACATAATCACAAATGCCATAGTGCCTCTTGCTATGCAAGCGGTGTGCCACGCTCCAGGCACCACCTGGGATTTTCTCATTCTACCTAGAAAAATGGGAAAAAAATGCAATAGTTTCAGATATGGAGTGGGGGTTGCTGGGCTGCTCTCATTCTCCTGAAGAAAACAGAGAGGTGACAAGCAGCCAGGTCTGCTGTTATCTCAAAAAAAAAATTTTTTTTTTTTGGGGCTTCCTGACCCAACACAGGGTTTTCCACCAGTGATCACTTTTTCTGCTCTATTCTGGTGCCACAGCCTTTCACCACTGAGGGGCTGGGTCAGCTGAATGTGCAGGATGGCGTGAGGGTTGGGGTTTGGTACATCTACCTCCAGTTACTCTAGTTCTAGCTAACCTGTTCAGCAGCAGTTGGTAAGACTACAGAAGAGTAGAGGGTCTTAAAAAAGAATAACTAAACTTAAATCCTGTCATATCTGATATTAATAGGTGCAGATGAAAACTGTTTCTACCAAAGCAATCAAATTCACTACTTCATTTTTGTGAGTAAAAAAAAGTCTGGGTAACGTGATCAGAATACCTCAGCTTGCATTAACAAAGAAAAAACAGATCTGGCAACCTGCTTCTGTTAGAGCTGGAAGTTTTGAAAAACTAAGGCAATAAATTAGTAAGGTTACACATAATTTATGGACTTGATGACTGGTAGCACTGGAGAGTTCTAAAAATTGCTCAAGTGACGCCTACCAACAGTCCCATTCTTAACAAATTAGATAGAGCCTTGAAAGCATGAACAGTGTTACATCACAGTAACGGAGGAAAGGGCTAGCTGGTTGGAAACTTAAAAGATACAGATGATTCATTAAAAAATACACACTAATAATTGAAGTGTATAGATCAAATTCAGTAAGTGTTCTTATAGGGAACTATGAAAAGAGTGAACAGATGAGAGTAAGAAAGCTACAGAGTTCTACTAAACCTGGAAAGAAAAAATAAAGATACTTTTCTAAAGGAATTAGAAAGGGGACCCCATAAGCATGGGTTTATCAAATGTTAGTTTAAGGTTAACATGATACATTTACTCAGCTAATCTAGTCCAAGTGGGGAGGATGTGGATTAATTTTATATTACTCTTACTGGCAAACAGGACTGTACAGTACATGCAAGCTGGAAAGCAACTCTCAGTGCAGCAGTTTCAGCTCTTACCCCACAGTATGTCCTATAGTTGCAGTAATAGAGATTAAATAAAAACAGCATGAAGTGAAAAGTTAGTAGTGATACTCATGAGTAATTTTTATAAGGTGGTGGGGTTGAAACAGGGTCATAATTTTATCAGTCCTAAAAAACTAGCAGCCTTGGAGACCAATTTGCTCCCAAATGACTCTAATCCATCATCACTAATAACAATGCTATAAAAGAGATGATTAGGTTTAGAATACACCCTAGGAGAAAGAAGACTCTAAAAATTCATCTAAAATAACCATTCAAGTTTAGCCACCCATGCTCACAAAGTCATATTTTAAAGTACAAAGAAGGGAATGATATTCAGAAAGATCTTAAGATCAAAGGAACAGCAGACCAAGAGAAATCTTCACGTATGATGTTGGATCTTAACTAATCTATTAGGGACTTAAGTGTAAAGGTTGAGGGAGAAACTAAAAAATGTGATTTAACATGTGAACAAACACTAGTGAGTTAGCTCCAAATTAAACAGTGGAAGTCACAGAATTACATTTCTCACACCTGTAATGGGCTTCCCTTATTCCTTTGCACACCAGAGCCAGAGTTGCTCCTTTGCACCAGGAAGCAACTGAGACTCCCACCATTTTTAAAGGATGTGCTTTAAAACTATCCATAGTTTTAAATATACCATGAGGAAGGTACCATGGGATCATGTCATTACCACTGTGATAACTTATATTTCTTACATACATTTCCACTGATCTTATTTGATGATTGAGAGGAGTTAGCCTAAGCTTGAACTACACTAGAACCTCCATATCTGTGAAAGGTGCCTTTAGCTCTGTGGACTGACAGATGTTGCAAACCCTGCTACTACTAAACAGCAGCTTGTTTTAGGGGAAAACCATACACGCAGCTTCACACAAAGAAAGCAACTCAAAACATCATTATTTAAAAGAAGAGCATAACCAATACTTGCTAAGGCTAAGGCATTTAAGATGTAATGTAGTTGTCAGTCACAATCAAGAGCTGCTGAAAATGGATGTTTTAAATGAAAAAGATAAAAATAGAAAATAATAGATAAAAAAGATAAAATAGATAAAAGAAGTAGATGTATCTCTGTTATTATGACAGCAACAAAGATGGACTTTTGCCCATGTCATCAACAGGGCCGTTTAATTTAAATTAATGATTATCATATTCAGTTTGGAAGAAAACTTCTGACAGCACTAGCTGTCAGGCTAGTTCTGACATTGCCCTTAATGATTCAGTGTTAAGGCTCTCAAAAATTTAAAGATACTGATTCTTTCCCTGCAGCAACTAATTTTAAGTAATTACTAAGTTCTTATAAGCTATAAAATCTCTTTATCAAAAGTTTTATGGCAGCAGTGGTAATCATTGCTGCTACACTTGTTTCTAGCCACTTTACCAGTTGTAGACTAATGAAATCAGCTATATCTCCTCACAGGGGCAACTCCCGTGTTCTCAGCAGCTATTAAGAGCTTACTGAAGAGACAGTCAACAGCTCTTCACAGAATAGCTTCAACAGAAGTTCTTTCGAGGCTCTTAAGCATGGAAGCAAAGCCAAGTTAAGAGTGTTCCCAACTAATCAACCTGAAGTACTGAAGACAAGCTCTGGGGCACACTGACAGCATACCCGTTGGCAGACATATGGACTGAACTACCCCACATTGTGACTCCGAGTAATCTGAAGACCGAGACATTCACATAGCACTGTTAAGTGACTTAAATACCCAGTTCATTCTAGGACTCCATTAAACCTAAATTCATCTTTAAGAGGATGGAGGGAAAAGGGAGAATAAGTAAGAACTAGAGAGAAACATTGGTCTTTAATGTCAATTCATTGCTGTTTGAAGGACCGTGCTCCAGTTTCATAAGCACTTCAGGAGTTTCACAAAACAGACAGACGGGCAGTCAGATTAAAGATTTATTTACAGACACATCCAGCATGTTACACAATTGCAGTCATCCTTTTTCCATTGAGAGCTGCTGTGTAGAAGGCTTCAATGCTGCAAGAGAAAGTAGGAGAATTAACAGATTTAAAAACTTTAAAAAAGAGGAAGAAAAGCTAAGTAGCTGAAAGTATCAGAATGGCAATAAACTTTATACTTTTTTTCTAGTTATGAGATACCAGTGAGCATTACATTCACTTCCAAGAGATACTTGGTTCATCCACATTTCCCAGAAAAATTTGATAGTTCTCAAATTATGAAATTAGCAGTTTCAGTTATATGCAAATCAGAATCAGTTAAGTTTAGATAAACTGCAGAAACCTTTCAGCTGGAAACATCATGCTTACAGAAGCCAAACAGTGTTGGAGGCTTACTTCGTTTGCAGAGGTCACCGGCCATCAGTTATAATAGCATCAGTTGTGATAAAACAGCTTTAAAAACATGGTTTTAGGAAGTGCATTTTACATGGCAAACAAACGAGTGCTGTGCATGGGCATCACCATTATTTACCACAGTAAAATGGAACTTCAGGAAATTGTTTCCCACCTTTAACTGGCACATCAGAAAGCGTTTACAGTGTCATAGTTGCCTCATACTGTTGTGTCCACATCACGTGTGCCAGATATTCCTACAGACTATACTAAGTATAGCCTAGTTGCTCCAAATGAGATGGATCTGTTTTTATTTTTTTTTGTCAAATGCCACTCTACTGCCTATTTGCACACCACCAAGGAGCTGCAGAGAAGCACAGCCTCTGGGCAGTAAGAATTCACAGGAAAGAGAGACAGCTCAGCAGTCACGTGAAAGAAATTAAACCTATTCTCACAATTTTAAGCAGTTTAGGCAGCAACTTCAGACCACACATTCTGAGCAATTGGTCTGGAAAGGCCTGTTATTTATAGCAACTTGTAAGTGTGTTTTGACATGTTAAGCTGTTTTGATCACAGATCCCACAACGTTTGAGTATTTAAAAAGTCAGTTACCCAGTCAGCAGGAGTACATTCCATCCTCTTCACTTCTTAAGGAGCTGGTGTCTGACTATAAAAAAAGGGGCAGCAAAGCCACTTCCAAAAAACACACACATTACTGCCAGTAGTCGCCATTTGTTTTCAATGGAAAATGGAATATTCTAGAAGAGAAATTAAATTTTAACTTTGCAATTAATATAAGATAGCTTAATTGCTTCTTCACCACTTGCCCAGGGTCATGCAGATTCAAGGTGACACACAAAACATTCATTCATCAAACAATTCTCCTCACTCCTGTGAAGGGAGGCCCACTTGGACTGGATGCGATCACTGCAGGTCACCTGGTTCATCACCTCCAAGTAGAGCCCAAGGAGACCAGTTTGGGTCAGGACCTTCTCCCGTTAAGTGTCTCTGAGCACTCAGAATCCAGTTTGTCTATGCAAACTGTTCCAGTATGTACTTCCTGTCATTCTGAAAAGGTTGTTTCTAACATTTGACTGGATATGCCCATGTTAATTAGGTGTGTACAGTTAGTTTTTAGTAACATTTTAAGACATCATGCTAAGCATATGGTACATCAGAAAGCGTTTACAGTATCACTGTGTCCCCTCATACTGCAGTAGTCATCATCTGTACCACTGGCGCAGAAGGCAGCAGCGAAGGGCATGCAGAACAGCACAAAGTCCAGAGCCCCCCAGTGCCGTCCAGGACATCCATTAGCCTGCGCCCAGCCACACCGGCCTCGCTGGGAGCACAAGAACCAAGTGCAGCCCAAGCACCGCCGCGGCCTGCGGGGCCCTTGGGCAGGGCCTGCGGCAGGACGGGCCTGCGTCCCCTGGGGCACCCGGGCGGCCCCGAAAAGGCGCTGCCCGTCGCCGGGAGCTCAGCCCGGGCCGAGGCCGCCGCAGCGGTGCCTGCTCGCCCGCCGCAGCGTCCTTCAGGGACGCCTCTCCCCGAGGAGCCGTTGCCCACCCTCACGCAGGCCCTTTCCTCCCCGCCACCCCCGGGGCCGGCCCGGCGCCTCCTCCCCGCCTCACCTTCCCGGGCCCGTCCTCGTAGTGGCCCCTGCGGACGGCAGAGGTGGCAAACCTGCGCACCGCCGCGGCGAGCATGATGGCGACGGCGGCTCCGCGGCGCTCTGCCCTGCGCGACCTTCGCGAGCGCGAGACGGCGCCTCACGAGAGGCGGCGGGAGCAACGGCCGCCGCGCGGCACCATGGGAGCTGTAGTGCTGGGCCGCTGTCGAGGCGGGGCCGCCGCGCGGCACCATGGGAGCTGTAGTGCTGGGCCGCTGTGGTGAGGCGGCCGCCATTTTGTGGCTCGTCGCTGCGGTGCCCGCGCTGAGCTCCGGGGCCGCGCAACGAGCCCGGCCGTTGCTGCCGGGCGCGGGAGCCAGCAGCGCAGCGTCGTCTGACACAGAAAAGGAAAACAGTTCAGAAGTGATGGAAAAATAAAGTTACAAAGCACTCCCCAGTCTCTGCAGTGCCTCAAGCACACCTTGCAAGCTCATTTCAACATTTAAAGTAGAGGCTGCTGCTCTGCAAGAGCCAACGTGTGCGCTTAATTTATATCACCGCAAGACCACAGGCACAGGTGTTTCAGGTTAGGCTTAGCTGATGGCCTTAGCTCTGGGAAATGGGTAAGAGGCTAGTGAAGAGGGGTGGGACAAATGAGAAACACATACATATTGCTGCCTGCTGTCCTGAGCTTATTCTGGGGGTGGTGGTGGGGGGTTATATTTAAAAGTTAAAAGCTTAAACAAGGGCATGAGGGAGAGGTCATTGCCTTTTGTGTTTGGAAAGAGAATGCCTGTTCTTCTGGACAATTTCTGTTTTCAGGTATGCATCTATGGTTGATTGTTGGTTTTTAATATATGTACATTGTTTATATATATATTTATAGTATTTTAAAGTT
>VZSG01000036.1:261255-282411 GCA_013398315.1 Nothoprocta pentlandii
TAAAGGAGGCTAGAAAGGCTGTATTTAAGTCATGCCAACATACCATCTTTGTGAGTGTGGGGTAGCTGCTATGAATTTGAACAGTAAGACATAATTACATTAGTTACAACTTAAAATGTCTGCTTTGGCACATAGGGAAGGAGAGCAATTAAGGAGCGGTTGTAGTTGTATAAGTAGTTGTATAAGGCTGTGTTTAGAGGTAAATATCTTCATTTAAGAAGAAGAGGTAGAATAACATGACTCACTGAAGAAGTTTTTAAATTTTAAGGGGTATCAAAGGAAAGTATTTGTATAAAGCTAAAGGGGAATTAGTTACAAAGATTTATTTTTTACAAAGGATTTAATCTATGAATTATGATACAAGAGGCCTCTAGGTACACTTATAAACACTCCATAAAACACTTCAGTTAGTAGGCAGTAGATTTGTGCTGAGTTTCTTACCTACTGCCTTTTAATGCAAGGGAATCAGGCTGCCAGGATAACATGTTAATAACTTAAAGGACGTCTTGTGAGTCCCACATTCCTGCAACTGGAGGGCAAAGTGAGTTAGTTCAGTGCAGTTTTGGAGGATCTATGCTGACCTTGTGTTTTGTGAGTAATGTAGCTCTGTCCTATCTTTATTGAATTTTGGTGGACTTATGCCACTTACCTCTCTTATTCTAATTACACATTTTATAAAAACAGGAGTTTTCACTAAATCTTTAGGCTCAAAACTTTTTTCTCTTTCCCGTTTGATTACCTGTATAGGGATTTTGTGGAAAGCTGTTTATTAATTAAATCTTGAGCCAGATCATCCTTGTCCACATACTCACTGATGTCTTCATGGACCGTCAGGACGTTTGTAATATAGGACTTCTCGTTATGGAAGTAGTACTGATGCCCCAATCCCCACTTTCTATGTAGATGACATTTATTCAGCTGCCTGCTTGTTCTGTCCATATTATAATCTATACTAAACTGTCCTGTACAGATTTCAGTCTCACAAAATTGCAGTTCCCTTTGAAAGCTTCTGTAGTAAATGGGTATCACCCACCAGTCCATACCTTATTATTTATGTAAAAACAAATGAACAAATTTGTACTAACACGGATATTTACTTTAAAAGTAGAAACTTGAAAATGAGATACCTTCATCCTATTAACAGGCCCTAACAGGGCTGTCAAATGCAAAGCAGGTGTTTGAGGAAAAACAAGCAGGTAGAGCTTAGAGAAGCAGATTAATTTGCCTTACATCTAAGCTTTTAATTCACATCTATTTTTTTTTATATCCACAATTGTTTGTTACTGTAAAAAAAATTCCTTTACTATAGTTAGATTTCCTAGGTTATCTTCTTCATCTTTAACACAAATACGTATACTTTTTTAAGTTTTTGGATATGACTTGGAAATAATTTTTTCCATATATGCTTTCTTAATGTTGCACATTTTTTTTCTTTGCAAAGAGTATTCCTCTTCTTTGACTAGCAAAAATACAAGTAAGGAAAGAGCTAGATAAATAACTTGTGTTGTCTATTTTTTTTGTGATGTTGGTGCAAGAAAGAAGTATAGGGCCATGAAAGTAAGCAGATCATGCTGATTACTGAAATAATGTTAGAACCAAGATATAGGTCATGTTGAGTTTCTCAAACCTATTCTACGAGAGGGGAACAGGTGTATTTCAACATTAGAATGATATGTATTTAATGATTTTTTTATTATCATAAACTCCTTTAATATGTCATAAAATGGGGTCGGAGGAGAAAAAATTACTATCACATAGGACATGTTGTTTATTATTTATTTCCAAGATAAAATATTTTGCAGAATTGTTACAATTAAGAGAGATCTTCCTCCAGTCATGAGATTAGATGAATACTGGTAATTGAGATAGTCACCACAAGCTTAAGCCATTGTAAAATGCCAATTAATGAGGGAAAAAGGCTGAAAAATAATCTCTGAGAGGCATTATATAATTGATGGTAATTTCACATTTCTAGTGAAACTATAGATTAACAGCAGTATCTAAATAATACAGGTTATTTACCTGACCCATTTTCCACTCTAATTTCTCAATTGTAAAACCATTTATTTTCATAACAGTAAATTTAATTTGTCTTACATATGACAGATCTATTTTGTTAGCGAAATGAGCATTCTGAAATTTAGAAATCTATTCTATATGAAATAGAGAACAGTATTAAAAACAGCATTGGGGGGAGGGGAAAGGAAGCCAAAAAAGGAAGCCACAATATGTGAAGTATCTATATTTAATGTGTTGAAAGGTAGAAAGCCTGGAAATAAAATAAAGCAGAGAATGTTAGTTTTTTGTTTTGTTTAAGATTTTAAAAATCTTAGTTGAGGAAAGTAATTTTTTTGCTTCCGAAAAGCCCAGATAATATGCTGAAAGGTAAAACAGAGCTGTGAAATAAATTGTCCTATGGAAAGAGGTGCTATTTGTTACAGTGCTGTTGTAGACATAGATAGTATAAGACTGTGATACAAAGTTGCTAGGTGAAGTGCTATCTTTTATTGTTTTGTTATATAGGGCTTGTAAAATTAGTCGAGGCTTCAGATGTATAAGCCTTGCTTTAGGCCTGATATTGATGCAGTGAGTTTGAAAGATAAATACAACCCAAGCGTAGTTGATGTGAGACATAGTTTAAGGGACACTTTTTTTTTTTTCCAAAAATTTTTGGGTGGTTCAGTCACAGATTCGCTTCATTTTGTTGCTGTACAAAAATTTGTGCTGGCTTATGGAAAAGTGTGAAACAACTGTAACAAAATGTGAAAATGTAGTGGAAAAAAAATAGTACTTTTCCTGGCAGCAGTATCATTTCATATTTGCAAAAAGATTTTGTCTAAATATGGTGTTAGTGCTGAATATGAATAATTATCACCTGAAGAAAATTGAGGGATTATTTGATATTACAGCACAAAAAAAAAAAATTATTAAATGAGATAACCCAAAGTCTTTATTGAATCCGTGATTTTTAATATCTAGCAGAGTTGCTAGCTTTAGTTTCTAGGATCATCCTTGATGATATTCCAGACAAAATATTATTGTGGTATTTGTCACTATATTTATATATATTAAATAACTTTGAGGCTAGCTTGATATGCTATAAACAAGAGGATACACTCAGTGGAGATTTCCTTTGCACTGCAATATTCTTACATGCGACGATCTTCTTGACAGGCTGCTCTGGGTTTTATGTCTTTTTGTTACTTACTGCTTCGCAAGACCAACCCATCTTTTTTCTTTAGTGTTGTATAATTAACATAGGCAATTATATTCACAGTTCTCAATCTGGATTGAAATATTGTGTGCTTTGCTTCTGTTTCAAACCTGGAAGAGGTTTTATAAGCCTGGATTTCAAGTTTATTCAAGCTTTAAAGGTCGGTTTACTGCTAATTTGTAGAGAGAGAGAGAGAGAGGGAGAATACAGTGTTATTGTAATTCATATCCTTAAATATTCATCCCCACAAAAGTGCCGTAGGAATTTCCAAGGGTCATTTCTGTGTGTTAGGCTGGGTAGTCACTTACAAAGATTCTAGTGTCAAATCTTTGCTGGAAACATTAGACTGCAAGTTGAAAATACACTTGTAGAATGAATATTGCTCATGAAAACAAGTTGAACATAGTGCTCATTGAGTGTGCTCAGTGGCCAAAAATAAATTTTAAAAATTGAAATTTTGGAAATATATCTGGATAAATTTATTTTTGTTTAGTGTGAATTATTTCAAAAGTTGCTACTTATGAATGATTTCTAATAAATGTGAAGACTCCTTTGTATCTAGAGTAACATGCTTCACAGGCAAAAATGTGTGTCCACTAATATTTTCCTTTGACAGAACGTTTTTTGTTCGTTAATCTCAAAGCATTTTGCAACATTAATTAAGTCTAACAAAGGTCATACCAAATAGACATAGGAAGGATTACTATACAGAATGTGTTTTAGAGGTTTTGTGAGTCTGGCATTTGCGTAGTGAATAAGAGCTATTTTATTTCGTCTTGAACAGTTCCTCTAAAATGGAGTATGTAAAGCTCCTTATTTGTTATCACAGACACCAAGACCCATTTAGTTTCTAATTACAGTGAGTGCCATTATAATTCCTTGCATTTTAACCTATCTCAGCGTAACAGTTGTTGCTTGGTTGCCTACACTTGTGTTTGAAGGAGCTTTTCAGAGCATAGGAATATTTAGGAACCTTGGAACCATCCTATTTACCCTAAACCTATTTGTAATACAATGCTTAATTTGTATAGCTAATGTTGACTAACTTATTTTTTCTTCCTCATTTCTGTTCATTTTTATATAGCTTAGCAAAGGATTATTGGATAACTTTCCTTTGGTCTTACTGTGAGTGGGATTTGGAGTCTTCTCGGTGCAGTGTCTGGCAGAGTATCAAGGCTGTGACTGAAAATATGTAACATGCAAAAAGGCCTTTTCTAAAAGGCAATAGCTGCCAGGTGTAAGACTTGCATTTTCGGTCTGTCTCTTCTCTTATATAGCATTAGTTACGCAGAAGCATATTTAATATATGTTTTTTAAAATGGTTAGATAAATTGATCTGTTTTGTTCACTTTTCCCAATGCAGAAGGAACTCCTGTGGTTACATACAAGTGTGGGGGGGTTAGTCTTATGTCTTTTTTCATATTTTTTAAAGTTTTCCATTGATGCTTCATTTCTAGCTATGTGAATAATGAACACTGATCCTCACCCTGACTGAGGAAAGTGCATAATCAAAGGCTTAAACACTTCTTTATTTTTAAAGATTAAGTTTGAACGTTGTTTATGGTCCCTTAATCTCTGAGGGGGAAAAGTGCAGGTGTAGAACTGATTTTAAAAGATCAACAGTGGATTTGCAGTTGCTTTCAAAAATTATGATACATATTGTAAGCATTCCTAGGAGAAGGTCATTTTGTAGTAGTAGACTAGAACTTGTGATGTATTGGACTTAAATACATCAGGTTATTGGACTTAAATGCCTCAGAAAGGTTATTGAAGTCTCTTAAACCTAGTGGTATTGGAAACATATTTTAATCTTGGAATTTTGTTCATTTTTTATGTACTTAAAAGGTAGAATTGCACTAAAATGACCAACTGAAGAGACTGATGTACAATGGGTTTGAAAGGGCTGGTTTGTGTACGCAGGCCATCCCGCTCTGTATAGGTAAAATGGTGTCATGAGGATCACATGAGCTCGGCTGTTACTAACAGGAAGGTGCTGTTTTCTTGCCCGGGGTAGTGAATCACCTCAGCTGCAGGTTCACTTCTAGGCTTGTGTTCAGGGTACAGCTTGTATGTGTGTTTTCATTAAAATAGGCACCTCAGTGATACAGGCTTAGATCTTATGCCTAAGATAAACATTGACAAAACTGAGTAAGAGACTTCAAAGAGATATATCCTGGTTTCAAAACATTTTTTTTTTAATTCTAGACTCCTGACAGAAGTCAGGAGAATGTGATTGTGTATTTATGTACATTTCCTTTGATACAATTTGAACTTGATGGCCATTTTTCAGTACATCTGACAACAAAGTTTCTGTGCTTTCCATGGAAAGCAGTGACCATGCATGGGGATGGGGCAGAAAATGAGGGAGCCTTTGCTGTGTGTCATCAGAAGGTTTTCTTTTGGTGGTGGTAACTTTTGGCATTGGGGAAGGGAAGCTGCTCTTGAAGGTAAATTCAGAGACCTTGAATGGGAGGGCTCCAGAGGGTCCCTGCTTTGAACTAGAGAAAGGGGCAGAGCTTGTCCAACCTTAAGGGAGTGCAAAATGCTTAGCTGAAAGTAGCAGCGAGGTTTGCAATGAGCATTTATGTTGCTAAAGACCTGAAGGCTATCAGGTCAGTGTATATTATTTTTAAGATCTTTAGTAATTTTCTTTTGTTTTTGCTTGAACTAGTAAGGGGAGAGGATGGAAAGAGGAGAGGTTGGAATGTTAATAAGCTTCTGAGAGGGTTTACAACTTCCTTGGTTTTTCCTCAAGTTACGGTCTGCTGGTTGCTCAGTTTGTCCCGCAGTGTGGGATGTGAGTTATCACCTGTCCAGGGAAGAGGCACTTTTTGTGTACCTGATGCAAGAAGCACCTTCTGTGAGGGAACATAGTTGTTAGCCTGAAGCCAAGTGACTGGCTGAAACACTGCTGCACTGGGCTGCTCAAGACCAGAGGATGCAGGTGGTGAGAGCTCTATTAGGCAGGCAGGTTGCTGGGCTGAGAACTCAGCAGCCTGCTACAAAGGCAGCAGGTCTAATGAAATGTCAGGCTTGCTTAGGTGTGTTGGGGGAAACTGGCAGCCATGGCCATGTTGGTGCTGGTGACACAAGGATGGTGAGTGAGAGCAGAGCCTAAACTCAGGCTGTAGGGTGAGAGTCTGACTGCCTTAGAGCTCTTTTAAATACTCTTTCTTCTGTAACTTGAGTCCTGGGGGGCAGGTAGAGGTCTGGATTTATACTATATAGATAAGGTAATGGTGAAGAGAGGAGGCACTGAGGCATCTGGATGTCGTGTGGTGACGTAGGTACTCGAGAGGTGGGATATCAAAGGCAACCAAAGTACCATTGGTTTAAACCTATATTTGCCTCTAAATTTGGACTACTGTGTAACGCTACTAATAATAATAATCATAAATAAGGGAAAAGGTTCTAATTAATTTGAACAAGAAACTTGAAAACCTGTTAGTCACAGGTCTGTTATCCTATGGTATTTATATCAATTAATTAGGTATTATTTCTACAAGGCCTAGTTTCAAAAGGAGATATACCACAATTAAATAAATAGAAGTGGAAAAGAGGAAGAATTTTCTTACTCTTCATGTAAAAGTATCTTTAACTATGATAGATCAACCTAAACTTATGTATAATCTAGTCAACCAATGCAATGACACCTCCATTTGCTGTTATTTTAAATACTTTCAGGATAAACTGCATGGACTGGCATACTGAGAAATTTGCAGGTAGTCATAAACAATAGCTGTCTATATTATTAATTTTCTCTTTGTAATACCAGTAGATTGTTCAGCTCTTTAAGCAAGCATTGTTCTCATTTTTCTTGCTTATATGTTGTCAGACTATAAATTCACTGTTGACAGACCATGCACAGCGACTTCTAACTGTGATCAGCTCCATAATGCTTTACAATAAGGAAACATATTTTACTGGCCTCAGTGGAGTTGCTTCTCACTTACCTTCATAAACAATAGTGAAAGAAGATTTTCTAAACCCTGTCCTGAGTTATCTGAAGCAGATACTTGAGCTTGGCAGGAACTGAAATTATGTAACTTTAATTTTGGCGTTGCTGAGGATTTAAGACTATTGTGTGGTTGTTCTTAAAACTCAAAGCTGAAGGCACTGCTACTTGACTATGAACTTACATTTTTAAAAAGCAACCTTTACAATGTTGCTGCTATTAAATGTTGCTGCATAACTGAAGGCCCAGAATATCCTGTATATTACGGACCACATTTAACTGTGTATTTTCTATCACATTTTGATGGAGTTAATATGCCAATATGTTAATGGGGTGGTTACTTAAATCTTGGGGTTAGTTGCATTAGTGAGCCTGATCTATTTGTTAACAGCATAGATGCATGTGTATAATTTTATTTATATACATATTCATTTACATCTGCTATTCTGTTCATCTAGTAGCACTTCATCAGTAAGCCTGTGTCCTGCATGCTGTGAGAGAGCCTAGTGCTCATGATGCACGTGATTACGATAATGGAGATGAACTGAAATGCTAGTGGGTACTGGTTAACTTTTCTGATGAAGCTGACAAATCTTCAAGCCACTTTTGCACTGTGAATATGAGATGTTTTATATGGGTCTTCTTTATTGAAGACCCAATGTCTCTCTTATATTGCTACCTTTCCATAAAAAGGATGTTTTAAGTAGCATGTGAACACTTTATTTACCATAAACGTAGATGAATATACCAAAAACTTAGATGAATATGCTGGACTAATAAATTAAAAAAAAGTTTGTAGCAACATGTAAATGCTGTTACATTAATGGTGTATATTATTGTTGTTATAACTGTAGTTTTAACGATTGATAAGCTTATAGGGGTGTGTGTGTGTATATGCGCTCTTTAAAGGTATGTTGTTCTATTGCTATTAACTTGTGAAATATGTTTTTGAAAAAAAGTGATTGCCAGAATCTGGGGCTACAGCAGAAACTTCTACCACAAACTTGCTTAAAGTCAATTTTAAGGGGAAGGGAATTTTAATTTTGATTCTTATTTTAAAAGTTCAGTGAATATATAGTTTTGTTTTCTCCTTAAATCTTCGAGAGTAAAGGGAAAAAAATTACTATTTACTTTGTCTACTTTTCTCTAAGCATTTTTTATCTCCTCTCCTTTTTTCCTTTAGTTATGCATGTGTCTCATGAGTGCATTTGTATTGTTATACTTGCTTCTTGGTATATTTCTGTGCAAGTATCTTCTTTTTCTTGAATTCTTGATCTGCCAGTTCTTCTCTTGTCGATCTTTCAAAACAGCAGAATTGCAAAGTTATCTTTCATGTCTGTAGTCTGTGGATTCCAAAGCTCTTTTCTGATGATTTAAAGCCCTTTAAAGGAACCTTGAAGCACTTTGCTTAGGGCTTCTGTGACAGCCTCAGCTTTGAGAGATTTTTTTCTTGGGAGCCTCTTGCATGATGCACAAATGGTGACTGCATTTTGGTATGTGCTGGAATTTGTAGTCCATAAACAAAGGTGAGCTCATAACATGAAAGTCTGCATCTGAATTGCTTTTTAATCTGTAATTTAGTTTTGAAGGGCTCAACAGGGCTGGTGTGAATGAGTTTATACTGCTGGGTCTGTGACAAATGAACTAGTGTCTTGTTCCTTGTTAGTCTTGTGCTGGTGATGGTTGGACCTTTGGTGGCAGTGTTGCCAAACGTGGGCCTGAGAGGAGCAGAGCTTAGCTAGGAGTGGTCAGAAGACTGCAATGCCTGTGCAGGTGCAGAAGAACCTTCTGCTGATGTTTCTATCTTTATTCTAGTGCTCCTGCTGTGTGGTGGCCTCTCCTGATCAGAACTGCCCTCAGCAACCTGCTTACTTTAATTAACCTTATTTAACCTATTTACTCGTGTTCAGATTATATAGAGAGCAAAAATAACTTTGGCAGTTCTAGGTAATTTGTCATGGTTTCTGGCTAGATTTCTGCTTTGCTGGAGTATATTTTATAATAGCTTTTCTGATTTAAATGAGATATATAGTATATTAGTAGATAATAAAATATTCCTGTTTCTAGTCACTTGATCCTATTCTAGTGGGGAGAGCAGTCATTCTTTTGTCTGAATGAGAATGAAGTTATATAGCTAATAGCTTTTTTTTGCCTTTTTTTCTGCTTTTTTTTCCCAATTAATACAGAATATTTTGTTTTCATAGTCTTCTTGTCTTAAAATTTTGTTAAGAAGATGGGTCTTGGGAAATTGAAAAACTTTTTACAATAATGTACATAAACCACCTTTAGCAGAAGTTCACAAAGCTAATCTATATCTTCATTTTTTTTCTGAAAATATCATATTTCCCCTGATTTCAGTGACACCAGGAGTGTTCTGAAACTTGTCGGTCCAGGATCCTATAGATTCTCTGCTAGGTAGGTGATAATCTTTAAGGTTCTACTTCTAGTTTTAGTCCTGGCGCTGATTATCCTTTGCTCTTCCGAAGAATATTCTTTCCTTGTAGAAACTAGTTCTGGATTAAATCAGACTAGTCCTCGCTCACAGTACACAAGAAAACTACCAGTTGGTCTCTGCTTTCTAGTGTGCTGTTTCGCTGTAGCTGCAATTTATAAGTTTATTCTTGCTCTTTATGCATTTTTCCCCCCCCATTCCTTCATTGTTGCGTAGGATACTTATGCTATAGGATGCCAACTTCTGACTTTGCTACAAATGTAGCACAATGAGTTCTTAGGCTTCCTGTTGCTTCCTGATACTGACAGTCCTGTTTGGTTTCAGTCTCGGTTTTGTTCTGTAAGGTGGTTGATTTTCTACAGTTTTTTGGAATGGTTAGGGTAGAGGGAGTGTTGTGAGATGGCTCTCGCAGTGTGAGAGGATGGGAGTATTGCAGAATGATTCATGTTTTTTATCTTGCCTGGTATGTAATTTTAAAAATTATTCATGTGACATGCAAATTTTCAAGATGAAAAATGTTAATTTCTAAACCTCTGTGGAATAACAATCCACAATGTCTTTGGTTTGTTAAATTAGACTAATGGGAGGAACATGGAGGGGACTTTGTTTCTTTCTATTTGAAAGGTGAAAGATTTAAATTATTTGGTAGGATGTTCCCCCCCACCACCCATTTGTTATTTCCTTGGGGAAGACACTAAGCATGACTATTACATGACAGAAAACTGTTTTAGTTTGATATAGTTTCTTTTGACTTCGAAGTGACTTACTTTAAAAGCTGGTATAGAACTTATTCAGGCCTGTGTTTTTTTTTCAAAGAAAGGGAAGAAAAAAGAACATCAGAAAGGGGTGAGGAAAAAACTCCCACCAGGCCCTATAGTCCTACAGAGATGCACAGAGAGCAGCCTGGAGGCTGCCCAGGAACACCCCAGCTGCGACAGCAGCAGCCCAGGGCAGAAGCCTGTGACAAACGTGCTTCCCGTGGAGCAGCCTGAAGCCTCTTAGACGGCTCCCCGTGAGCAAACACCAAAATTGCAAGGGTGATGCACATTAAGTGTGAACATGAACATCGTATGCAATGAGCTGGAGCTGTGAGTAAAATGTAAGCCTGGATGGGTAGCTGTCTGTAGAACTGCAGTTCTGAGGCTAAATCATCTGTACACGACTTTGTTAAGCAGCAGAGATGAAATGCTGTCCACTTCTTTGGAGAAGTAAGAGTGCTTTGGTAACAATTCTGTTACCGCAGAGAATAGGAGGAAAAATAATGTAAAATAAAAATAGGAGGAAAATAATGTAAAATAATAGAATTTGTAGGATGGGGTATGTATCTGCTGCCTTGTAGCTTTGACACTTATATATTAGTCATTAACATGCAAGTCCAGAGAATGCAGGTCAGTAGTTGATATCAAATTTCCCTGGATGAAAGAGATGCAGTGCATATTTATTTGCGAGTTCCCATATGAATGAGTTCTTAAGATGGAAGGGAAATTTGGGAGGAATTTTGCAAACTTTTGGATATTTTTGTCAGCCTAGAATTTGACCTGGAGTTAGAGCAATCAGAAAGGCCTGCAGAGAAGAGGTCTCGATTGGAGGGGGGGGAAAAAAAACCCTCCCCCTGAGAAGGGGGCGTGATAACGTGGCTGTTCCTCTCTGCAGAGTGCTTACTGGTTGGCTCTTAGGCTGCTGAATGAGCCTAAGAATTTGAATTCCAGTTCTGAGGAGCCGAATTTGAAACTACCTCTCCTGAAAATGAGCGGTTGATGCTTTAGTTGTTTTTTTTTTGTCAGCACTATTTTCTGTGGGTTTTGCTTGTAAAACGTAGTTTAACCAAATAAAAGCAGGGTAAAGCCCCAGATTAATGTGAATTTAATGTGTGTACTAAGCTATATTCTGCATGTTTGCACCAAACAAATTCTGTTATATCCTTGCTGTTTGTGACCCTCGGCTGGAGCAAGGAATACAAGTGAGTTTTAAGAAGGCAGAGTAGAGGGGAAATGAGTGTGGTGAATGTTTTAAATTTAAATAATATATGTCTGCTGGCTCAGCTGGACTGGAGCATGTTAGGAGGCACAGATGAGCACAGGGCACTGGAGGGTGGGTGATCCTCATGAGGAAGAGGAGGAGGTCAGCTCTGCAGCAGGAGCTATAAGAAATGTGCTCAAGGACCTCTGAAGGTGCCTGATCCATCAAGAGGCAACGGGCTGGTTCTAACGTTGCTGTTGTAGGTGCAAATGGTGATAATGTCAGTTATGGCAGAGAACAAAGCAGTCTACTTGTGCAAACTAATTAAATGCAACTGGGATCATCCAGTTAATTTTATTCCACTAAGATTTTTTTTCTGCTCAAGATTAGATGATTTCTTTTATCAGACTCTTAGTATTATTTTTTTGTCTCTATTAGAAAAACCTTTTTTAAATGAAATGCATTTTGAGTTGTTGTAGTTGTAGGTTTCCTTTAAATATTTTACTACCCAGTAAATATTCCAGCAACAATGTAGATGAATTTTAACAGAGTGTCTTGCTGGTACTACTTCTGCTAATTTACAAGATTTACAGCAATTACCATTCTTGAAAGCTAAAAAAATAGTGAGTTATTTCATGAACACATAAAATGAGGCCTTTGGAAAGATTTAAAAAGACTCTTAAAATGAAATATTTGGCTCAGGCATAATTTGGGCTGGCTACAAAATTAAAGTGCACTGTCATTCCTGACATTCATAAAAATAAGTTATCGTGTATTGTTTCCTCCTCTTTATTTCTGAATACAGATCAGTTTGAAAGAAACTAGATGCTTTTCCCCCTTGTTTCTGAGGGTGCTGGAAGCCTTGCTCTGTGCGCTTCATCCAAATGCTAGTTAATGGTGGAACTAACCGTGCTCATCTCATGAGCTTATAATGTATACTTAAATCTAAACTTTGCACCCCTAAGTAACTGAACTTTGGTGAAAAAGGTACCTATAAATCTCTTTTGTCTTTTGTGCTTTTTCCTTGGGCTCTTTTGAATGTCTGATCCATAGCCATTTTGGAAGGGATTGTATTTATGTAGGATTGTTTCCCCTTCTTTCCAGAAAAGAGGAGGCCTAGAGATGTGTTGTGAGGGGTAGTTCACTGTCCTTCAGAGGATAAAATTTTGTTGCATTGAAATCGGTGCAAAAAGAAGTTATTTATTGGGATAGGACTTACATTACCTTTGCAGAACACAGGCAACTTAAAGAACAAAACAACAGGGGATGTTTTTTCTCCTTCTGTGTCCAAAATTGTGTTAGCATAGACCCAAGAGTCCTGACTTGTGTCTGGTCTTCAGTCACGCTTTCCCAGCTAGATGCACGTACAGGTTCACAGACACAAGTTCACTCACATGTCATTGGTAATTTAGTTGCAAGTAGATTTTTCCCCTCCCCTCTTTGATTTCCTTTGAAAACTAGGTTACTTTTTCTAATGAAAAATGCAAGTCTGGAGACTTTTTCCAATTATATCCTCAGACAGGTCTTGCATTTTAGCGGTTTTAAATATTGGCTCTTTACCTTGTACTGCTATAGTTTAAAAAAAAAAAAAAATGTTGTGGTGTGCAGCACACTGGGCTATTGAAATGGTTCTCATGCAGCTTTGTTAGGCTGCTCTTTTTTTTTTCTTGATCTAGGCACACACTAGTGATATATCTGTTCTTTTTTTTTGCTGTTGCTTGCAGAAAGCTCAGGATCAGTGTCCTGAAATCTGCCTGCAGGTGCTTGTGTGTTGTGGGGTGCCTTTTTCTAAACTGGAGAGAGGCAACTGAATCACAGGCCATTTAAGTGGTGGTCACCTACTGCTTCTGGTCTGCACGTGCATGTGTTCAGCTCGTGTGAGCATGATCCGGCTGACCCACCCATGCAGTTGTTGGGTTCCTGCAACAAAGCCAGTGTGGCTGCACTGCTTCCTTGGTAATCACTTGCTTCAAGAATGTGCAAAAAACCTCCCTTTTGAAGCTGCTGTGAGAACCTGAGACTAGGAGCTTTTTTCTGCTGTTTCACTGGAAGCACAGGCAGCTCTGAGACTGGGTTTGTGCTGTTTGGTGGTGAAGATGGAGCAATGGTGCGGGTGGTTTGCCTGAAATCTCGGGTGTGTGTCTGGGAAGGAGGGCTCTTGCACCATTATATATGGGGGAGATTTGATAGAAAACTTTCTGGGGAGATTCACCCCAGTGTTGCGTGTGCTTCTGTTTCCTGTAAGTTTGTTTTTTCCTGTCCTAGCCCCTCAGTCTTAATGATTTCATCCCTTTTGCCATGCAAAAGGATGTATAAAAATACAACACATAATATTGCAAAATGTAACTTTGCTCATCATTGAGTATTGCTGATGCAGTACTCCGTGAGCTGCAGTACTTAAGGTCATCTTCAGTCAGAATTAATAAGCCTGAATAAATCTGTCTCTTAGGTGTAGCTGTCAAAATGAGAATGACTGTTCTGAGAGTCTGTCTAGCTATGGAGGGTGATTCTCTCCCAATACTAGCAATAAAATTCCTATTTCTCGGAAGCTCAGCGTGTCTGTGAGTGCTGTTGTACATGCCAAGAGATGTGCCCAGGGATGCATGAGAGCATCTTGATAGCTGCATGGAAATCAGTTGTCATTTTCTTTAATCATTCTGATCTTCCTGAGAATAAAGCTTTATAATTAAAGCTGAGTTGTATTTTGTACTTAAATGTAGTTGTACCTGTGTTGTGTGCGAATAGTACATAATTTACTGAAATCTTCTTTTTATACAGTAATTTAAGTATCTTGTGAGGAGAGGTGGCAAGTCTATTTGAATAATTTTCATCAAAGCATGATTTTTGTACTATATTGCAGAAGTCTTATTAGACATCAGAAAGCATAGAGAAACAAATACTCTGTAGGATATTATTTTTTCTTTTTGTAAAGGTAAAGAATTAATAGTAGGGACAGGTGAAAGCAAAATCAAGATATTCTAGAAACCCCAAATTTTGGTCCTGAAAGGTGTGACCTGTGGTTACCTTTTCTACTCCTGTCATCTCGTATAGGCTTGGCTTTTTTTAGCATGAAATTGATTCTGCCTTTTAGAAGGCAGATGTTTAAGAATGATTGGAAATCATCATCAAGAATATGCTTACTATAGAAGTTGCAACTTCTCTAATGTGAAAGAAATGAATAGGAAATTCACGCTATTCAAGGTGTTCTGTGGCATTATTGCTCAGCAGCCATTTTTTTCCCCCAAGCATTCAAGGTTTTCTTTGTATGCAGCTGCAGTCATGAAACCTGACAATGGTAATTCTGTGCTTTTTTATTTTTAAACTATATATCTAAATGAGATGATTTATCCTGGAGAGGTTGTGGAGTCTCCTCCTCTGCAGATCTTGTGACTCTGTGCCAGGTGCTCTGGATATCCCTGCTGGAGGAGAGGGGTTGGACTAGAGGATCCCTAGAGGTCCCTTCCAGCCTTAACCATTCTGTGATTCTGTGATAATATCTGGGCATGCAGTTCCCCTGTATTCTCTAGTGTCCTTGAATGCCCTTCTCAAGGAAAGTCAGAAGTACTGAAGCTTCCCCTGTGTAACATCAGGCACAAGGCACATGGTCTGGGCGAGAGCTGTGGCTTGGCTTTAAGAAATGCAATGGTGTTCCTCCTTTAGCTGAAAGCAGATTAAAGCTATAAGGGATAACATGGATTCTCTGTAAGTCCATGTAAGACGAACCCTCATCATTTTGTCAGAAAACTCCAAAGTCTTGTTTTCTTTTCCGTTAAGTATTTTGTCTGATGAGTAGGTTCTTCCTCATGATCTGAACCATAAATGTGGCCTTGGGATGGCCATTTCCTGGTCTTTTTGAGCACCAGACATAGATTCATCTGTTACTTTTAATGTAACTGTATCATCCACTTTTTTCTTCCCCCCTCCCCTATTATTCTGGAGGCGCTCGCTGGGGTTGTCATGATTGCTTTTGCCTTGATAAGGGAATACAAATAGTTCTCAAGTGATTTGTTGCACAGAGATATTTGCACTATCTCCAGACACAAGGAGTCTGTCCTAATTTTTTCTGCTTGGAAAGAAAATAGAGCAGTAACCCAGCGCACTTCAGCTGTTTATGCTGTCCCGTTGCTACACACTTGAAAAACACAATTGTCCAAAATGTCCTTGAAGCAATGTATTTCTAAAATTGGTTTGTTATTTGCTTTTGTGTTTTCTCAAACCAAACCAGATTTTATAGCCTTTTCACTGTTTGTCTCATCATATGCTTTGGATTAAACAATATTGCAAAGCCTGAATATCAGAGAAATGAGAGTCTGCAGAATCAGCTTGGGGAGCCTTTATCAAATATTCACTTACTCTAATTCCTGACAGAAGGTGAATTTTTAGTACAATTATATATCTAAAGGAGTTCATTACCTCTCTACTAAAACTGCTCACTTTGAATATAGAAATGATGCATTGTTTATGAATAATTTCAAAGCACACACATTTTAAAGATGACTTATGTGACTTTGGCACACAAAGTAATTGGAAAACATTGAAACTGTTTAATGAGTAGCACTGCAAGGTAAAGGCTTTGCTTTGCTATATCTGATCTCTCATTCCAGAGACACATTTAGCTGATGCACAAACTAGGTACTGTCCAGTAGATGCGATGTCATGTACTGCAGAACAGAGGTAAACTACACAGAGAGCAACAAGTGCTGAGGACAGTAACAGGACGTTGGACTAGCAGGCGCTCGCAAGGAGAGTTTAGTTACGTGGAGGTGACAGCACACAGCTTTATCTTCCCCCTTGGTGGGCTGCAGAGAGGAAGCAGGTGATGGTGATTCATCCACCTCATCAAAATGGTTTCTTCCTTGGCTACTAAATATCTTTAGGCTTTAAAGTAAACCTGCTATGTCATTCATAGGGTTAGAAGTTTAGGGAATTATAGAATTTCTGAAGGTGGAGATTGTAAGAAATTGTCACTTCTTGCAGTATATTGAGAGGAAATAAAGTGATTTTAAAAGCCTGAACCAGCAGGAGTTTCATCAATGCTAAAATGATTTCTAGTACATAAATAATGCAAGTTTATCTAATTGAAGGCATTTCATCGGATTGTGACCAAATGATGAATGAGTGTTACTTTATTCCTACATTTAAAATGCTTGCCCTTCAATTTAATTTGAGGCCAAGCTATGATGGTTATGTTGCTGTAATGTTTTTGAACTGGAAGTAACAAGTGCTTTCAGTGTTAGTTGCTTGGGGATTAATAAAGATTTAGAAATAAGTATGAATTATTGTAAGACCAGGGAAAGGATCAGGCTATTGAGCTGAGGCATGTACAGAAATGGGTCTACCTCCATAGCTCTTGGTGTGTCCAGCCAGGTACTGGAAATGTATATGAAGAAGTTATTTCCCAGGCATTTTAACCTATTCTAATTAAGGCATGAATCTCAGCCGTTATATTGAGGAAAGGGAGAGAGCTGCTGTCTGAGTGTGAATGCTGCTGATATAAGTTTCAGAGGGAAGAGGTGAATGTTAAAAGTAACGTGGAACACGTTTCCACTGCTCTTAAATGCTGAATTCTCCTCTATAGCCGATTCTTGGGTTTAGCTTTGCATTTGCGCCTCAGAATTCCCCACAAAACTATGTTGGAAGTATCAATTCTTTTCCACATATTTTCCTTAGCCAGAGGACATTCATTTAACAGCAAGAATAGAGGAAAATAATCTAAAATGATTATTGTCCTTTTTTTACTGTTTTTCATGTGGGTTTGGCTTCAGTAAAGCGAGGTTTCAAAGACAGATGTTGGACACTTGAGCAGCTTGTCAATAATGTTTTTTTCCAGCACACTTTATTCACTTAGTTAAAGAAATTGTGCTTTTTAATTTTGTAACTGTAAAAGGTGTTTGTTTTGCCAGTTTATTGGAATGCTCCATTTTTGCTTTACAAGTTTTTTAAAGCTGTTATATATGGTTTGAATTTTTTCAACATAAGGATTTCTTTCAAGTCTTTACTTTTTATAGACTAACTCTGGTGTCTTAGCATATCATCAATAATATGCATTCATTCCACTGCCTTTTTGCTTCTGGGAATGAAGTTTGAATGATTCAAACAAAATAATAGAAAATGAAATTGGGCACAGCAGGAAAAAGAGGAAGCTTTTCCTGAAGAGGGCAAGATGAATAAAGAAGAGAAACTAATAAAAAACAGACTCTCTGGGCTAAATCAAAGACATTAGAACAATTTGTACAAAAGTTAAATTACCCCATTAAACAAAAGTCTGCTTTTGAAGATGTGAAAGAAGTTGTTGGCATGAAGTAGTGTTCCTGTGTTTCAGAGGGGTCTCTTACTGAGTGTGTGCCCTACTGGCAGCAGTAGACAGACCGTTTTAAGTCTGAAAAGACCCAATGGCTTAATCATAAATACCTTACATTTGTATCTAAGCTGGAAAAAGTCATGGAAAATCTCTGTGACTGTTTAGGACTTCAGTGTTTTGTTTATATAAACCTTCTGCTCTATATTGCCTGACAAATTTGCTTTTGGTCTTTATGCTGTTCCCTCCCACCAGCCCCAAAGAGCAGGAGTATTTGCTGTGGTTAGTAAGTCAGCCTGAGGTTTTGTACACACTATAGGGTGTGCAGTCTGTGCTGGTAACTCATCCAAGCTACCTGCGGCAAAATTCTGGGAGTTCTTAAGAAATCTTTAGTTCTGAAAAACTTTACAAAGACCAAAAGTTTTATCTGATTAAAGGGATGGTAAAGGTTTGCAATTTATAGCTAATTTTAAGCAATGGTATAGGAGAAAAACAGGCTACAAAAAGGGGGGAAAAAGAGCCTTTTAATATTACAAGATTTTAACTGATAGCAGTAAGTTTTTTTGTACCCCACATACACAATTTCTGACACTTGTCAAATAAGTGATTCATCTAAATATATTTGTTTGCAAACTTGTGATAGTTTACTAGAGAAATACTTGGATAGTGGCTGCTATATAGGAAGATTGTACATCCATTTTTCTTTCAAAGACAAATATAACCTAGAACTTGTTAATTTTCACGTTGCATAGCACCTTGCTCTGCATGTGCTTCCTTGCTATTCCCAAATGACTTGCAGGCAATTCAGATGGAATATATGTGGTCTTGATTTGAATAGGCAAGTTTTAGTGGGCGAGAACAAAGAAAGAGTATTGGCATATCACTAGTGTGATATACCAGTGTCACTATGCCTACCACAGTAATCTAACCTTAAAAATGAATTCTGTATATTAAAGAGTAAATTTTATATATGAAATTTTTGTTTTACTATCAGTGGGGCAGTCAGTGGGGTTCTTATTCCTTTGAAAAGCCTGTTTTGACTGTGTGTTTTTTTTACCTAAAGCGCAAGGAAGTCCTTAATAGTGATATTCAATAGACTCTCTATTGAACGGCTTAGGCAGTATCTTGGCAATGTTTCTCCAATTTGGCTGGCAGTATCTGCATTATATTTTAGGTAAGATTAGCTGTGTACATGATATCTTCCTTATATTTTGTTTCATAATTCTAGCCAGTTGGCATTTTAGTTTTGTATACTTATTTTATTGAATGGATCACTGCAAGCAATGATTATTTTCTAGTGTTGGGGAGGATTAAGGAAAGGAGAGTGCAGCAATAGATTTTGGTTTACCTTCCCTTCCCCCTCCTCATGCCTGTGTATTTTATGGGCCTAAATGCATTTGCTGGGAAATAAATGAATGTGGTTTTTGTGCGAATGCTTCTTGTGCATAAGCATAAGTCAGGCTGTGTGCCGTGTCTGCGCTCTGCCTGCTCCTCCTGTCCAGAATGTAACCATCTCGTTTCTCTCTCCGTTATGCACAGAGCACCTACATGAGGATTGGCTCTACAGATTTATTTCTCTGCAGGCATTTATTTGCTTTTCCTTCCCTCCTTTCATTTGGAGCTAGCTCTTGTATTTATCTGTGGTGATGCATTTAGGCAGGTTAGCCTTCAGGTGTGTGGGCCCCACTGTGAATTTTAAAGACGCCTTCATATTTTAGTTTAGACTGAGTGGTTCAAAACAGCTACAGATATATATTTATATAAATATATCACTTTCTAGTGCTGCAAAGGGAAGCTTTCAGATATATTTGCTGTGTACTATGTGTCAGATACCTTCTGGTGTTTGCAGGCTCCCTGAAAGCCTGTCATCAAAGAGGATGACAGCTCCTAATATTTATGCTACAGAGCTATTTCACATGACCGTAACATCAGACATCTCATATTTAAAGATTCGTTCTTCCAAGAGCTCATGTGTATCTTTGCAGTATAATGGTTTTCTATTGTGAAAGTCTTTCTGAATAGAAAGTAGTTTACTTTGGGAGTAAATCATTTTTTGGGGGTGAGATAAATAGTTGACCACAGTTGATTTTTACAGAAAAGGACAACTATTGGTCTGGAGCTATTTAAATGCTCATGCTCAGACAAATATTGTCCTAGGCAGATCAGCATATATAATAGTCTGATAAGATTTTATTCTTTTATGAACAGTTTTTAGTTTTCTTTTGTAAGAAGCTGCTGCAAGCATTAAGCCTTGTGAAGAGGACTAGCTATCCGCAGTTGCTGTGGAGCCAAATTACTAGTTTGGAATAATTGTCAATTATTCTTTCAATGAGGAAGCTAAACCCAAATGATGAGAGAGTAGCATCTACACAACTCTTCAAGAGTCCCCAGTTCTCAAATTCTCTGTATAGCACACGGGATGCTTTTTGAGAGGAAATAACCTTGTGGTGCTGAGAAAATAGACTTGCTATCTGCAGGATTATAGTGTAGGAGCAGAATTATAACGATCCTCACACAAGAAGAATATCTCCCCACCGACACTATCAATACCTGCCTTGGTGCTGTTAGATTTGTAACAGACCATTAGCAGCAGCCAATTGCAATGATTTTTCTGCCAGAACGAACGTCTGATGAGGTGCAAGTTGACTAAAAACCAAGTCTGTGAAATGAAACACCTAGGAAAAGGAGACACTTTTTCAGTGCTGCTTCAGTGTACGGTGGGATCAGTCCTTGCCTTGCACCCAGGACATGTTTATGCATTAGTCCACACAAACGTTCTTCCCAGCTTGGCAGTTTTCTAAAGTGGGGCATTTGCAGTAGCAGCAGCAAAATACCCTGTGGCATCCCGAACTTTTCCACGAATCTGGGAGTGCTTAGGAAATTGGCTGAACAGTAGAGTTCCTTATGTCAACCCTGCTGCTGGGTGTACCAAATTTAGGGTTTTAAACTACTTTGGATAAGTCTTTGCCAATAGTAGTAATACATTCCGCTAGACTGTAGGCATGAATATCTTGCCCTAATCTTCGTTCTGTTATAGTTGCAGCCTTTTGACAAAAAAATAACATGGTCAAGAGTCAAGCTGTATGTGTTTTGCCATGTTCTGCCTACGTAGATGAGAAGGCAAACATGTTATGTATGCAGGGATCTTTCAGCATTGGAAATGTTCACTGGTGAACCAAAATCAAGTTTCTGGGATGACAGACATCCAGATATCTCAGAAGGGAGCCTCTGCTTGTTCTCTGCTCAGTAACTCAGCAGTGACTCAGCTTGGTGTGTAG
>VZSG01000036.1:297407-309060 GCA_013398315.1 Nothoprocta pentlandii
TACCTTACTGGTCAACTTGGACCTTTGTCTGCAAACAAGAAGTCATTCAGTGACAGTGAAAACCTAATTATATTTTTCTGGTAAGAAAGGGCACAATCTGTACAAATGTTGCTAGTGGAGGTGCTAACTTTCTGTACTGGGCCATTATGAGCCGAGGTAAATATGTTCTCCCACGTGGGATTTAAAGCACAGAGGAATGAATATTGCACTTGCTGGTGTAGTAAATGTGTTGCTCCTTTAGTTCCTGCCCCTCCAAAATAGCCCGATACAGTGGAAGCCTGATATAGCCCGAGCCTGTGGACTTCTGTGCCAGGCAAGTTGATGCCTCTATCTGGAGGGGCTGTTGCAGAAGGTGGTATTTGGGAATTAGGTCTGCATGAGGAGGAGTATTTGGATTTTGTGTTCTGCTGCCTCTTGGAGATAAGCTGCTGCACAGTCTTATTTTTGCTCCAGTGGTTTGTTTCAAGGTTGCCTAGAATCTTTGCCAAAAGTTCCTTTTCTGTGTGACAGGCTTCCAGATAATGACCGACCTGTCTCCATTGGTAAAGCCAGAGAGTTGAAAATCGAGCAGTGAAATGGTGATAATTAATGCAGCTTATATCCATCTGGGGGAGGGAGGGAAAAGAAGAAAGAAAAACATAGTGGAGCTCAGAGAAATAAAATAGATTTTATTTTACCTTGAGCTTGCTTTAATGCAGCTTTATGTGAGATTAGACACATCTTAAATACAATTCAGTTATCAAATAATGAGATTAAGAGAGGAGGACTGAATTAAGGGTCTTCTGGCATTCAGATCTCTGAATCATTTGGGTTTTCATTGCTGCCTTCTAATCCTAACGTCCCTGGAAATGTATATTTTCACCTTAGGACACGTTTCCCAATGCTAGCCATGCCTCTCAGTGCACTGGAATTGGGTATATTCAAGTCTCTTAAGAGATGTGATTATTTCTGGTAGCCCTGGAGGATATGAAGGAGGATGCAAACCGTGTCTGCTCCCTCTTGCAGCGCAGTGTTTCCTTCTGTGATTCTCCCATGGCCTCTCCCTGTAAAAGGACCTTATTTCTCAAGTCTGTAGTGTCCAAGTGACACAAGTACTGCGGGTGTAAAGAAAGGTATTCTGTCTTTGTGCTGTGTATATATGTATATAATAAGCATCTGAACCTTATGCCAAATAAGTGAATGACATCACGGCGTATTATTTTTATTGTTTGAATAAACCTTGCTATTATGTGCAAAAGGTTCCCTGTGGTGTGCAAAGTCAATGCCTCTCTGACTGAAGAGGGCAGTGCTGCCTAATGTGACAGAATCCCCTCATTTTCAGTGAACTCTTACTTTATTTCTCACTAGATTTCCTTTGATGGATAACCTGAAAGTCTGTCCGCTATTACTGTTTTAGAAATGTTTTATGCTATTGCCCTTAAAAATGGTACCGCTGTACATTAGTTTATAAGAAATACCTGAGTTTCAACCCACTGATGCATCAGTGGATCAGTTCCCCAGATTGACTGCAAAGTCTGCCTTAGGTGAACAGAAATAGCTCTTTGAAATCTCACCAATTTCTTTTTTCCTTTTCTTTCCCTGTTCAGTATCTAAATTAGACTTGTACTTTTATGTCTTCTGAAATCCTCTCATCACTTCAAGCTATTTGCTGTAGTTTTACAGTCATTTGGAAGTTAGTCAAGTCAATGTAAGTAATTTCAGACACTCTTTAGAAAAGCTGATGATTTTGTGCTTTCATATTTTTAGGTACCCAAATATAAATGTCTTAGGAAATCTGAAAGTCATATTCCCTTAAATATCTTTCAAACCAGACACTCAGAAAATATTGGCATCCCAAATGGTGAGGCAGTTCTGAAAGTCATAATCAGAAAGAATGAAATATAGAAGGAAAGCAATTTTTTTTTCCCAGAGCCTGTTTAAAGTGAATAGATAGAAAAAAAAAAAATAGGAAAATGAATGAACTGGTAGAAGCAAACAAACCAAAATGGCTCCTGGGATCCTTCTCTTCACAGCCCTTGCTGTTTGCCACCTCAACTTGCTAGAACTCTTAAGAAAACCATTATCTTAGTTAAAATGTTATTTTTTGATGGTGGAACACTTTCAGTATGTTTTCCTCTTTCAACTGAAGTGATACATTTTAACTGTGGTACTAATGATGTAATGACGTGATATTCTAATTCAATTTGGAGAAGGTTTTTGTCATATAAGCCAAGTTGGCAGCTTGCTTCAAGTTTCTATAATTAAAGCATATATCGTAGCTGAAATTCTGTTTAGCCAGTTGATTATATTTTCAGAGAGCTAGCCAAATTGGCAAAATAAACCTGCAGAGATCAGGCTAAAACTATTGATGTTTCCATGAAACCCTTCTAATTAGCTGACCTCATAATGAACGGAGGTTAATGCACACATGGATTTTGATCGAGTTTTGAGCTTTGACTTTTAGTTTTCTTTTTTTTGTTTCTTTTTCTCCCCTCTTATTGTAAGTGAAATTACCTGTTCCTAATGGGAGAGAACAAAGTAATTCTATAGCTGTAGCAATGCTGTAGCATTACAAGCTCTTCCTCTTGTAGGTTTGTCTGATGGTGGCAGGAGGGATGCAACTGGGTTGCACTAACGGAAGAGAGGAAGGCAGGTGTTTCCTATAGCTGGCACATGGTGGCTTTTAATCTAAAGTTTGTGAAATTTAATTCAGGCATAGCCTGAAAATTTGCAGGGTTTCATGCTGCAAAAGGAATTGAAAGTACTACTCTTACATTTGTATATAACACCTGAAGCCTAAAATGTCATTTCAAATGATATTGGTGAAATTATTCTATTGGTCTATTATCATAGAGTTAATATCCTTCATTTGTTTAAAATCACAGCTAATTCAAACAGCTAATGCTAAAACAGGACATGATTTGAAAGTAGTACTTAACCTAAGAGTAATCACCATCTGAACTGGTTTTCATAGTTGTAATAGTACATATTCAGAGTACAAGCTGCACAGGTATAGTTATTAAGGAGTAACGTAATAGGAAAAAAATTAATCAGTCATTGCAGCCAAGTCATCAGTGATGAATAATATTTTGAACTCTAGGTGTTGCTTTTTTAATAGAAAAAGTGAAAAGGATGAAAGCAATGAGTGTCTGTAAAGATAATCCTTGGAGCAAGGAGTGTATGGCACCTTAGTGTAACTGAAATACAGTTCCACTTTGTTATTAGCACATGTTTTCTCTGTTTAGTAGGGTAAGCCACAGAAATGGCAGTAGCCTCATCACAAGGATGGCAGCTAAGTGCTTGCAACTGAGAAAACAAAAATGTTCCACTCTTTTTTCAAACTGCAGATCTTGTCTGGAGCAAGAGGACACAAAATTCTTGGGGACAGGAGAAAGAGATTGGTTTTCTTAATCCTCAAACAGCTTTTTCCTTGAGATGTGTTCATATGTTTCTGCCAGCTCCCCTGTGCTCTTCATGTATTCATTCCTGCAACTGCAAAATGTTCTGGATGTTTTTTTAGAGCCTGTACTGCCCACTATACCTTCTCCTTATGCTCTGAGACTCAAACTTGTCGTGCAGGTTTTTGGCAGCTATTGCCTTTACAGAAGTATTTGGGTGCTCGGGGCTGGCTTTAATCCTTTTCCTTGCTGGAATGGTACCTTTGATCAACTTAAGCTGTGACCAGAGGCTGAAGCCCAAATTTAACTTGCCTGTGTGGGGAAGGACACCAGTCCTTTGGTGAGTGCAGTGCTAATGCATGGGTCAGCCTGGGGAGGCCGGGTCCCAATGGGGAGAAGGGGCAAGCACAGTGCGTCTGCAAAGCCAGTGCGTGTGCCACTGAGGAGGCTCTCGCTTCCTCAGTCTGGAAATGGGGACAGGGTTCCCCTTTGGCCTGATGGAGGCTGTATCACAGTCCTCAGCGATGCTTCCGTGGAAGCAGGTAGCTGCAGGATCAACAAACAAGCCCTCTCCATAAAATTCTTTCCCCTGTCCTCCTCTTATGGTGCATACACTCCATCTCTGACTGGCGCTTATGCAAAGGCCTAACTTAAATGATTGCATGCTACAATTCTTCCTTGGAATTAAAACCTGGAAAAGCTAATTATGACAGGGTTGAATGTATAACGATCCTTGAAGTCATACTTAACATAATGTTTTGTTCAAGAGGAGTTGGGTATGAGCAAGGTAAATCCATATGTTAATCACAAAGAAAGAATCCTGAAAGTGTTTTTTTTCTGTCTAGACCTTCCTAGCACTGATTCTATTCTTGGTCAGACTGCTGCATCATAGGCTTTCAAGTCTGTATGTATCACTTCTAACTCGTATAATACTCTTTATATTTTGTTCAGCCTCTTTCTGGCCTTTGTGAATGCCTTTTAATAAATCCATTGGCTGCATGAGCAAACAGTCACCAAAGGCTCTGCCTCCAAAAATTTTTCATCTTTGCAGGTGAATTATTTTTTGGTTTCTAGAACAGCAGGTCTATCTAAAGGTAGATGGTCCCTTTAGAAATGAAAGATTCAAAAGGCACAAAGCTTAGTAGAGATTTTTTTGGGGGGAAAGAGCAACGTCCTCCTGGACAGTGCTGAGGTCATTATGCCTGTGGATTCAGTGGGAGATAAAGATGCTGCGTGCATTTGAGACAGATGAGCACTCCGGAGGCTTGAGCCTACCCTCAAAATGAGAGAGCGTCACTTTTCACTGCACAGAATTTCCCGAACTCTGCAGTACCTCTAATGAGGGGATTATATCAAATTGTTCGTGTGACAGATATGAAATATATGCTTCTAAAGCCTTCCAGGGGCAAAACATTTGTCTACCCAGGATTTCCTAATCTCTGAAACTCAGCTCATCTATGCAATGACAGCCAATATATTAAAAATAGTGACAGAAGAAATGTGATCTAGATAAGTTAGCAAGAGGACTTCTTCCATTTTTTGACTCTCCAGGAAAATTTCTTATTAGGAAATACCCTTATCTTAAATACCAACCTGGCAGATTTATGCTTTCATCTGGTTTCCTAATGCATTTGAGAAGTGTAAAAGCAGGTGATAGTTGAATCTTTAAGTAGTAATCAGTTATCCTTTCTTTATCTCCACTATATCTAAAGGGAGGCAGCAAATAATAGTCCATCTTTATGGATTTCAGTGATTTCCATTCAACAGCTTAGTAGTCTTCGGAAACCTCCCTGAGCCTCTGTAAGTGACACTTGTCCTCAGGAAGTGGCATTGTTCATGCCTAAGGAGAAAAGATAAGAGTTTGGGTGCGTTTTCAGGGCAAGATCCCTGTTTACACATTAAATTTTATTACTAAACCACAGGAGGATCCTCTGTGGTTTCAATCAACCTGACTGGTTCTTGTGCAGCTATTAGGTACTGCTGTTGAGATATCAAAGCTTCATCAATAGATAATCTCTAGATTGGAGCCAGTTTGTTTGCAGAATATCTATAAGCTATGCATTATATTTTTATCACTGTTTTATGAATCAGATGTTTGCTAACTGTATATGGAAGCAAGATTTGGTCTTTTTTTTTCAGAATTAAAATAATGTACATCCAAGTAAATGCCCACTTAAACATGTAAACATGTCTGGAATGCTGTGGCTTCTGTTCCCCGCCCCCACTTCCCCACAAGTTTGATCAGTTGCATCTGTGCTGCAGTGGAAAAAAGTATTAGGTATGGTTTTATATATATATATATATATATATACACGCATATATGTGTGTGTGTGTATATATGGTTTTATATATATACACACAAATTTCTACACACACTTATATTTGTGTGTGTATCCTTGTTAATGCTTGAGCAAATCTATATTATTAGTCTCGGGCATGAGAAGAGCAGGAGATGTAATGAATTGATTCTGGAGTATTGTCCGTAAGCATGGTTTTTCTCTACATGATCTCACTATGTGCATTTCAATCGGAAACAATTCTTTTTGTCAGGGCTCATGTCCCGTAAGCAAAGCAGTATTAAAGGTTGTTTATTATTACACTACCAGCATTTAACAAAGAGGCATGTGATAGGACTTCAAAGTGAGCTCTTAACTTCATCCAAGTCGCCTCTCACTTGCTATTATTTGTCATTCACCTACAGTCCTTCAGGCCTTGCATTGCAGGAGGGTATGGCAGAAATCTTGCTGAATCCTGTTAGGAGATTGTCTTTGGCTTAGAGCAGCTTCTGCCTGCCATGCCATAGTCAGGAAAACTAAAGGAGAGTGCATTTACAAATGCAGTACAATTTTTTGATGGTTTCCAGCCTGCTAAGGAGCAAGGTCTTGGCCCTACATAGGTCATTACAATAGGGCATCAAAGAGACTGCCCTTTAATTAGTTTTATAGTGAATCTTATGCTCACTTTTTGCTACTAAGACTCTTTTATCCATAGCTCTTTTAAATCTTCATCTTGGTTAATACATATTATTTCTGCGTTATGAATTCTTAGAAGATTCTCTGTGGAGCTTGGAAACATTCTGCCTAGCGCCTCTTGTAATTTACAGGATTTATTAAATTATTGCCCAAGAAATGTTAAAGGTCTCTCGATTGCTGTAATATCCTTTCTGCTGGTTAGTTACCTTACATTGGTTTTGAGCTTCTATATTTGTCTTTTATTCCCTAGTATTTAGCTATTCAATTTTCAACATTTAGTTAAGTACACTTTTTTTCCTGATAGTTTTATTTTACTAGGATCAATCTAAACAGTGACACCAGTGTTTGATCAAAAGATTCTTGGGTGCTGTCAAGAATGGCTTAAATGCAGGCTTTAGGAATAAAGTAAAAATACTGCATATTTTACTACTGTTTAGCCTGACAGAACTTTCTTTTGGAATAACAAATTCATCATAATTTCTTTTTGTTTTCATAAGCAATCAGATGCTCATACCTTTTCTGAGAGGATGCAAGAAAAGTGTATAAATGTTGTGTTATTCTTTCCATTATAGTCTTTATCAAACAGAAAGTAAAATGAGAAATTTGTAAGGCAGAAAAATGATGGAAGAGGAGAAATTCTGTGAATACATGACAAAGATGATAATAGGTAAAGGCAAAGCTAGGATAAAAATGACAAATGAAGAAAATAGGGTTCACTTGAATGAAAGAATCTGTACTACTGAAAGCCTTGACTCTGTAGCATAATAATAGATGCATCTCCTGAGTATTTTCAAAAGATTGTCCTTGCAGAGATTCAAAAAACTTAATTTGAACTGTGGCAGTGTGGTTAAATCCCAAAGAAGAATTTGCGGCTGGGATTTAGCTGCTGGAGCTATGAAGACATGGAAAGCTGGGTGTGTAAGCGCTAGGTTCCCGACAGCTGCGGCTGTTGGCACAGCTTGCAGAAGGAGCCACTAGAGAAGTGCATCCTAAAGCTGGCTGCTCAGCTGGAGTCTGTCCCATCAGCCCTGCCCAGCGACTCTGGGCTGGAATGTTCTGACCTGGGGCTGGGAACTCTGCTTGGAGGTGGGAGATGCGGATTCTTGTGCACTCCCAATGACAGAAATGAAAGACTGGGGAGGTACCTGCAGATGGAGAATTCGTGGGCATGATCAGAAGCAGAACTTAAACTTGCTTGGGAAACACGTGCCGTGCTCAAGCACCTGCACATGCATTCAGACCTAGGTGATCCAGACCTAGTATTTTCAGGACAGTGATATGAGACCGATACTCTCATTGCAGTGGTGGTGTTTGAGTAGTAAGTGTGTTGCTGTTCCTGATTTTCTGCTCATTCTGGGCTGATCCAACACTCAAGAGGAAAATCTGAGTATTTTAGGGATAAAAGCAAGAGGCATGACATCTCTACAAAGCACAGCCTTTCCAAAATGCATTATCACTCCTGACAGATTTCCATAAGCATCTAGTATCTAGTAAGACTTGCTCTGCGCTGCCTGGATATACAAATAGATAATATTTTCATTTTTAAGGATATAATTTTTGGATAAGTAAAAGGACAAAAGTAAATTAAACTATATTCAGAGTTCAAAGTACTTTTTCCTGCCAAAGTTATTAACCTGAAGCCGCTGCTACTATTATGCTAGTAACAATACCAAAGAATTAGCAGTTGGTCTTAATTTCAGGAAATTATTCATTAGCAAATAGTGAGGTTAAATGGAAGTAAAACCTTGATGGTATAGAAGGCTGTCTTATTTTTTTTTTTATTTAGCTAGTGAGATTTTTCACTCTCAACTATCAGCCCGAGCTCCTGCTCTTCTACATGCCCTTACTAAGCACTGAGGAAAAAATCAATACATCACAGCAACATTTCATAGGTCAAGACTTCTTAAACCAAATATCTACCAATTTCATAAATGTGTCTTATTCTGCTTCTGCTGCATTGAAAAAAATAGCTTTTTTTGTAGGTAAGGTAAGTGCACTGTTCCTAGCAGATAATTTTGAAGAGAGAGGAAAAAGGATTCATGTTTCTGAGACTAGATTTTCTGAAAATCCAGAGCAATTGCATTCACATGGCAGAGCTTTCAAAAAGCTTTATCTCACTGAGGTGTCCAGACATTGAAGCATCTGGAATGAATTCTAACTTCTGAAATATTTGCCGTATATCGTAGTGTTAAGAGGTTAAACTGTGGAAATGAAATACACTTAAGAGGTAAGAATTTGCATGTTTATGGCAAAATTTTGGGTTTTTCAAAATTGTCTTTCTCATTAGGGATGTTTCTTTATATGCATGTCAACAATAAGGTTCTCCCCTGGAGATGGGAAGTGAATTTATGATCAATTTATGTAATGGTGATTACTGTGGTAAATGTGATTATCATTAATCATTGTTTATATCTAACAAGAGAAACAAATTGTAACTCAGTACTTGTATCTGTCTGTGTCTGCATTTAGTTCTCAGTGAATGGAAAGGCCGTGCACTTTCCCTTTCTTTCTTTGGCTGAAAATTAAGCCTAATTATTAGTGCATGAAGGAAATCCTTAACAGTGGGAATTGTGGCATTTTGTGGTAGTGTGTCCTCTTGGTGAGCCTGGTCTGGAATATGCTTAAGAGGGAGCACAGGGGATCACTCCAGTAGGGTCACTGGGTCAGATTTTGACTAATATGATAGTACTCCATATTAGAGTAGTCACTTAAGCTTGTGGCAGTGGCAGGGATGCCTTGCCCATTGCAGGAAGCAGGTAAAATACCCAGGCAGGATTTTTGTCGTTGTGCTACATATCGTGTTTTATGTAAGTCATAGAAAATCAGGAGATCTCAAAGGGGCTACAATAACTTCTTTCTCTACAGGGAATACTTTATTAGGAATTAGTATGACATTGCTAAGCTTTAATTCCAGGCTACTGTTATTAATGGGCTCTAAGATTAGCCATGCAGTGAAGTCCCACGCTGCTGGAGCATCAGTGTTGCGAGTTATTGGTACCAGGAATGAGAAGGGCCACAAATGATGCTTCCCCATGCTCCTCTTTTTATTTTTATTTATTTCTTTTTAATCTAACATAAGGCAGGGCTTGCAAAACAAACTCTATGACTGATTGTTGTTTCATCTGGGGGAAAAAAAAAGCCTTTTCTAATGCTTTTTCTATTAACATACTTGACTTCCAAAGAAAAATGTGACCTGTAGTGGAGAAATAAGAAACTGATGTTAGTGTCTAGTTACTCCAAATCAGATTTCTTTTGCTTGTCAGAAAATAGTGGTTTAGGGTGGGATAGACAGGTTTCCTGTGGTTTTGCTGAAGAGTGCAGAGTACAATCTGATTTCCTGGAAGCAGCAGGGCTTATAAAATAAAGGCGCAATTTGGCTCTCTATGAAGAGCTTTATATGTAGCTTCCAGAATCCCAATGTGCAAGCCAAGCTAATAATTTTTCTGTTTTGTTAAATATGGTTTCTGTTTATAAGAATTTGCAGAGGAAAATTATATATTACTTAATGCTAGTCTCAATGATATTTAACCATTTCAGGTCTGATCTGGAAGACTTATTTTCTTTGGAAGATTCTGAATACCACAAACAAACATGAGCACAAAAATATTTTTTTCCTCAATTCAGCACTTTAAAGTTTTGTGCATTATCTGGATGTGAAGTTGCCTCTGATTACTTTTAATACAGTTTGCTAAGGAAAATATTTTTGAAGATAAGAGATGTTTTCTGTGGAAAATTTTTACTTGGGAGATAATTATCTTTTAATTGGAGAAAAATGAGTTTTGATGAATTTGTTTTTCAATGCCAAATTGGGATTGAGAAACATTATTTGGAAACTGGAGAATAAATAGGGTATAGTAAGTTACTATATGCAAAGTGTATTTGCTTGACTGTGCCAAACAACATATTGTGCTGGTTTAAAAAATAGTAAAAGGATAGAAAGTGTAAGCTTAGTTCAGGAAATAGAAATAGTTAATCTTATAGTGGGTATTTCCCCTAATTCAGGCAAATTCTGTTTGAGTTGCATCTAATGCAATTTTAGTATGACCAGAAAATTAGACTGAGGAGGCATAATAAAGTTTTAAGCTTTAAGCTTTTATAAGTCTTGCAGAGCAGGATATATGGGTGAATCTTGGGTGGTTTCTGAAGGAAGTTTTTTGCTTTCAGACCAACCAAGTCTTCAGAAACTCTTGGAAAATGTGTGGTGTGGAAGTGTGGATGCTTTCTTCCTTTGGGGGTGAGGGCTGTGATTGTATGGTGAAGAAAGTTCTGGAGTTGTGTTTAGATCGTTAGGACTAAGTAAAGGGTCTGAGTGGGTACGTGACTGGTGATATAGTGACAATGAGCTTATGCTTGGGCTTGATTTTGAAGGTCTTCTCCAACCATAATGATTCTGTGACTTCCTTGGGACTCTGCAGGTGCGAATACCAACGCTTACTAGAGCGCGCGCTGATCCCTGCGGGGACCCACCGCAGTGCGCGCTCATCTTGTCCCCTCCTGAGCGCGCACTAATGTCACCCCTCCACCCCCCTGTGCCCTAATTTCACCCCTTATCTCCAAGCGCCCTAATCACCTCATCTCTAAGTAAAATGCTGATTTAAATCTTGTGAATTGAGACTACCACAACCACATCTGCTTGTTCTCCCAGTGTTTTGCTCGGTTAGCCCTGTGGGACCTGTCTGGAAGAGGCAGCCAGTGCAATAGGGCCTGCCCACCCCCTGCCACGTAAGCCTGGAGTAGGTTGTGCTTTGGAAATACATCTGTCCTATCATCTGAGGAGCTGTTACAGTCCTAACTTGTAATCCTGCTGAGTGCCCAGCCTAACAGCAGGTATTCTTTTTTTTTTTGGAAACAATGTGCAAGGGCAGAGTCATTGCTACTTATTCTTCCAGTATGGTGTGATAACTGAAGGTGCAAAGCCTGTCAATGAGAATCAGAACCAAGTTCTGCAGTCCATCTCCAGAAGCCATACAGTTGCTGTTGTCTCTTTAATCCCTTTAGCTCAGTTTAATAAAGACACAGGTTTCACTACAGTGCTGCTCTCTGGCAGCCAAATGTGAAGCCTGTGTTCTGTAGTTGGCTTTTTTTCTTTTCGCTCTTCAAACTAAGCCAAAAAAAAGCTGCTGTCCATTATCTATCAGCAGTCCTAGTTGACTGAGGAGGCAGGTTCCAGATGAGAGGGAACTACAGGCCTGTCAGCCTGACCCCAGTATCAGGGAGTTAGGGAGCAGATCATCTGGAGGGCGATCACACAGGGTGTGTGTGACAACCAGGGCATCAGGCCCAGCCAATGTGGCTTCATGAAAG
>VZSG01000036.1:310145-363722 GCA_013398315.1 Nothoprocta pentlandii
GTGCAGATGAGGCACTTAGGGATGTGGTTTAGCAGGCAGGGTGGTGATGGGCTTATGGTTGGACATGATGATCTTGAAGGTCTTTTCCTACCATGATAATTCTATGGTTGATTTCTATCTGGTTTAGATCTGTTATTTCTGTATCTAAGTTTAAGATGGCTTTTCTTCCCAATGTAATTCGCTACCCTGTTATGTATTCTGCACTCAAATAAGTGACAGTCTGCATTATTCTGAGAGATTTGTTATGTGTTGATTAATTTACAGGAGTGTTGTTGGTTTAGGTTGATAATTACTCTGTATAGTAAAGGCTGTCTCTTTGGTGTAACCTGAAAGCTCTGATGGCAACAATGTGAGGCAAACTTGGTATTTGAGAACCTGCAAGATGTTTGTACAGGACTCTTGAGTCCTCTTGAGATTTTTGAAAGAAATTAAGAGGAGTTGCTTAGTAATGTAATTGGGAGAATTTATTGTTTATAGAGAACTTTTTAAGATAGTCTTGTGCTAACAGTTACAGATGAAATATTTGTAGCCAGTTTGGGCTGAGGGCAAAGATGAGCAGAATTAAGTGTGTGCTGATGCAGCTACTTTTGTGCTGTGTATATTGCTGTCATCATGGAGTGATCTCACCTCAGAGGAGCATAGAAATAGGGAAGACTAAAACTTGGCATATATGCTAGTGCTATGTTAGCGTAGGAGCCAACGTTTCCCAACACTCCTAAAGGATTTGGAGGGAAGAATGCTGTTCAAAAGAAACATTTTATTCTTTTAATTAACTCTAAAGCAAAATATTTAACTTCCATTTCACAAAGCTTTAATGAAAGCAGAGCAGCTGAAATGAAGGATCAGCCTGAGACTGAGAAGAGTTTGCAGAGTGAGAAGGTTATAGTATCAGCCAGTGCTTTCTAATTGAGTGCAGTTCCAAGTGACACTTGAGCAGGAAATGCGGAAGCTCAGGTCTATTCCTTGCCATGTTAGACAAGTCCCCATGCACATTTTCCTGGAGAACTTCTAGGTTAAAAGACATTTTAAGTTGCAATTTTGTCATTTAAATCTAATTCACTTTGAATTAAGCATTAAGAATTTCTGCCATAAGGGCCTAGCTTTCTGCCTCTTACGTGCTCTAAACCCCCATTTGGAGCACCGGTCTCACACTCTGCACACTTCATCTTACTGTCAGTTTAAGTATTTGATACTGTGTGGAATCATTCCAATAGGACAGACTGAGAGACACTCCAAACTGTAATTTCTTATAGCACATTCATGTATGAATTTCTCTGAGTATATTGAAATTGCTGCTCCTTAAATTAGGATTAACTGTCCAGCTGTATATTGAAAAGCAAATGCATCAAATAACCTCCTCTGTGTCACCTGCTCCCTCCCCCATGTTAAACTTCCTCCATAAGGGCATACAGCACTTTCTGATGTGAGGGAACCACTCAGGGATCTGTCTCCCTGCTCCTCTCTGCTCTAAAGGTTTTGGGAAAGTCAGACACCTGCTAATGAGCAGAGTGCCTGAAAAAGTCTCCTGCCTTGATGAATCTTCTTAATGGATCCGTGGGTCTCTTCTCACTGGTGCTTCTGCAGTGCTGGGCACAGTCAGATGTGCCTTTGGTAGAGCTCAGCAAAGCCAGAGAGGTGCAGCAAGCTCCAGAGTGCCCTGGGATGTCAGGAGCATTGCTTAAGTGACGGGTTTGGTTTGAACCTTCTGCCAAACTAATGCTGAAAAGGCCTCACGATATCAGATAAAATCACTAGTCCAACCCTGTGGACCTACTAAAGCCTCCAGGTGTAGGCAGCAACTGCCAAATTTCCAAACTCAAGACAGAAAATGATGGAGAAACTAGTGTTCTAAGGAAAAGTTTAAATTGGATTTGTTACAAAACATTGATATGTAATACAAAAAGACATTTGACCATGGTGGAGCTTCTTTGAGAACTGTTTTTTGTCCAAATAATTTATGCTGTGCCCTTTTGCTTCTCAGATGGGTCACTGGCCACTTGTTTTTCAAGATGATGAAATGTTTAGGTGATTGAATGTGTTTAGATGTGCTAACCTAATTTAAGGATTAATTTCTGCAATATCAGAGGATAATAGACCTTAGCTCTGATATAATCTTCAGTGACAGAAAACTTAAACTGCCCAAGAGCTATTTTCATTTTCATGGTATACAAGATAAATTACTGCGGTCAGAATAGCAGGAAACCAATTGTTATGCATTTGTATAAAAGGAGCTGAAAATATCCAAGTAAGTGCTTTAACTTTTTTTCCATTAAAGTTCTGATATTTGCAGCAAACAAAGTTTTTGTACAAGCAAAATGAGTTGCAATGCTTTTCCTCTGAGCTGTTAAGTAGCATTCTCTTTATGTGTAACTATTTAGAATATTTAGCATTTTTTTTGTAGTTTCTACAGTAGAAAATTTTCTTAAATTTCCTGAAGGCTCTAAAAGCATATACTTCCCAAAAGGCTGTTGTGAAAGAGAAAGGAAAGTTTGCAACTCAATCTTATGCATGAACTTAAGCACGTGAAGTTCTGTGAACTGGTCTGGTAGGTGTTCATTCTCTTCTGCTGATTTTGTTTAAGAGGGAAAAGGCAAACTATTGTGGAACCAGACTTTTTTTACAATAATTTCTCAGTGCATTCTTTTACATTCCAAACCTATGTTTTTTGTGATTTGTATCCTATTTATTTTTGCCTGTTTCCTGTGTACTTGTGTCACCTTGTCCTCTGACATACATATGTATTGCAAAAAAACCCAAATTTACCAGCTCTAAGATGCTACCTGAGCAGATCTTGTGATATTCTGCTCCTGAATTGCTTGAGGAAACTTGAACTGAATGCGATTCTGGTTTTACCTCGCAGGATTAATTACAGGATTGTCACCAGTTTCAAAGAAATAGGAATTGCTTGAATTTCTTGAAGCTTTGTATGATGAACTTTTTTAATGGTGTGTTGGAGGGATTTTCTGGAACCTGTAGGATTTGTAGATGAAAAAAAAACTATTTCTGGGAGTGATGGCTCTTCAAGTCATCAAGTCACATTTTTTATTGTTAAGCACTTTGAAGTATGAGCAAGAGAATTTGTGGGGGGGAAAAGCAAAATTCATGAATAGCTTCTATAGATATAAAACTCATGCATATAAAACTCAAAATTTTCATTTTTGAAACAAATGAAAATTCTGGGCTATCTTATGCCAACAAATTCCACATATGAAGGAGAATAATATATTCTGTGTTTTTAAGTTGGAGTCTTTTAATTATTTTCAGTATATATTTGTTAAGGGATGCAGAAATATTGAAACTGAGCACTCTTTTGTAAGGTGCCTTTAGAAACAGTGAAATGTCATGGCAGAACTAATGTCTACTTTGATCATCTCAATTAAGAAGAGAAAAGAGCAGTGGAAGCAATTAATTCTGAGGTGATGAGGCTGCTCATCAGCTGCCAGTGCATTCTGGCTTTTAATTTTCCTGTCCTCTTTTTTTCCTTCATTTTTTTTCCCTTTTGGTAGCTTTCAAGGAATTTTAAAAGTAAGAGAACTCAGGTATTTATCAAACACTTTATAAATTACATATATTATCTAGGTCTCTAGAACTTAAAGCAGAGAAGAAAATACCTAGATCCCCAGGAAAGACAAGTATAAAACAAAATCGTGAGCTCTTGAAGTGTGTAGCAGAATTCATTTAGTCTCTGTGTTTTAGTTAAATCAGCAATCCTCCCTCTGCCTTCAGGAGGGGGAAGAGGGGCATTTTGGAGCATGGGAAGAGCACAACCACCTACCTGAGGCTTCTGTTGCTGATGTTATTCTCAGTGAGGATGAGCTGCATGTCGTGCTGCAGGTCCCTGACCTCTGCTAGTTGCAGTATTCAGGCTTGGGATTCTGGAGCTGATTCCTGTGACTGCTACTGAATTGTTTTGTGATCCTCTGTTATCTGTGGAAAGGGGATGTTAATATTTTCAGCCTCTTAGGAGTTGCCTGTTTTGCTGCAAAATTGCATTCTAGCATGGGCTAGCAGCTCTAGTATAGGCTGTTCAGCCCTTCTCCCTACATCCTCATTTTTCAGTCTACATGGTGCTAATATTACTCAGGTAGCTGATTTCTGTACACATGGGCTACAGTGTGCAGTGTACTTAGGAAGAACCAGGAATTTCCAACAGAAGGTGAAATAGTTAATATGATGAATAATAAACTACTTGGGGATCAGTCCACTTTAAATGATCAAGTCAGGTTTGTTTTACCTGGACAGGAACACAGTTTACAGTTTTCAAGGCAAATGTCAGAGGTCTTGATAGCACTGACTCTACTGGAACAAGTAGTAGGATGTGGATGCGTGGAAGGTCCAGACTGAAGTCCATCCTTCACTAAAAACATTTAAATCTACTGCATTGTTTCTTGGTGTGAGGGCTATTAAGTGTCCCTCTGAGAAGAAATGAATTCGAGATCTGTTAATGCACAGAGATAGTAAATGCAATTACTGTTCCTACTGCCTGAGTCAGAGGTGGGCTTTGCACTTCACATTAGCCAGGATACGTGCCTATTTTAGTTCCCACAAGACAGCAGCTCTTACACTTTGAACTTCCTACAAATTGATCTTTTTTCTGCATTAAAAGCAAGTCTGCTGGAACCAAAGACTTGACTATCACTGCATTGAGCATAGACAGGCTTGCCAGAAGAGACTGGCTGCTGATATGGGTGCAGACTTTCCCAGCTGTTGACTTAGCACATATCTTGTGCTGTGTAAATAATGCATGATACAGTATTGATTACTGAGTAATCAGTATAAAGCTGATTTTCTGTTAGTACAAATCTATTCAAAATATGTTGTAGCAATAAGCAAGCTCCATGTAAGAAGCACACTGCATGTAGTGCTTGTTGTTAATCAGATACTAACACAGTTTTAGCTGTTATTATCTCTGAATTTAGTTGCGAAGCAGTTTTAAAAGTTCCTCAAGGGACATGCAATGGAATTTGGATGCAGGAAGATCTGACTTCTGAAGCAAGGAACCTTTCATCCTTTAAAACAGAAAAGTGAAGCAGGGGAGGCCTGTTGCTGTCTGGCACAACGTTGGGTTCTCATGCCTGGGTCCAATGCAGATAGAGGTAAGGGCCATCTCTTTAGAGGAAGGATTGTGGTAACTAATGACTATATCTGGAGTTATGCTCAAGATAATCCTCCAGATTCTTGATTACTATTGCTAAGAGACTATGCAGAAAAAGAAATCTCTTTGCTTCAAGTTTTTGCTGGTAAAGGAATCCTCCATGGATACTGTGCAAATTGGCAGAAAAATGCAGAGGCAGGTGATGGCTGCATCAAAATAACATTGCCTCATCAGAGCAGCAGACTTACCTTGCCCTCTCTGTTTGATGTTCCACTGCAATCACATTAACCTCATGCTTCACCATTCCTGATTGCTTTTAGTCTCTGGGAACATCAATTTGCCACAGAAGTTTTCAGCTGCAACTCTTCTGCACGTTACAGTAAAACAGTTGCCTGTGGCAGTTAGATTCCCTTTATCCTTCCAAATCAAGTAGGAGCTTCATTCCATACCATCCTAATCCTGTTTCTTGAGCCCTACAGGGCTTTTGAACTGAAAGCCTACAGGCTGTAGAACTGAGTGCCTCCTGATCCTCTATCCAAACACCAGCAGTCTTCCTAAACTAATGTATATGGAAGTAGGATGATGTTTAAATAGTGAATGTTTTCATTTTTGTCAAAAGCTTCCTCCTGCAGTGATATTCTTTCTTTCATTTGTTTGAAAATTTGGGGGTCTAGAAGCCATGTGCAACAAATTCTGATAGACATGAAGTGCCTTAGGCCAGTAAGATATGGCACTGTAATTATCCGTACAGCAAAAAATGCAAAAAAGTCTATGAAGGCAGACAAAGCAGACCCCCCCCCTCCCTTAACTAAAATATGCAGCATTTCCTGTGTTTCCCCACAGGGCAGTGCCATGTGCTGCCATTTGCATTTCTCCAACTGAAACCATGTCAATGTAAAATTAATAAGAGTGTACAGAGCGTATTTAACAAACACTGACACATGCCCTGTGGTGACTTGGCATCCAACAGTCTGCTTAAAATCGATAGAAGTGCTCAGACCTTAGTAAACCATCACATATCTTCTGGAAATAACTGAGCCTATCCCTACAGCCTTGTAAGCCTTGGCAGTCTTGGACAGTCCTGGGCCTGTCTGGCCAAAACAGGACTTGTAGAATCCCGATGGTGATGAACCTGCACCCACAAAGAGAAGGAGCTCCCTCAAAATCAGGGAAAGTCGGTACTTGGTTTGCACATCTTAGATTGATGTATGGGGTAAACTTGCCTATTAGGAACCCCTTCCAAGTGCAGCATATGAATATTACTATGTACTAGCTGCTTATAGTCTTCATCTTGTTTGTGGGTATAGCACTTTGCTGGGGAAAAAGGGCATCTGTGTTGCTCTATAACACAACAATTGATTTGTCAAGTTGCAGCTGATCCAGCTGCACAGCTTGCAGCTTCTGCCTATTAACATCTGCCTGAGGAAAACTAATTTAGTCATTTTGGTCTGTTATAAGCTGTTGCCTGGAAAAAGGTAAATTTTGGTTGGTGATGGAGAAATGATTGAAATTTATTCTTCCTTAGTTATTTTACCATCAGACAGGAGAGAAAACCTGTCCAAAACCAATGAAGTTTGGGGCTGTATAACAAGGAAAAACAACAACAACAAAAAAAACCCTGTAACATTAAGAATGTATTTCATAGGAAATCTCCTTCCCTCCAAGCCAAAGAAAAGGCTTGTATTGAAGGAAAAACTTCTGCTTCATTGGGTTGTCACTACTGCTTACCAACAAATCCATAAAGCAATTGCAGCAAGAAATCTTACTTTGAAGTAAATCCCTCAAGTTAGACAAGCTGTCGGTCACTATCTTCAGTCATTAGTATCTCAAGAAAATATTGTAATAGTTACAAATAATTATGCTTAAAGCTAAAAGATGCTGCATAAAAGCATATGATGTTCTCTAGAGATGCTGCTTTTAGGAGAGATTAAATGAGCACCTGCGTTTGGTATCTTGAAAGCCACTGGGAATTCTTCATTATGAAGAAATTAGGTTTCTCCTTTGTTTTCATTTAGTGTTCGATTATACTCTAAATTTTGAATGATTCACTAATCAAATCAACATCATTAATCACAAAATTTATAATGCAAAAGGTTGAAACTGAAATGTTGTTATCATTCAAGGATGATCTATGTCCATTTTCTGTCTATTGTCTATGGGGATAGAAAAAGTCATCACAGTGTTAAGATTTTAAAGAGTTAGAGCTATTCATATAGACTGGGCAAATCCTATTCCTTCCCCTCATAGGCACATATGATACAGAGACCTGAATGAATCCAGAGAATGAATATGTAGTAAGTATGGGGCTATATTTTGGATATACTCTTAAGTAGCCTAAACATATTTGCTTTATGAAATTAAGGAAGCACACAATCTAGGAAGAAGGCTAGGAGGGAGTTTTGGAAATTGCTCCAAGAATCAAATATTTGATGTGAAGACAAATGGGCCCAAGCTCTGTTTCCTTTAATTATTATCTCTCTTCACAAGGCATTTTACCATCACACGAACAAGCGAGCCTGCTGCAGTCTGAGCATCTTGACCGTGGGCAGAAGCCAGCGTCACGCTCCTAGAAGTGGTCTGTTATTTAGAAATCCTTGGTATTTCAAGTGGCTACATTTGTGTCCGCAGTTGCATTACTAAGTATACAGCAACAATTTTATATATGTATATTTTGTATATATGTACATATATTTTTTGCCTTAAAATGATAGTGCAGCTGTGACTGAAGGCTGGGTAGTCATGCTTCATCTACCTTTTGAAAAGAATTAGCTTGGGCATTGCTTCAAACACAGATAAGTATTAACTGCCCAATAAGTACTCACTCATCTTGCTAGGCATGTTTTGCAGCCCATGAGGACTTCTCTGCTGCTCATGGAGATGACTAGTCCGAAGTTGGGTATGTTTCTAACAGCTACAGTGACTGCAACATAAACATACTCTTAGTGTAAGAGGGAGCACAGACCACTAGGGTGTTTAATATTTGCATCTTCAGTTCCAAAGACTGACTTAGCAAGACAGCTCTTGAGAATTTTAACCTTGCCTGTCTCCATCATGTTGAAAATGCAGGGCAGAATGCTAACTAGTGGTAAGCAGTATGCAATGCTGCCAGGGCCTCATTATAGCTGATTCGTTTAGGACATCTGCCTCTTCTAGAACTTCTACTTGCTACTTTTTTTGGCTTGTTTGTTTTCTACATCCTCTGGAAAATTCTCAGATTTTAGCAGAACACTTCAATGCAGAGCTGTTTAGGGCATGCCATGAAGTACTGTTATAATTCAAGCAATCACTTCTTATATTCCCAGGTCTCTTTATACTTTGGAGGTCCTGGAGCTCTTCCTGCTTTGTGGTTGCTGAGGGAGTATTTACATTCTCTCTTCACAAAACTTTACAGAATCACAGAAGAGTTGGAGTTGGAAGAGCCCTCTGGAGATTATCTAGTCCAAGTTCCCTGCTCAAGCTGGGCCACCTAGAGCTGATTGCTCAGGACGAGTTCAGTTGAGTATCGAAATAACCATGCAGATGGGGTTACACAGAGGGGCTGTGGAGTCTCTGCCCCACGGCTTAGCCATCCTTGCAGTTAAGAGGGGCTTTCTTTTGTTCAAGAAGCATTTCCTGCGTTCAGTTTTTGTCTGTTGCCCCTTGTCCTGCTCCTTCTCATTGAGAAGCAGAGAGAAGTGTTTGCTCACCCAATAGATATTTATACATATGGGGCTCATAAGATGCCCCTAAGTCTTCTCTTCTGGAGACAGAACAGGCCCTGCTCTCAGCCTTTGCTTGCATTCAGTCCCTTAGACTAAAGGCTTAGGCTCGTACTGCAGAGCCCAGAACTGGAGCCAGTGCTTCAGGTCTGGCCTCAGAGCAGAGGAGAAGGCTTCCCTGTCTTAGACAGCCAAGGATGGTGTTGGTGGTGCTTGCATCTCTTCAGTCCATGTTTCAGAAAGAGGTTCTAGCCTTCCAGTCTTCATAGGACTGTGAAGAAGAAGTGTTTCCAAAACATCTTGACTCAGCCTGTGGTGTGGAAAGCTTAGTTTATCTGCTTGGTGGTTTCTCTGCAAGTGTCTTAAAGTCAAGGCTGAGATCATGAGAATTTTTTTTTTTTTATTTTTGTCTTCCTATGTGTTATGGATGCACAGGGGAAGTGTTGAGGAGCAGTGAAGTCTGTGTGCAGTTATAGGGCAATAATTTCACTGGGATCATGGAGCTTGAAGGGGTGCTTTCCCCTTCTGAAAGCTAGCCAAGAAGTTTGAGCAAGCCTATTGGACATGAGCAGTTTTTTTTCCTGTGTTTGCACAGATGTTTATTCTGAGTTTGGGAAACAAACAGCAATGAAGAGAAAAATGGAAGGCAGAAATACGTTTGTGGGGTGGGAGGAGGAAGATGGAATTAGAGTGTTTATTGCTAGTCATGGGCAAAATGACATTTTTTAGGTGAGGCCAGTAGGACATTCTGGTCCTCCCAGACATTAATTCTCTGCAGCACAAGCTAAGGAAGACAGTGGCTGGAAGGGACAAAAGAAATAATGAATAAGTTAGAAGATGTGCAAAGTAGCATTTGACCAGGAAAGGGTCGAACACGTTGCATCTCTCAGCTGTTGAAGAACTGTCCTGTCTTTATCCATACGTGTCTTAAGCATGTAAAAGTTTAGGATTAGTCCTACTTTTCTAGTGACAGTTTGCTTTATAAAGAAGCAATATCCTAGAGTCCTTCACAGCCACAAATTGCAACGCGGAGATCATTGGTAAGTGTAGTCAATTCATCTAAGTCTTGAATCCAGGGAAAATATTAGCATGTTAATGTATAGAAAAAGGTTTCTTTTGAGATGTATTATCACAAAGTGAAAATGATAAAATTCATTAAGATAAAAGGATCTAAGTGTAGTGAAGTTTTTCCTGTTGAAAATGCTAGTTTATCAAAACAGGAACTTCTCTAAAGCAAATAATGGCTTCAGCTAATTTCTTGATAAATGTTCTTGAAAAGCTATTTTGTAATATTCGTTGTTTTTTCACAGTAAAAATTTTGTTTGTGTTATCTGCAACAATTTTAGTTTTAAGTGCAAGATGTTTGGAAATATAGAAATCCATCAAATTGAATGGAAGAATTATGAAATCAGTGGAATTTGCTGATTAATTCTAACTGAAAATGCACTTGTTTTCTCAGGTCAGGAATTTAATCTTAGCTTTTGGTCATGAGAGGGAAAAAGCCATTTCCTGCTCAGTGCTAGCATAAAATCTATTTTGGAAAATGTGGTCCTAGCACCAGCATCTTTATGCATAGAATGGAGTGTTGCAGAATTTTCACATAAGAGCCTAATAAGACAATGGAATTGAGTACTGATTTCAAAAGCAGAAAATATTTCACTTTTTATGACATTAGAGGAGACTCAGGAATCACTGAGATGCAAAAAGGTCACAGGGCTTCTATCACACTTCACTCTGAGAGCTGCTATTCCATGCATGTTCTCTGTCTTCTGGTGAGAATTTAAGGTGATGAAGGTTGCCCATTGAAACTTGGACTTAGAGTAGATTCCTAAAGACAACTGACAGCCTCATTTTCTTGCCAAAAAATAAAAATCCAATGAAATGCAATAGTATACAATACTTTAAATTGAAATTCTATAGGAATTTTTAGCCATTGTTTGACTGTATATTGACTGTAGCCATTGTTTGACTGTATATTTTGACTGTTTTGTGTGGCTCTATATAGACAGCAATCATGTTTGTGTTTATGTTAATGACTTTTATGTACATATGGTCTTCATGCTGTATTTTTTATAAGATTGGGCAGAAAATAATGCTTGTGGAAAAAAGAACAGTGGCAAAGAATAAACAATAAGTGAAGAAAATCTATAATTACAGCCTCCATTTTGAGAGGAATGCATAATTAATAGTTCCACATCTGTAGATGTCAGAGAAATACAACTGAGTAATTAATCTTCACATAAAGAGAGCAGAAAACAGCAGGGCAGCTGTAGCAAGTGAGTTGCTACTTGTGCATTGTCCAGCTTTCATTCTTCCTTCATTAAATGCCAGACTTTGAATGTTAGTTTTATTAACAAACTAAGCACCTTCAAACTTTCACTTTGGATTCCTAGTATGTGTCTGACTCAGGTTATAAGGGCTGTAATTTTTTTTCTGATGGCTTTTTTTGTGGACTATATAAAACCAGTCTTATGGTCAGGTTTCTATTTTCTTTAGATGCACGTTCACTTGAGTGGGATAAAAAATCAGGAATCATTATCTCTGTTAGCACCTGCTTCCAGCAGCCGAACAGCCTAATTATTCCATCGAGATGATTTATCTTTCAGCTGACTGATAGAAGTCTGCTGGTTTAGTGCTGAAATGACTGCATTTTATCTCTAGCAGTGGTTTGTTTCTCTGTTTCTATGTGCGTGATTGTTATGCCCTTCATTTCAGGTGCAATCAGATAAGTATACATGCATTTATATTTTTAAATATTAGAATTTTTAAGTATTCCTCTGTGGTGAAAATGCTTGCAGTTTTCCAGCTGGGGAAGAAAATAATTAGCCCATTATTTCACTGAAAATTAAGCAGATGTGCTCGTTGTAGTCCCAACGCTGGTGAATGCTAACACTCCCCTGTAAGAAACTTTTCCAAGGCCTGGGAAAGTGAGTGACAGCTGAGGGGCACAGAGCAGCAACAGGACTGTGCCTTTGGTTTGCTAGGAAACAAACTTCATGGAGACGCATGTTGTGTTCTTCCAAGCTGGTTGTTGAGTGTTAGCTGCATTAGCTACTGCAAAATAATTGGAAGCGTGAACTAAATTATTCCTATCAAATCTTTTCATTTGTGTAGAACAAAAAACTTAGGAAAGCTTAAAAAAAAAGTGCATGAAGTGCCACCTGTAGTGTTTATATGCATATATTTATACGTACCCTCTCTGTGTATTTATAAGTATGCTTCACAGAACATTTAGGTATCTTATGATTTATTATTTCAAGAATAAACATGGATGAATGCAAAAGCTTGGAAATGATTGGGTTACAAATTTAATTCTTTTAATGTTTGATGTTCTTTAGCGGTCTGAACAAGATTAGGAAGAAGATAGAGGCACAGCTGCTGTAGGAAGAGCCTCATATTTGAGGGGGAAGCAAATCTGTAAGGAAGGATGGTACTTTTGCACCTCAGAGGCTATGTGTCCTGTTGCTGAAAGTTGCATACAATATCAGGAAGCTGGCCTTGAGTCTCTTATGTCCTTAGCTGTATATTCTTTTCTCCTAGAAACATTAAAATTGGACTGAGGGTTGGCAGGGGTGTTGGGGGGGAATGTCTTGACGTGTCATTTTTCTGAAAAGCCTTTTGGCAGACTGAATCCTGAACACCCACAGTCATGATCAGAGGAGCATCTGTGTGAATATCTTTGAATAGCGCAGGTCATGACTGATGTGTTTATGAGCATCTTTCAAGGTGTCTCCCAGGGAGACTGAACTTCACTTCTCCTGACTGAATTTTCTTTGGGATAACCTCATTCAACTGTGTGATCTTTTCATGTAAAGAACTTTATGGAAGGAAAATCCGCACCGCTGGTTATAGGGAGAAATAATAGCTACAAATATGTGTTTTTCAGTATCATTTGGGTATCTATGTAGTAGATGAGTGGGCTTGGTTATCTATGTATAGTAAATGGAGAGAAGAGCAAATGCCAAAGCAGCTGGAATAACTGGAATTCATTTGGCAATTCAGGACTTCTAACTTTCCAAATTCTGGATTGTTAGCACTTGTGTGTTTGTCACATCTTATGATAATAATGGTTAAAGGAATTACATGATATACAAAGGCTTTCAGGTAGTGGTGGCATGCTTGCTGTTTCTAAATAAGTTTAGTTTACTAAGAACTGTAGTCTATTTCTGCCTTCATTAAATTAGTATCACTTATGTTTTAATAAGGAGGAAAACAGAAAATCTATACAAGCTGACAATCGCATTTAGCACGAGAAATACTAAACAGGATCAGTTTTATTGCTTTTATAGAAATGAATTTAATGCAGATAGTCTAGTATGGCTAGTTCCTAGATTTATGTGTGCAATTTTGATGTACTGAGTGTAAAATTACATTTCTTTCTAACATCAAAAAACATAAAAATACAATAAACTGTAATGGGTATTTTTCAGTACATGAGGTTGCAGATGTGAAAGTCTAAGTATCTGACAAGCATGTGTATCTGGGAAATGCATTTTCATTAACCTTTTCTATTGTGTAGGTCTTTGAAGACAACATCCTACTACTTTTCCTTCATTTTGTACAGATAGGAAATGGGAGCTTGCACTATCAAGCTTCCAAATGGTCTTCCATAACAATGTTTAATTACTTATGCATTCAAAGCTATGCCTCCTGATAGGATTTAATAATAGATTTTCTTAAAATCCATAGGCATAGAAAGTGCTCTGAGTTTGAATCAAACAATGAATCACTACCAAAGTGCAAGTCATTTATAGTCTTTATTTCCCTCATTTATTTATGTATTTATTTTGGTGAAAGTTGTGTGAGAAACCTCAGGTTCTCTCATCTTGTCCCACCTTTTATGATACGGGAAAAAAAGGACAGGTCAAGCAAAAGAGGAAATAAAACTGCAATGCCTTTTACTAAGTCCTTTTGGCCAAGAAAAGGAATGTAAAACCTGTCCAGTATGCCAGCTGCGTGTGCTCTTATAAGGAGTGCTTGTCCATCTATGAATGGGATGAATCAGCAGTTGTGCTACATGAACATGGGGTGGAAATAAACCTATTAATCCTGGCTAGTAAGAAGTGCTGAGTTCTCCAGTGTGTTAAATCTTTCTTTTTCACACAAGGTTTCAGAAGGTACCTTACCCATCTAAGAGTCATGGCCACTGTCCTGAAAATAAAAATACATCATCATCATTTTTAAATCATTGAAGACATGTCTTAAAAATGATAGAATAATGTTACCTAAGTTCTATACTGTTCACCTTCTGGCAAAAGCTCTCCTCAATTCTGTGCTAATGAGGTGTGATTTACTCTGTCCTGTAGCAGTTGTGCCTCATATTCAGAAAACATTTGCTGGGCCAGGAAGAGTAGAAATAAGCCATAGAGTTTGTGAAAGGGAGCTGTTTCAAAGGATTATTTTGCATTGTGTGCTTATTCTTGAGTGAGTACCCTGGGTTTCTGAATATTGAGATTCCCTTTAGCTATATTTAAAGGGAGAAGGTGGCTGGTACTGTATTTTGTGTGTTGGGTTTGTTCTCAAAATAATTATGAGATTAAGCTCTTTGAGAGATTTATGCAGGAAATAATGTTGTCTAGTAAGAAGATATAAGCAAAACTCAGCACTGTCAAGAAGGAGGTACTGGGAAAAAGCACAACATTTGGAAACATTCAGATCAAAAGTTAAGTTCTGTCCTTTTTCCAGTGTTAAACATGAAGTATTAAACTGAGTTTCAAGATTTCTAGTTTAGGTGCCTCAAGTCTTTAAGACCGAAGCTCTATTTCTGTTTGTTCTTTTTTTATCTTTTTCATGGCTCTGAATGGACAGCTCATCAAAGCAACTTCATTCAAATCTCCTCTCAAGGCCACTGATGCTTTAGCAAGGACTTCTATTGGGTACCACATCTCTCGCTTTTCTGGTCAAATTTGGCTTCTCTTTCTCCTTTTGAGAACATCCACATAGAGGTGGATGGTGAACAGGCAGTTCTGATGACAGCAATTTGTTCAGGTTCTCTTTAAAATCCACTATAGTACAATACAACAGGGAATTGCATTTACTTTATAGTCAATTATGGCAGGATTCTTGGCAGCAGGGACCAGAGATGTGCTAATGGAAAGAAAATAATTATTCCCTCTTCCTTTTGCCAAAAATCACATTTCACCTTCCAAAGAGATTGCAGAGCAGAACAGAGGAAATCTGGTTTGCAGCTTGGGTGATTTTATGGAAGACTAGAGCTAAGTTACTGGTTTGCTTCTATGTTCACCTTACCTACCAAGTAACAGTTCTGCTAATGCAAGTTAGGGGTTGACAGGCAGTAAAGCTACTCCCTTTGCCTGTACCCCTGTACCAACAGTAGAAAGAAACATCTGTAGAAATAATATTTTCTGCCAAAGCAAGGCTGTGTTTCTACCTGGGGTGCTATGGTGCTTTCCTCACTTTTCTAATAAAGCTTCTGTATAAACAAGTTTATGCTAGATGTATATTAGTGTTTGCACTGTTGTTCTTTTAGAAATTGATAGTACTGCCATTTATCTCATTAAAAGGTTTTAGGATGTTCAATGCAATAAGAAGTCTACAGGGAATTGCTGTTGGGCTGGATGTCTTGAGGCTTATTTGAAGGGCTGAGCTGGCTCTGAGCTCTACTGCTTGGTAAGACTGTTTAGATTTAGACATCCTGCTCCCCAAGCCACTTTGTTTCATACTGGCCATGCCTGAGGATTCCAGTAGCTGAAGCTGGAAAAGTAAGGAGTATCTTGGCTAGACTGCACTATGCGAAGAAAATAAGAACATAAGACAATAAGGATGTCTTGAAAGCTTGAGGTGATTCATTATGATAGGAAGCTTTCTCCCTTTAAGTTTATAGCCACTTGAGAGTAGTCTGGTGTCCAACACAGCTGAGGTTATGCTACCTACATATCTGTTCATAAAATATATTGAATATATTCAAAATTTCTTCTGTAGTAAGCTAATTAAACAGTCTGACCTGAGTGATAGTCTGTTCTGCTGCTGAGTGGTGCCCAAAAGCACAGAAAAGCAGTGGTGGGGAGGCTGAGATGTGCTGTCCACTCATGGAGGTCTGAGAAGAGCCTGCAGAGCTCTTATGTCCACAATGCTACTAAATGGAGTACCGAGTGGACAGTAGTTTTAAAGGCTGAATCTGCCTGGCATTTTTTTCAGAGTAGGTTTAAAAACATTGCTGAGGGACGTAGGCAGTAACAAGAAGGTAATTTGAAGTTTAAGCAGTAAAAAGCAGAGCTTTTTAGTGCTTGCTGTATCAAAAATGCAAAGGATACCCAAAGTGTCTGACTGTCTTTTGAAGAGGCTGAATTTCCAAGTCTAGTGTCATTGTGAAAACTCACTTTTGCAGTAATTTAGAATAAAAATTCCTGAATAAGTTTTTGAGATTTAACCTTCTGTTTTCTATACCTTGTTGAAAAATATTTTCATCTTCAATATTTTAAAATAGCTTCTAATGTAGCTAAATTTTTAAAATAACAAATAACACATGCCTGAAATGTTGCTGTCACCTAGTTATTTCTGTTCTTCAATAATAAGAACTTTTAAACATCTGCACTCTTTGTAAAGCTCTACAGTATATACACGTACATAGTACCTACATATATACCATCACCTGCTGGTTAAAGCTGGCACCTAGGAGCAGGAAACTGTGGAAACAGGGACCTCAGAGGGAGACTGAGCTTCTGAATTTGTTCTCCTAAGTTCAGGGAATGCGTGGGAACCTTGTCTTATTACACTGTCTCTGGAGCTGGAGTTTCACTGTTCATCCTTCCTGTGCCAGGTGGCTTAAAAAAAATCTGAATAGGTAAAGGGCAGCTGTAATTTTATCCGTTAAGAATAGATATTCCTTTCACTGTCTGTATTTTCAGAAAAGGCTTCTACTGTATTCCGTATCATATTCAGGTATGCTTCTGCATCTTGTACTGTGATTATCATTCTAGTAAGGTCTTCTAAGCTGTCTCTGATTCAAAAATCATGGATCATGTGCAATGAATGTTCATTACCAAGGAGGAGGAAATGGCATTTATATTTCTTGCTTTAGTGGTGTTGTTCATCATGTTCCTTATTTCTGTTTCAATTCCATTTCAGATAATAAGATCAAATATAATTTATTTTTCTTTTACTAATATTTAAAGTTTAATTTTTGAAGCAATTTCAGCATTTGGGTTTTTCTGGTCAATATTTTCTTATGCTTTTCAAAGCACTAAAAGTGTATTATACTGCTTTCTTTTCTCCCTTCTTTAGACTTTGGTTTCCATTAGTTTCTGAGACCGCCTTTAATCTGCAACAGGCAATTTAGATGTAGCTTCTAGTTTTCTAATGCTACTGATGCAGCATTCTCTTTTCCTGAACATTCCCGCTGACATTCTCTGTACTTCTAAAACTTGCTTGTATTAAAATTGTTTTGTGTGTATAGTAATTAGCAGACACCTACAAAGAGGCATTTTTTTTTAATTGTAGGTTTTAAAGAACAAAACAACAACAAGAAGCCAAAAGAAGGCCAGGAGCACTGCAGACCCTTTGCTGTGATTTTGCCCTAAAACACTGAGGAATCTTGCAAGGCAGAATGGTTAACTCGGAGGTGACCTAAAGTTCAGCTCAAGTCAGTGGAAAAATTTCTGCTGACTTTAATGGGTTTGGATCATGTCATATTTATTCAATAATTTTTCAATGTAGATAGAAGTAATGTGCTTAGAGAAGTCCAGGAATCCTCAGATATGTATATTTATACTTTAAGTGGATTCACTCAAGAAAAAAAGTTGTTTTGACGTTTCCAAGAATGAGATATAGCTAATTAGGAAACTGAAAATATTAAATTAACACAGGTCACTTTATAGTAGAAGAGGATTACTGCACACCACCTCAAAAGAACAGTTTTAAAAATAGTTAAATGCTAAGTTCCAAGGCAATTTCATTTTCTTATTGTAATGAACAAATTTAACGCTTGGATGTGTCCTAGAAATAGTCATCCCAAGGCAATTTTACATTCTTGTTGTTGTGAATATTTGATGCATGAATCTGTCCTAGAAATAGTGGTGTTTGGAACAGAATACACAGCATTTAAATTAAAAAAAAGTACTTAATCCCACGCCAGCCACCAAGACTCTTGAAATGTAAATTGGAGTTTGGAGGGGGCAGAAATGGATAGCTTGGGATGGAAAGAGTCAGCTTGAATTGCTTATTTTCATATGTTCTCTTGGGTCCTGGAAGATGGAGTTTCAGGGGAGAAGGAAAGAAGATGTAGGGAACATTAAGGAAAATAATATGAACTATTTTTGGTAAGACTGAGAAATTCATATATTTTAAATGAAAGTGATTGAAGAAAGTAGACTCTGGTTATATCTTGTGCTCCTTAAATGCATAAAGGTATGTTTGCATAGTAACTGCATCCATGTTAGTGATCTGTGATAAGTGATTTACATGGAGCAAATCTCTCTTATAGGGTACTTACTTTCAGGCTGTCCAATGCTATTTTATAGTACTGTTTTAGCACATTGAAGGTGAATTTAAGCAAAGGAAACAATTTGTTTTCTTTTATAGAATAAATGGGAACAGGCATGTCTTCTGTTTCTGCTTGTCCAAAATGGGAAATGTTTTTCAAGGCGTTGGGGTTGTGAGCTGTAAGAGCACAACACTGAGACAGTTAAATGATTTGCAGGAGATGAGGCCCAGTTACATAATTAAGTGTTCCACAACTTTACTTAAAACATACTGGGAATGTTTAAATTCAGCTTTTCTCTACCCACTGGGTTTCCTTCTTTTCTGGCCCATGGGTAAATTGGGGAGTGGCCCTTCACATTAGATACCACAGTTTTAACTGAGAACTATATTCCCGAAGAGCAGACAGTCATCCTAGGATGTTTTAATAAACACACACACAAACCTCAATTTCTCACTAGAGGATTTTTTTCATGAAAATGAAGTGTGTGATATTAGCAGATCTCTCTCTTATTTTGCATAGTTATAGAAAAAGTACAGTTCAGGACAAAAAAAAATCTGAATGCTCTGCAGAGCACTCATCTCCTTTCCCATTCAAAGTACAGCCATCTATGCAGTAAGTTAATCGCTGAAAGCTCTCTATGGTCGTAGGAGAGAGAAGATACCTGACTTAATTTTCAATGTCTGCTTAAGATGAAATGTACTGCATGTTAGAAATACCTTCCTCTTTGAATACAGGGCAATCAGGATGACTAGCTTAGATGTAAATTATTCACTAGATGTGTGTTTGAATGGATGACTCCTCTCTCTTCCATCTTCCCTCAGGAGATTGGTGCAGTGCTGATGTCTAGAGGTGTGAGACCTTTCCTTACTATTTTTTCCCCGTATGCCCTTGTGTAGGTGGAAACGACTAACCTGAAGACCATGGCAGAATTAGCCTCTTTAGCCTCTGTTTAGCCTCTAGCGTACTAGGCATTATATAAAATAACAACAAAGTACAGACAGTGCCCTGAAGGATTCAGTTTAAATCTGCAGGCACCTTTGTTGTGCCCTTTAGTTGGCAAAGGAGAGAATAGCGGGTATTTTGTAAATGTCTAAGCAAATCTCTCCCCTTGGGATCTGTTTACGGAGTCTCTTCTGAAAGAATGTGGATGCATGGATCTGTTGCTGGAGTCCTGTCTGAAACACCAAACACACGCTAGTTGTTCCTATGGTATTTTGGGTGTTGTACAAGGAATTTGTACCATAGAATTTTAATAATTGCTCTGAGTCATATTTAGAGCTGACTCAATTGCTTATTGGGGCTAATTTTTGCCTAGAACTTTGCTGTTTTCTTTTTACAAATAATTAGTGAATAATTACACTATTTAACTAGCTTTGGAGAAGTCCAAAATATATGGTAAACATTTAATATAAATGGGTTTTGGTTTTTAGGACACCTGACCTTATTTTCAAGGAATCTTTTCCATTATTTAACTGTTTCAAATTAGTTTCTTTATGAGTGGATTAATCAGGAGGTGTTTTTTGTTGCCTTTAGAGCTGGTGTGTTTGGGTGTGGGGGCAAAGCAAAAGGCATAATTTATACTTAGAGTGTTTGTTTGTTTTGCGAATGTGAACCAGTGTACTTTGCTTTATAGGGTGCATAGTTCCTGTGATGTCTTTTCCAGTTGCTTGGTAGAACAACTCTTACAATGCTGTGATCTGCAATAGTCATATTCTGATTTACCCTTTTTTGTGGGTTTTATTGAATAATACATCACAGGTCCTCTATTATGTCAAAGTGATATAATAATAAAGCAATATAATCACTTTGCGATGATAAAAGGACTATGACAGGGCCAAAATCCCTAAGTAGAGCTACTGTGCAAAATTCTGTTCATCACATCATTTGTTGACTGTGAAATGAGGCCCCAGGCCAAATGAATGTGTGATCATGTGCGTAGCTGGAAGCTTCGAGGGATGTGCACGGCACTGACTGCTGTGATATGTCAACTGTTTCTCTTCAGAGATATTTGCCAGAAATAAGTCTGAACTTAGCTTTCTCTTAAAGATCCATCCATCTTATTTTTTTAAAAAAAAGTTAAATGTCCTTCAACTCCTTATTCATTTATTTATTTAATTTCTGTTGGAGTCAATATTGCAAGTGATATAAACAGCAATTTTCTTGGAGAATTTCTCTCTTTTAATCAACTCAGTTAAAGTTTATGCATCGTATAAAAAAGATATGTATGTTGTGTGTCACACTGCAAATGAACAAATTAAAGGTGACAATGTTCTGGTTTGCTAGCCTTCTTAAGGAACTATCTGAACTAGAAAGAATTTTTTCAAAAACTGAAAAGTCAATTTTCAATACACAGTTTTTATACTTGGCCTCCCAGTAAAGCTTGGAATTAATCTCCATGCATGCCTTTAATTCAGCTGAAGGAAAAATCATGGCATCTTAAATAGACGCTGTGCCTTAACAACGATAATTTGACTTGGTTGGTCACTGATACCAAAAGATTAAAAGCTGGATGCACAGCAGAAAGAATAGTGGATCTCATCCGAGGCCCTCCTGAAGATAGCAGCCACTCCACGTGGGAAGACAAGGGTTGCAGAGCTGTGCCCTGGGAAGCAACTGCCGTGATGGCGTGCATCAGTTTGCAAGGCTGTGCTAAGGTCGTGCTTGCATAAATCACAGGAGAGAGGCAGTAGTAGTTGAAGTCTGTGACAGAGGAGAAACTCTTCTGTTTGCTGTAGGATTCCCTTCTTGGCTCTGGAGAAATGGACTTTCATCATCCTTGCTCGTGTTGAACAGGGAAGGGAAATTCTGGCCTGTATCTCAAATGTGCATCTGAGGAGTGCCCATGATAAACATAATTGCACCAGAAATACCTTAATTAAAATAAACTTTGCACAGACTGCAAAGGAGCCAATGATACCTTGTAAAATGAACATTTGCTTTGCGCTGTTTATTTGGGATATTTAAAGTTATCTGGCAGGACTATTCATTCTGCATGGATTCTTCCCTCTTTGTGCCTCTTCTCCTTTCTCCCAACTGGCCAGGCTGAAGAACAGGCTGAAGAGCCACTGGCCAAAGAAGAGCCAGTTGGCCAAATTGTGTAATTCTTGCCCTTCCCTGCTGAGAACTGTTAAATCAGCCGATTCTTTTGAGCTCTTTATTTCATTATATCTGCAGCACATTGTGGATGACGTATAGCTTATTGTAAGGATCTGCAAGAACTTTCCTCTTGTTCGGTGTGAGACATACAGATGCCAGAGTTCTGCAAGAACTCTTCAAGCTTTAGTGGAAGCTTCCTGGCTGCCTCAGTGTAGGTATGACCTAAGAGTTCCGCAGACCTGTAATCCGTAATAGACTTGTAATCACAGGAGCAAATCCTGTTGTTTCTGTGCGTCTTTTGAAGTGCTTTGTTGAGTTAGAAAAGTCTCCAGATCTAGCCTTGTTCAGTGTGCAGCAATTAAACTGCCATGAGAACTTCAACTAAACAGGGCAAAGTATCTGCACGGTCCTTCTAGTTAATAGTGATCATGTTTCCCTCCAAATCGGTGTATTTACAATCTGTGTATCTGCCTCTGAGCTAGTAGTCCAGAATTTCTTTATGGTCAGTGGAGGAAAATAGCACTCTTAAGACACGTGTCACCTCCTTCTGAAGTTAGCCATATTAAGTCTATGAATCACACTGCGGGGGAGGGGGGAAAGATTATGTAGTCCTTCCACAACCTATATAGTGAGGTTAAGTGACAGAGCTGGATATACCCTTATGTATGCTGAATGCTTAAAGAGGGTATATCCTACCTTTCCTATCTTTGTTTCAGGACAGTTATTTCTTTCCTTTATACCTTGAACTTTGTCCAGGCTTGTAGGCTGGACAGAGCTACATGGACCTCTGTTTTATCTGTTTCCTAGAGTTACTTCCAAGCTGTTTTATTGGGTTTTTGTCTCGCGCACATTTCTATCTAGATGCTTAATTTTAATAGTCTGTATTCAAAAGTGATGATTAACATTCTTACAGATTTTCAGCAGCAGTTCTGAAGTAGATGCTTATATTTATACCTTTTAAATTTGCTTTCTTTTTCTTTCCCCCCTCACCCCTCTTTCCTTCTGCATTCTCTCCATCAGATTTTGCAGGCTCAGGCTTTTTAAAGTCAGGGAGATGTCACTTGTTTAAGACTGAATTACTTTGCTGTCAGGAGAGGCTCTTGTTCCTTATCTTGGACAAAATAAAGAGGTATTTAATGGATAAGGCATTTCCTGCTGATGAGGTATATATTAACAAGAGCAACCTACAGCAAGCTATTTCTTTCACCATCACAAGCTGCATTAACTGCCTAATCTAAAAGCAGAGTACTTTGCTTTGATAGATAGGCTATGGGAATGGTGTCATATTAAGGTGATGTGAAGAAGGTTAGAGCTGTTAGAAACAAATGACCTTTAAGTTCTTTGCCTGGCACAGGTCTTTTCTAACCTGCCACATTTTCTAGATTCTCGTGCATTTATTTGCTTTTTCTCTAACGTAGTTTACTTCGTATTTCAAAAAATCATCAGGAAACTGAAATTTAAGGGGCTGAGTAACAACAACAAATAACAGAATCAATGTTTCTGCTGATTTCCCTTGGCACAGTGAAAAAGCTGATAAGTACAGTCAAAAAAGGGCTGTAGGAGAAACCAAGTTAATCAAGTGATGAGATATTGTCCAACTGTGTCGTGTTTGAGGAGTATGAGATGTATGAACTCTTGCCACACGGTATTTCCCAGATTAAATCTAATTAAGCTACCTCTTGTGTGTATTTAAAAAAACAGAGGTGGGAGGGAAGCTCCAGATGGACAATTAATGAAGAAAACTACATGTCAGTTTATTTTCTTTAATTTTTTTACAGTCCATCTTTTGTGTGCTCTCAATGTTGATTTTAAGGTGCTGTTAGCTCTGTTTTCCCCCTCTGTTTCTCTACATTTCAAGTTCAGTTATAGAACTCGGTAGAGATTTTTTTTATTTGTCTTGAGTATTTCCCCCTTCTATCTTATTAAACGTTATAAGATATCTTCTTATGTCCTTAAGAATATATTATGTAAGATATATTCTTTTATATATATATATATAAAAAATAGACACACACTCTTCTTGTATCTTCTTATTCCTTTAATCCTTATTAAAGGAATTTGAATAAAAATTAGAAATGATATTTAAATATTTTTATGCCCTATTTTAATACTGACTTTTCTGTGAAGTTTAATGGTACAGCATTCATATTTAAGTAGTAAGCATCTAATTTCCCTAAAAAAATCTCTGTTCTCATTCCATTGGTATTACTTGTCTGAATTAGGGTCAATATGTATGAAAAGCTGGGGAAACTAGGTACAGACTTAGTCTTTCTATTTGTAGGTGAACATGAGAGATTACATTGCTAAACTATTTTTACTTCCAAGAATATAAGTTCTTTGCCTTTCTTGTTCTGTGTTCATAATTACAGATTTTTGGATCAGGCGTAAAGCATAAACTGCAGCTCTAGGAAATAGTCACAGTCTCTCTGTGATAGATACGCATATGTATAAAATGCATACTGTATGCATCTTTTTGATGAAATATTGGAGCCAAAGTTTTCTTTCTGAAAAACAGCAAATATTTTGCTTGTGATTCACGTTAACATCTCAACAGCGTCTAATCCTCAAGCATTTTTATTTGAGTTTTATCATGATACGCTGATGAAAATAAGACACATAAGCACTATATTATGTATCATCTTTTTTGGATGAAAGCATTGAATTAAATGCCATATTTCATTGTTGCTTTTACACAAACATGAATCTGTGTTGCAAAGGAAAAATCATGTTATGTTGATGTTAACAAATCACTTTAATAAATTCTTTTGACAAACTATTTTCTGGTAGCATGTGCCAAAATAATTTTTTCATAGGGTACAAGAGACATATTTTATATTAATATATTAAAGTTACTAAAATCCATATGTATCACTTGCTGAAAGCTTAGTACAGAAATGAAAGGACTGTAATTTCTCACTTTTCAGTACAATATAACACCGAACCCAAATGTTGAAAATTTTTTCCTTATTACAAAGCAATACTTTCAGTGATGTTCACAGAAATGATGATGGCTTGACCTTATAGATCGTTATATCTTCTCTCGATCAATATAGAGGGTGCTTAGTTCGTTATTAGGGCAGGTTCTCAATATCATGCAGTCCTAAATATGTGCCTGCTAGTACTTGTCTAATGTAGGACACTCCTCCTTCCTTTTGTGCACCTTCACCGTCTGCTTCCTGATGATAATCCCACAGGTAAGAAGTCACAAGGAGTAAGAAAAACCAAATTGTTTTTTTTTCTGAAAGTGAGAAATGTTTAAAAGTATGAAAAGGAACAGCTGTTGTAGTACAATAGTACATACAGGTACAAGGGCAACATGTACAGCATTGAAGCCATCCATCAGACTGCCACAGATGTGAGAATCAGAATGATTTCCCCTTTGGTGTGTACCTCTGAACTGAGTCTATGTAAAAATTAGAGTACGTCTATGTAAACCCTATCCCAAAACCCAGCCCTGCCTCTGAGATAATTTGGCAAAAGTCACGGATGCACCCGAGTGCCTTCCTGGTCAGTGATTTCTACATTTCTCAGTCAGCAAGAGAAAAGATTCTTGTCTCTCACACAGAGAATGAGGGATTTCAGAGGAAGCTTGCGCAGCATACAAATAAGTTAAATATGCTGCATAAGGTTAACAAAGTGAAAGGGCCCAGAGTTGGAAAGTTGCTAATCTTCATGTGTAAGGCAGAAGAGTTCACTCAGGCTGACCCTGTGGCCCTGACTATTAAGAGCAATCTCTTGATACAGTTCATTAGCTAAATTTCTGGCTCAGGTTACAATTTGGATGGAGAATGCATGTTGGTTTCTTAAAATTAGATCATACTTTCTGCACTGCTTCGTTTGCTGGACTGGGGACTTTGCCTATCAGATTAAGATTTAGGCTGCAGTGTTTGTAGTATATCCATGAATTAAACAGTTAGCATTTAGCAGGATACCTGAGATAAAGCCTATTACTGTAGCTTTATTTTTTTTTCCTCAGAGAGGAAAGATTATGGAACAGCTACAGAATTCCTGCAACAGTGAATTGTCGTTTAATGGTTATTTTGATTATTTATGATAATTTTACCATTTGTATTTGGTTTTGTCTCCAGATGGTTAGATTTACCATTCAGAACTGTTGAATGGAATAATCTGCTATGGTAAGTTACAGAAAAATGAAGTGGAACATGAGAAGGAGCCCCTACTGATATATGAAAATGTTACCTGTACCTGGTGAGAAATACAGCCATTTTTCAATAGCCACTTTAGGGAAAAAGAAGATAAAGCTTCTGTGTGCCAAACAGGCAGCAGAACCATGAATGGGGAATGCCAAGGAGAACTGGTTTTCTATTGAACTGATTGTGGAGGATGGACCAAAGTTCTGCTGTGGTATAACTTAAATTGATATATCTAAAAGTAATAACCAATTTGTGGAGCACTCTTTCAATTTCTCATGGAAACTCAAAGAATTAATTTTTTTTTAATCTGGAGTTTGTGGATGTTTACTTTTTTTCCTAAGATAAGGACACTAAAAAAAGACATAATTTAAGTGCAAATTCTGTATGTATTTGCATGTAAAAATACATTTTTATGTGAGCAGACATATGCATCTGTATTTAAATACATTTTTGTCTCCCTATTTGAGACATAAGTGACTGTATTTAGCCAGGTAGTTTCTTAGTAAGGCAACATTGGCATACCCAAAGATTGATACCCACAACAACAATGAAAATATCTCCATTAGTGTTTAATTCTGATGAAGTAGTAAGTACTGTTCTTGCTGAGAAGACTTAGTCATCCTTCAGAAAGGGAACAACAAAATTTATAATTTCATTTTGTGACATAATGAAAAATGTTTTCTCGTGGCCATAATGTGCCGCTTTGATTTACGTCATGCCGATAGAGCAATCCAGTCACTGCTGAAAGTAAGTAGGGCAGGCTATAGGAAGGATCTCAACACTCTAGTACTAGCATCACATTTAAAGCTATAATTGTTCTCAAAGCTATAGTTTTCTCAAGCTGAGAGGACTGAACTCCACAGAAATGCTGAAGCACCATCAGTAGCTGGGGGAAATATGGAGCTTAGATGACTAGGGAAGCGGTTGACGAGGGAGCGTATAGGGAAACTGTCCTGTGTGCAGCAAAGGCTTTTCCTCACTGTTACCCCAGCTGGGCAAAGGAGAATTTGCAAAAATGGGTAGGTGAGAAATGAATTTAGTAATATTATACCAAGGTATCTCAGTGTATTATTTTAGCCCTTTGTCTGTCTGCTTGTTTACTGTAAGACTGAGTAATGTCTTCATCTTCATTTAGAAAAGTATTTTTAATCAGCTCACTGTTTGGAGTGTTATGGTGAAAAGTGGACTGTATTTGTTGTGTGTGCCTGGTGAACAGGAGATAGTCCAGAGAACCACTCTTACAGCACCTGGACTGCAGAGATAATCCTAGAAAAAGATACAGAGAAGAAGGCTGAGCAGTTAAGTGATATATTTAGCAAGGCGGAATCCCAAGCCCTCCTGATGTCTGAAGTAATTAGGGGAAAAAATTAATCTTCTACATTATGCTATTCCTATTTTTCTCTGATGTCAATGGAATTAGAGAGGACTTTGTTCAGTATTTTACCAAGTCAACTTATCTACTGAACTGTATGGGTGCATGATCATTTGGATCACTTTTCCACAAGCATCCAGTAAATTGTCAAGAAAATGAAACATGCCCTGCTGTTTATTTGACAGAAATGGAATGGGAATTTATAGGCAGCCTGTTGTGGGGCGTGCTTGACTTTTCATTTAATCAACTCAGGCTGAAATTGGGAACGCTTTCATTAGGAGCTAGAATCGAAGAGACAGAAAATCTCAAGCCTATAAGAAATTAAAGAAGGGGCTTGCAGCTTTACTAAGAAATCCATCTTTCTTGTTCTTCTGAAAGAGTGGTCTCACCCTGAGTTTATAGACAGTTTTCACATTTCATTTACTTTACTTTTGACTCTCTGGAAAAACATTGTATTTCTTTGAATGTACAGTAACAACTCTGCTTCAGCTGATCTGTTTGATGTCAGCAATTACCAGCACCTCATACTACACTGAAAAGGAAACAATTGTTTTCCAAGGTCCTCTTCACTACCTGTTACTCCTGATTAAATGTCCGTTTGATCTTGCTTTAACAGTTTTTCCTCAAGGAAACTGAGACTCAGTCTCAAACTTGAAGGTGTTTTTTTGTTGCCTAAAGAACTTTCAGGGGTGCTTTTGCTGTGTAAGCTTGGATTGGCTATGAAGTCCTAGTGCTACCGGGTATGTGTATATATATATATCAAATTACAAAGATAAAAATCACTGGATTTAAATAAAATTATTAGTTCTGATTGAGGTTGAAAGATGACAACAGCAAAATTATTCACAAAGATAAACTGTATGTTACCATTTGTTAAACATAGAAATGTTTTCATTTTTTTAAGTATTTTCGAGCAGTGTTTATTTATAAATAAAAAAAGGATTATCACTGCAACTACATATTTGAGTTAGCAGGATATGTGTCATCTTTTAAAAAGCATTTGAGAATTTTAAATTCTGAATAGATACAGACAGGTTTCTAACAGTAAAGAGCATCTTGCTCCTGATAAGATCAGGTCCTTCAGCACTGTGGCAGAATCATTAAAGTGTGACTAGTCAGAGAGTTTAGGTTCTTTGAATGATTTTTTCGAAGTGTGATCTTTTTGCTAACATTTTTCATGCAACTTACAAAAAGAATGATAAAGTGACATTTTTCCCGATCAGAGGAGCATTGATCTCTCTGTGCTCCTCCAGCACAAGGAGTGACAAAACAGAAGAAAACTTCAAGATGAGAGTTTAATTCTAAGTTTATGCTGACTTACTGGTAGTATAGTACTCTGAGTGAACCTTTTCTGAGTGTGATGGATTTTAGAAAAGCTGTTTGTGCCTCCCAAAGGCTGAAGGAAGTATAAGATCGTTGAATATAAACCACAATGTGTACATCACAAAGCACAACGTCTCTGCATTTCCTACAGTCTTAGATAGAGGTCCCCTATGCCTCAGAAGGGAACCCACTGAAATGGGGCTGCAGTTTGACTTTGGAGTTTACCAGATGCAGGGAATGGATGGTGCTTTTTGTTATACCTTCAAGATGTTAGTGTAACTTTTATACCCATGATGACACATGCTTTGGCATATCTACATATGTGCCTTTGGTTGTGTTCTGTCTCCCACTTGAAAGGCCTAAGCAGGTTTAAGCTGCTCAGGTGACTCCTGTCTGAGGTGGAGAGTAGTCCTTGGTCTCTGTCCTTCTGTCCTAGTCTTATGACTAGAAGGCTGCAAGTGAGCTATTTTGGCTCTCATCTTCACCACCACTGTCTTATGAACAGATACAGCATTTGGTAGTGTCTTTTCTGACGCTCTGTTTCTCATTTCAGCTGAGTAAATGTTTCTTCTTACTAAATAAGTTTCTGTCATAGAGAGTTACTAAAGCATTGGCTATGGACATTCTCAAGGAACTAAAAAGTTTCTTCTCTACTTGTTTCAGGACTGTGAAATTCTCTTGGAGAAGTTGGATCCTTTTCCTCAGAGGCTTAGGATGTAAGATCTTGGAAGTGCACACATGCTTGCCTGTGATGTAAGCTCACAGGTGTATGTTTTTTGTTTTCTGTTTTTACCAGAATTACTAGTTTCTGTATGGTAAGAGTGCTGTCTTTCTCAGTCTCCTAAAAGTATTTCCAGGTTCCTTAAAATACTTCTCTGGTCACTGGAGAGAAAAGACTGGATATAGCACATTTGTTCCTAGAAAAACTCTATGAAGGAGGCTAATAGGTTTTAAAAAAAAAAAAGTGAGTGGAGACTATAGGTCACATGGGCCTGTATATAACCTCAGTTACAGAAATTAAACTTGAGTGCAAAGCTCAGTCCTGTGTGAATGTAAGTACTCCTTTACAAGACGAGCACTGCCTGGAAGGACATGGGAAAATTTAGCTGGTTCCAGCATGTTGGTGGCACCTTTGTGAAAAATTAGGCCTTCAGTTCTGGAACAGTGTGCATTATGTAAAAAAAAAAAAAAAAGCTAAGATCAGTCTTTAATTTTGTTTGTCCTTAGACTATTAAATAAATAAAATTCATTGCCAGTATATTAGAGGAATAAATTGTAATGATGCTTTTCTGTGTAACGGCTGTGAGTCTAATCAAGAGACTTAAACACAACTTAAGTAAATTGAGGCATGAGAAGGCTGCTTAGCAGTGCACCTGACTGAAGTGATAGGTGTAGTCAAGCTGTGTGCTATAGAGATGGACATTAATAGACCCTTTTAATGTAAACATGTAAAAATGAGGCAGAGGACAATTCTCCCAGGTGGTGTTTTTTGTTTTTAATCTCTTAATGTAAAGACTCTTGATTTAATTTTTTAAATTTACTTTATTGTCTGTCTGCTTTGCAGGTATCTAGGGCTTTCTCTTTGTTTCGCTTAGGAAGTACAGAAAGGGTCATGAAAAACTAAGGAACTTGTTGATCTTCAAGGTTTAAGAGTTCAGTATATTCTTTCCTCCTGTTTTTATATTTGTTTAGCTTGGAGTGCAGTGATCTGGTAACAGCTAGAAGCAGTGGTATTGATTAACTACAAAGGAGGCTATTTTGGTGATACTCCATCCTGTCTGGGAGCAGGAAGCTCTGAGAAGCTCTTGAGGGAGAGTCAAGTCTGGCTGTAGAGATTCAAGTAGTGTGGGCAAGGAGAGGAATTTTTTTTATTGCTTATCTCGTCTGAGCCGAAGCTCTGTAACTTTTGGGAGTTGTTCTTCAATTCCTTTTGACATTTCTGTTTGACATCTGGAGGTACCTGCAGACAAGACAAAGTACCTGTACAAGCCCTTCTAGGGGACTTCAGGCTTAGTGCTGAGAATGCCCTTATTGCTAGGCAGAGTAGCAAAGAAAGTTCTTGCTATTGTCGTTATGTTTTTCTCTCAGACCTTGTGCCCAGGCAACCTTGTTTCTGAAATGCTGCTATTCTAACCACTTGGATCCAGCTGAGCATTTCAGCTAATGGAGTTACTTGAGATTGTTTCCTTTCTAAGTGTGCTTGCTGCTCCATAGAGGAGCAATTACTTTTTGCTGAGAAGTGCTGCACTAAGTTTCTGAGCATGAATAGGGGACCTGCATTTTTCCCTGTGCTGCGGCTGGATTGTAATTGCCCAAGTTCTGGTTTTGTTCAGACTTTCCATCACTTAAAATATTCTGTTTACTTCATTATGACCCTGCCAGGTTCATTAATGGTACTGCAGCATTTGCCAACGGAGTGGAAGTTGCTGACGTTTTTAAGGGTGTTTATGTGTATTTGTGTCACTGCTAGTTTTTTAGGACTGTTATTTGTTAATTCAGTAGAGAAACATCATAAGAAGACATTAGATCATGCTAGGCACGGTGTGTGGATGAGTTCTAAGTTATCGACGTTTTGCCCTCTTTTCACAGTTTGTCACAACCTCAGAATGTTATTTTGCATGCGGAAAAGTGGGAATCTTAAAATACTTGAGGAGGCTGTTTAAGTGGTAACAGCTTTGTAACCGGAAAACATAAAGGAATCTAGTGGTTGAGGAATTCAAGCCAAGCTGTCACTTATAATTCCTGTGGTCTCTTATTTGTTAAGGTTTTAAGGGAAGTCTTAACAGTTCATCCCAAATGGGGGGGGGGAGGGGGAGAAAGGAAAATGAGATAATAGGCAGTAGCCTGTGAATCTTTCATAGTTTGTGCTACATTTTCCAAGGAACAGCAATTGGTATAAATATTGTAAAACTTGTAATGCTTTAGTGGAGTACTTAAGGGTTTTCAGGAGACTGCAAATAGGGACATGGAAATCTTTCCTTTGGATCTACCATTCTCTTGCAGATCTGTTCTTATGCAGTAGTTGAGATGGATGTGACACTGGTTTGCTTCCCCCCAGAGGGGATGGAGATTGTAAAGCAGAGGTGCTAGTGTTCTCTTTCTTTTACCTGAGATACTGGTCTCTAACTCCTTCCCTTCCTACTCATTTCTAGGTCTTATCTGCCCTTCCAACATCGTTCTGGAAGAGTATTTGTTCCTCCAATCTGCTTTACCTATTTACCTGCAGTCCTTTTAATTCTCATAGTGTTTATATAGTGTTGCATATCATAGAATCCTTAGTTTCCTTAAGGTTGGAAGGGACCCCTAGAGATCATCTAGTCCAACCCCCATACACATGCAGGGTCACCTAGAGCACATCGCACAGGGTTGCGTCCAAGTGAGTTTTGAAGATCTTCGGAGAAGGAGACTCCACAACCTCTCTTGGCAACCAGTTCCAGTGCTCTTTCACCCTCACTGTCAAGGCATTTTTCCTTAAGTTCCTGCAGAACTTGTATGTGAGCATCAAAGAAATGTTTCCCATTACTTTGTCTTTAGATACAAATACAAGATCAAAACAGAATTTCCCAAGCATGCAGCTTTGTTTTCTGACCAGGTCTGCTGGTCTGAGGTCAGTCATTCTGAAGGGATGTTCCAAACGTGCATGTTAGACTATCACTTTGGTTAAAATATCCTGGGATATCATCACCTAAACAACTTGCAGAGATTTATCACAGACAGTTGAGCTAACGTATTTACTGTAGGACTAAATATTTGTTGAATGAAGTATAATTCTCCTGTAAGTGGTTTAAAATCAGCAGGGATTTCTGTCTTGTCTCTTTCTGCAGAATCAGTGAATTTCTCATTCAGATTTTTCTCTTAGAACCTCCAGGGTGTTTTAGAGACAAGCATGGTTGAATTGCACATTTGAAAAATGAACAGATCAGTCAGACTTGTTTTTTAGTTGCACAAAGTGGTCAGTAGGTTTACAATTGGTTACCCCATCATAGGTGGCATGAGGTGGCATGGGAGATGCTGCATTTCTTTCTGAACTTCCAATCTGTCCAGACTGGAAGCTGAGAGGTTACTGAGCGCAAGTTTGCTTCTCTGTGTCAGGTGTAGAGACAGCCTGAGCTAGGTGAGTTCCACCTTACTTTCAGAGTTTATTCCCTACAGTACTTAGAGCAGCTGATAATTTCAAGGCACTTGGAAAATGGACTTTTTTTTTCCTACCCCATAATTCCTTATATTTTTAAGGAGAAGTCTCATGCCCCACATGCCTCTCTTTTAAGATATCCTAAGAAGAATTCAGCTTGGTGCATAGCCAGGGGGAGCAGAAGAGAAATTCTTTGCTAGTTAGGTGCAGGCAACTTAGTTTATTTTGTGCTTCCTGAGAAAAGGGATCAAACCGGTGTAGAAATCCAACTGTAGCACTTACAAGTATTGCTAAGTCTCTACATAGTCTATGCAGTGTTGAATCAAAATATATGGATATATGGATCTGTTGATGTGAAATATAATACACAGAGCTATGTTAAAGTTTTAATAGAGAAAATACAGATTTTGCATATTCTAATGAATAGCTTTATAAATGCAGAAAGCAGCCTGAATTACATGCATTCAAGATGACACAAAAGTTGGAAGAGTTAAGTCCAGGTACAGTAGGAAATGGGAACAAATATACAAATAACATTTGATTCAAAAAGAGGGGATGGAGAAGATGATAAAATTGATCTGTAATGTCCTTTCCATCCTCTGAACTCCCACACAACACAAAACAAAGCAGCTATTTTTTAGTAGCATTTAGCATTGTAATTACTCAAAAAATCAAACTGAATGGGTTAACATCTGGCTACACCTTTGGGAGTATAGGGAGATGTAGACATATCCTCTCTTATAGTTTCTTGAAATGGTTGTATAAAAGGGGAGAGAACAGCAGCTGAAGCCTTTAGCTGCTTTGCAAAGGTTTGTGCAAAGACATCAGAGTGAAGAGGTTCAAAGTGGGGGATAGAGCAAAGGCTCTGGGGAGAGGTGATCCTGGGTTTGGAAAGGCCAACATTCCCTCCCTCCAAGCACAGGGTGCTGTCCAGTGCACACTGCTTCATTGGTGCTCCTCTGCCTCCCTGGGTGTGGGAATTGCATGGTGTCTCTTACTGAGAACTCAGTGTAATTTTTATGTGTGTACCTGCATATATTTATATATATATGTATGTATAATTTTAGAACTTCTCTAGCTTTAGTTTCTGCTTTCTAATGGGCAGGAATGCAGGAATTTTTGTATATGAACCTTATTACACATTAAACTAAACTAAATCCGTAAGTGACAGGTGGCAGACTGGGGTGGTAAAGGGACATGAGATGAGTGAAGCAGCACCGGCACAAGTGATATTCTTAGAGCTTTTGCTCAGGTTGCTAAGGAAACTGCCTTTTTCTGTATGTTCCAAGTGTTGTTCCTAGCTAGACAGGCATTTAGACATTTGCTGGCAGACACGCCACCGTTTTCAACTTATCTCCCTCTATATAACTCTTGTTTGATTTATTTGGAAGAAAAGATGGGAAAGAAGCATAGGCCAAAAGTTATTTGATTCTTAGGCATGTTTGTTGTTGGTTATGGTCTCACTGCAGGGGATCTTTACTGCCACTTTCACACAAGCTGTCAGTAGTTACCAGAACTACTTATTTGGCTTTTGTTTAACAAATGTTCCATGATATCTTGCAGCATATTAACAGGTATCTTCTTGATTACTTATTGGGTGGACGGATGGATGACAACTGTGGGCACTAGTTGAACATCATTAGAATGTTAAGCCTGATCCTCTGTGCTTAATGTACAAGTATGCAAGCTCACTTTGAATGCACGAGAGACATTCAACAGCTTTAAATGGGATTGCACGTATTTTGAGTATATCTTAAGGTTTTTGGGTGGCCTGTGTTACCAAACCAAGACCTTACGATGGAATTATCTAATATTGGATGTCTGTGCCTCAGTTCCTCATGTGTTGGCCAGGGCAGCCACCATGGCTGTGGGACGGCTGCATGAGGACTGTCACTCTAATCCTCAACCTGAAACATGAACAACATGCAACATTTACCCTCTTCAGATCAGCTCATATTTTCATAGCAGGCTGTTTGAGTAAGATTTTCTCCTCCTTGTCCGTACTCTTAAGGTTTGTTCATCTTGATATTTGACAAGGGGCTGTGGGGTATCTAGGGGCTTCTGGTTTGCTCTCCCTACTGAATGTGTGCATTCTTAATAAAGTGATTGGCAGTGGTCTACTGCTTTTCAGTGTGTTTTGGGCCTATTGCTGAACCCTCTGAGATAAATGGCAAAACCCTACTGCAAAATATTTACCATCCAGCTGTAGTCAAATGTTAGTACTTTTGGCAGGGATTGTTCAACTCCCATAGGTTTCTCTGAAAACCCCAGCCTTTATGAATATATTGAATATCTCTTTGATTATTTGAAGCAGTGTGTTTAAAGAAGACAGTGAGTTGTTAACAGAAATTTGAACCTTTTCCAAAGTGTCTAATCCTTGTTTTCACCTGAAATAACTGTCAGAGCTGGATCTGTGGTTTTAAGAAACTCTGAGTTAACTTTCTCTGCATATGTTTGCATGCTAAGCCGTGCAGCTAAACCATGCAGCCACACTCTGCATGCTAAGCCATGTCCTTATGAATGTGCACTTGGTGTTCTGAACACGTCTACAAATGTGTTAGAAAAACACTTTTCTATATATAAACATACACATCGTATTGCTTATACAGAGATCTTAGACACAGTCAGGAATTTTTTAGGTATATGCTTTTGACCAGAAACATTGAGTTGTTGAGCCAAACATTTCCTGAAAATGTAAATGCCACTGACACTTGCTGGGAAGGTCTTTCAGGATTAGAATGACAGAAAATAGAGAAGAAAACACTTTAGAAATGTCTATTGCTGAATCACCCATGTAAACTCTCTGCTGCGAAGTAGGAAAATGTTATTCATAATAGTGTTCTGTGCGCTTCTCATCAAAAACTGCCTAAGTGTTCCTGCAGGCTTAGTGGCTCTGTTGGTGAGCTGAAAACTTGGACTTTCTCTCCCGATGGGGCTCTTTCACCATGAGTCTTTCAGAGCAAATTGATCCTACCATGGTCATTATTATTGACTTGAAATTAATGTTATAAATTTGGCCTAGATTTAATGTGAACTTTGCCTGAAACACCATCTGCCCTAGTCTGGTATTAGTTTTTTTCTGCTTAGAACCTTAGATACTGTAAAAGTTCCTGCTCTTCAGGCCGTTTTAACCCCCGATGAAAACAGGACACAATAGAGCAGAAGGAGACAGTTTATCCAGGACAGATTTTCAAGTCTAAGGGTATCTAATCTCTTTTCTAATTTGGCCAAATCAATAACTTGCAAACAGATGTGGCTGATTACTCTCATGGTATAGTCTGTGTTAACTGAGCAATGCTCATTTTCTTGTTTGAGACTTAAATACAGAAAAAAATGCCTAAATGTAGTGATGAAGGAAATATAATGCAGCATGGACTCTTCTGGTTTGTTAATTTATTTAGATCTCTTCATGGCTAATGGTTTGAGTAACTTGTAACTTTTAGGTAGTCAGATCTAGGAATGTTTCTTGTCCCTTGGGTCTGTGTGCGCTCTCCATGTGCTGATGACAAGTTGCTTGGGTATCCAGTGCTTGCTATTGATCTTCTTCCCATCTTTTAACTATGGAAATTTAGATGCTTGTCTGGGAAGAGAGCACACGTACTCGCACAAGCTGTGTCACGCTCAGACTGTCCAGCCTGGATGATTTGGGGATCAAGATTGTAAACCTCGCTAACTGAGAGTATTTACAGTTTTAGATGGAGCTTCACTCTCCTCAAATCCAAGAAATCTTTTTTGCTCAAATCCAGGACAGTGACAGACCATTTAGACACCGCAATAACTAACTTTGAAGTCCTTTTATGGATTTATCCCTAAGTCAGTTAGGTGCTTTTGGAAATGCCACTTCATCTTTCAAATCCATCTAAAATTGCATTCCCATGACATTTCATTGAGCTGTAACATTTACAGTTTTATAAAGCTGAACAAATTTTAACTTTTCAAAAATGGAGCCTTCTACCATTGTTCATACACACAGAAAGGTTCTGTTTATGAAAACAAGTATTTTTTTGGCTGTGCGTTTTTATGACTTTTCTGTAATTGCATCTTCCTTGTACTTATTTGGCTTTGGGGAATTTCTTTTTCTCCTGTATTTACAGAATATTAGCTAAGATAACACTTTAAAAGTGTAAATTGATAAACTATCACATGTCTTATAATTATACATAGTATGGAGAGCAAAAGACAAAACCTAGGTCTTAAATATTTCAAGCAACCATATTAAGAGCTATGTGAAACATGTGAATAGTTAATTTCTTGATACTGTTGCTTTTGAGCTTGTAGAGATGTGTGCTTTGCTTGACTCTCAATGATGTGAGAAAAATTAGCATTTAAAACAAGGAGCCACAAGAAAAAGTATAAAATTTGTGATTTTCCTTCCAGCATATTCTTGGAACCTATATTTGTGGATTCTGAACCAAAATTTTTAATTTCATTTTTGTCAGAAATTCAGATAGTATTTTATTTTATGAAAACTTCCTTGAAAATAATTTGAAATTTTGTTTTATAACATATTTTATATTTCATGATTTTTTTAGTATGTTCTGGCCAATGTTGTTTATTTAATGCAGTGATAAACCTAAATATGTTGTTTACTTTTTTGCAGGGTTCCAGTTCTTCCTGGAAATCCACTGTTATCTTTTTGTTGTGGTTAAGGGAGAGAAAAACAAAAGAAAAAAGAAACCCAGAAGGTATGGCTTATTAGTTACTTCATAGCAGGATGTGAAAATAGTCAGGTTGATTCTGGGACTTCAGTATCTATGAGCATGAAGTGAAATTTTAGAAGGGAATAGTTTCTGTGGGAAAGTTGCTGGTGAGGAATAGATCAAAGAAATTTTTTATATCAGGAGAGCCTCTCTTCAGTGTTCACTATGATGTGACCAATTATCAAACAATATATTTGTTTTCTTTTTTTCATTTTTCATTCATTTGTTGATGCCGTGGAAATAAAAACTCAAAGCTTTTATTTTTTTGACTGATGTACAAGATCACGCCTGTTTTTATGAGGCGCTTAGGTGACAGTCATTAATACCTGTGGTTTGAAACTTCTATGTTGCTTATGTTTCACAAGCCAGCTGAATGCAACCTGAGTCCCACTGTAATCAGTTAGTGTCATTCTCCCTTTTGGCAAAGCACTACCCAGAAAGCACCATGATTTATACGAGTGTTAAAACTGTGGGTTTATCAAGAGCATTAGTCAGAACAGGACTTTGCTGAATGCCAGTTCGTTAAAATCACTGGGGGTGTGAGAATGAGTCTTACCGACTCACAGCACCTGGTTTCCTAACACCTGACTGTGGTCATAGTGAAGGATACAAAACTACCCTTCTTTGCTAAGTCTTGTAAAGTTTAAAAAAATGTATTATTTGAAAAGATAAACTGGTAAGAATTTCAAGTGCTGATAGGCAGCAGAGAAGACCATTAAAAAGATGATGTTTCATAATGAAGTTATATTCTTGAAACCATCAGCAGATGCAGTATTTTGGTTTCAATTAATTTAATCCTTGCAGTTTAGTAACCACCATGACGATATTGCCATCTTGCATTTGAATTGCTGCCTAATAATTCATGTCAGTTATCAGGTGAAGGCACAGGACGAGGAAGAAATGCAATTGTTTATGAAGCAATCAGAGATGCTGAAATGTCTGGGTGCCTGATTAATGCTTACATTATTAAAAAGGTAATGGTAGAGCCATTTCCTTGTTTTCTCTTAAGTATTCCAATAACAGAAAAAGTAGGAAATTGTGAATGTGCAGCGATGTAGCCTGTGAGCTGCACAGGGCTAATAAACTGCTAGGCCAAACAACTGCAGATTGATAGCACAGTATGCAATTTAGTTCATGCCAAGCTGGGCCAAACCTTCCAGTAAGCAGAAGCTGATCTCTGTGTAAATATTTGAACCTTAATGTGCATGTTCATGCTGGTTGCTTAGACATGTAAGCAAGTCAATGGTTTCTGTTAATAGTGGATTCTCATGTGCTTGCTCTCCCTATTCTGTGCTCTGTTTAGTCTTTCTTGATTTTTTGGACTATTAAAATGCTTTGATATCGATGATTTCAGACACTTTTCAAATAATTTGCTTTGAAATACTTTTTGGATGAAGACGGTGGACTGTAAGAAGCCAGTGACATGCAAATGCTGCCTTGTCTTTTGATCAGGCTGAGCCATGTGTCACTAAGAGAAGACCTGAAGAGCAGAATATCATAGCTCTGAATTCTCTAACCCTGTGTCTCTGTAATACAGTATTGCCATTGCATGTAATAGGCCATCATCTCTCTACTGAGTTTGCTGAACCTCAGGACATGTTAGCAAATGTGGTTCCTGAAGTGAGGAGGAATAAATAATCAACGTAAATATCTTGTTCTTTTGGCAAAGGACTGCAGGTGCTGACAGCTCACTGTAACAGCTTTCTGCTAGAATGAAATTACCAACCTTAGCACCCCAGCAAACAGTGGAAGGGTGAGCGTAACAGCAGGAGAAATGTGAGTTTAAGCATTTTAACTGCATTGTATTCTTCTGTAATTGTTAGGTCTGGATTGCATTCTTAAGATGTCAATTATGGTAACAGTCTTTGACTTTATACACACACAAACATGCTCATGGATGTACTTTTCTCATAAACCAGAGCTTGAGACTAGCAGGTCGCCTATCTTGTGGCTAGACTCACAGACTTTTCTTTCTAAGAGCTGTATACTTTATTGTGTGATGAGATATACAAGCAAATGCTCTCTAGTCATATAACCTTGTGGTATGTGTGCTCCTGTATCACAGCAGGAGGGACGGATAGTGGGTTACTGCCTTTCAGCCCTTTTCCCATTAGGAGGAAGAGCTCAGAGTCCTGCTTTAGAATTTTCCTCAAAGAGGCCTCCTCTAAACAAGTTTAAACCCACGTGAGAAAAGAAACTTCTTTCAAAAGAATTGATCTTTTAAGCAATGTTTGATCATATTCTCTTGCCTTTAACGTTGCTTAAGGGTTTGTATGGCTTTATTCTTACACAGAGAGGTACAAATTAAGCTTTGCTTGTTGTCTTTTTTTTTTCTGAAACCAGTTCAAAAGTAACTTATAGTATGGAAAAGTTAAAACTGATGCAGGGAGTCATGTATATCTTTGTACTTCTTTAGGTTTAAAAAAAAAAAAATCTGGTCGTACCTTGGGGTACTGCAGTGGCAGAATGAACACAGGACATGCCTGCAGGATTAGATGCAGGCTGCTGCCTCGATCTACCTGTGATACAAGCTGGCACGGTACATGATAACGCTTCTCAAAGGCACTTAGGCATGTTACCATAAAACTAAATTAATCTTGCAGAGAACCCTGCCGGAGTGGCTCTTGCTGAGGAGACTGGTCATGGCGGTGCTCTGTTTTAAAGGGCTGTAAGGCTTTGGTTTATTTTTCGGTAGGGTATCATCACCTCCCAAAACAAGTCAATCCTATTGTTTTTGTGTGTAGCAAGCTTGAATATTGCTGTCTTAACTGCACAGCTTTGAACACTGAGGAGTTTGTCAGTATCCCATTCCTGCCAAATAAAATCCTCCCTTGTCATCGAACATCCTCCATGGGATTAAGCCTTGCTTCCTGGTTCATATTATTTATTTACTCTTTTTTTTCTTTTTTTCTTCTTCCTGGTTTGTTCAGAGCCTTGAAGCTTAGTTACCTGGACCTAAGTTTGCTATCAATAAAATGGAGATCCTGCCACAGGCTCTAGAATGAGAGAAAGGATAGGTCGCAGTGGAGCTGTGTAGATTTTAACAGAGCAGCATATTTAAATATGAAGCTTTGCTGGTGGCAATGTGACTACTTATCTAGTGTTAGTTTGGGAGGGACATGGAGGAGGTACAGTCCAGCCCACTGCTCCAGTACAAAATGGTCATTTCCAGTGTTGTTTCTGACTTTGTTCGTCCTTCAATGGCAGAGATATTTTAGTCTACAAAATTTTTTCTAGTGTTTTTCTATTCTTACTATTCTTTCTATCATAATTCAGGAAGTGGCATGCTATGAGTTTCTTCTCTCTCTCTCTCTCTCTCTCTCTCTCTCTCTCTTTGGTCAAATTCTTAAATATTTGAAGATATTTATTGTAACTTTTTATCTTTCTCAATCCTAGATCATCTTTTTTGGTAACTAAAATACTTCAATTCTTGAAAGCCGTTCTCGAAAATGGACATTTTTGTTAGTGTCTAATGCAGAGGAATAACTTTATTGCCAAGTTTGGGGTAATAACTTCCTGATCTTCCACAAATGCTGATAAAATGTCACTGTGGTAGCATGATGTTTAACATGGCCTAGTTGTCATCATATTCATTCAAGATCCCAAGCAGCTCTTAAAAGTTCTGCAATTCTGCAACTATAGTATCAGAGTCTGCTTAGAGTTTTAAAACTAGTCTGGATATACACAGGTTGTACATACAACTTAGATATCATATTCTTTCCATTTAGAATATGTAAAGTTCTCCAGTTTATTCAGATGGTCCCAGATGGTTAGTTGAAAGAGATGGAGATATTGGCAAATCTTTACAGAAGCCCCTTGTCCTCAATGAAATACTGAATATTATTATCAATAGACTTTTAGCCTCATGCCTTTGACATTTCCTAAATTAATTTCAAACTTCTAAAAATGAGCTTTTAGATAAAAAAAAAAAAAAAAGAGCTTCAAGATCTTTCATGATCTTGAAAGAGAATATTTTGGTACAGTTCTAGTGGACTTGTGGAAAATAATTACTTTAAAATTACTCAAGAGACATCGGACATCTTAAAATGGTTATGAAGTTTTGACAAAATGAAGATGATTCATTAATATTAGTCTGAAACTGGTTCTAATAATTTATTTTAGTGAATACTAAGGATTTATTCTATAAAGTGTTTCTAAGAAGTGTAAAGTGTTATATAATCAATACAAGCACTTGAAATCAAATGATCTTGAAATTTAAAAAGGGAAGAGATTTCATTTTTATGGGGAGATCTTACCCTCCTTTTCACCAATGTGACTTAATTGGATATTTCATTGTTCTAGCCGGAGTAAATTGGGTAGTTGCAGTTAACATTTTGAAGTAGATTATCTCAATGATAAAAATAGGACCGTGATTTTTATTTCATTTTCCGCTTTGTTAAATATAGTTGTACTCTATTTGCCATGATTCTTCAGCATGCTGTACCCAAAATCAGATGTTCACTGGAGGTGTTTTAGCAAAAATGCTAAAACATCTGAATCTGATATTTTTTTTTCAGGTCATTTTGTAGGCCTTTGCAGCTGTGATTATTCCTTATGGCAAGTGCTTTATGTGGGTATTAGTAGAATCTGTGATAGATCTCGAGCTAACTCCAAAATCAAGACTTTACTTTTCATTTGATTAAAGAATCTGGAGCAGGATATTTTAAGTAGGATGTAGTTAACACATGCGGAACTGTCATTTTCCAGGATACCAGCTGAATTCCAGGATACCACCTGTGCTCTTCACTTGAGCACAGTTCTGTACAAACTTTCATTTGATCCAATCATAAAATTTTGCTGTCCTGGCTTCAAGATGAAATATTTGAGTAAGTATATTTTGCGGTCACAATTAGAAGGAAAAGAAAATCCAGGTTTTCTTTGCCAAGTAGAGCAGATTTTGGTACTGTATTCCAGAATGCCCACACTAAAAGTTTTCATCTGCATTTTGAGCTACGAGACCATGTGCTTGGGTGGATTCAGCTTTGGCATCTGTCCAGTGAAAGCTGGACAGAAACTTGGAGAGCTGCTTGCTATGAGTTTTCATGTGATTTGTTTGGGAGAAGGAAAAGGTTGAGGAGGGTGCTAAGCTTAGGGAACAGAACTGGCATAAGATAAAATGATAGAATAAATGCAGTACAAGAGAGGAATATTAGCAGAGTAATATCCACATAACATCCACATACATTACATAGATTCACTGTGGAAAGAATTTTATTCTGTGCTCTTGGCCTTCCTCATGTCTCTCTCCAGTGTATGTTGAGGAGCAGCCGTCCAGCAGGTCGTGCTGCATTCCCCATTCCACTGGCAGGCTCATGTGTAGAGGTCTGTGATTATTATCCACCCTTTCAGCAGCTCCTCTGCAGTCTTCTGAGTTCCCGGATAAAAAGCACACATAAAGCAAACGTGACTGCCATCGTGCACATAGGATGTTGTTTGGAGTGATTTCTGTGATGCTCTCTGTAAGGAGGCTGTAAGCTAAGAGTACCTTCTGTAAGCTAAGAGTACCTTCAGCAGGCCTTGCCAGGAGACCTTTTGTTATCAGTCAAAAATGAGTCACTGAGCTGCGTCAGTGATCTTTAAAAAATGGTGAACAACTTTAACCATTTTTCTGGTGTTCTGAAACCTTATATAAACTCAACTCTGGTGCAAGACTTGAGTTGAGGAAACTGCTTTTCATACCTAGCAGGACTATATGTTACCTCCCATTTTAGGGTGTCAGATTAAACCATAGTGACAGGCTAACCATTACATTTTGATCTTTCTGAAATCAGATGTGTAAAGCCTAGCAGTCCTGGATGACCAGAAGCAGTTTCAGTAATAGAACTGATGAACTTCTACCTTGTGTTTCTTTGGCCAATACTAAAAGCTAAAGTTCTCATTGCTGATTTTTGGTTTAAGAAATTTAAGTGACCTTGTATTTTGCAAGGTGTTTTGTTTCTCTGTTTTAAAGCACACAACAAACTGAAATGAATAGGTTCACAGGGACCTGGTGAATAGTGTCCTGCAGTTTGTCTCAGTGTAATTTCTAGATAAGTTGCTACAAGTTGCTCTAAGTTGCTAGGTGCTGAGTCACCGAGATGAAGTTGCTGCCCTGTCTGTCAGTACTGAGGGAAGTCTCTGAGCTACAGTGCCAGTTCTCTTGAAGAATCCATACACAAATTGCATCTGAACTCAACAGTGATTGAACTATTGATTTGTTCGCTCTACATTCTCCTTTTACAAGAAAAAATCAAGAAAAATACAGGAGCAATTAAGAAGCAATAAAAACCTTGTCAGCCTTCCTTTTGATAAAACACAGGAAAAGGCAAATAGGGCATTTTGTACACTTTGGATACAGTTCAGGTGCAGTCTCAGATACTTAAGGGAATTGGCTAATAAACTTGGTGAAACAGTACAGCTTGATGAACTGTTTTTGAGAAAAGCCACCTTGTAAAGAAGAAAATTCTGGTTTGCAGCATTTTCTGTTTTTTCCATATTTTAATTAGTTGTGCAGCCTCCACATTCAAATGCTCTTGGTAGGCTCAGTTATGAGGCAGAGATAGGTTGAAGATAAATAAGCTGCGAGTAAAACAAAACCCAAGAACCCTACAAAACTCAAGTTATTGTGAGGTGCCCTTAAAAGGTGCCTTCTGGGCAAGCAACAGAATGGCTGATTCAACAGGGTGAAATGTTTGGAACAAAGAAGCCATGCGGTCAGGCTGTCCAGAAACACTCTGCTGTACAATCCATAGAGCTCTATGCTTTGGCAGTGTGTTAGGGTATTTGTGCATGGCATTTTTAACTGAAGCTATAGCCCTGTAGCCATGATTTCATTGAGTAAACATGGATTTTGGATGGAACAGAGGCAGCCAAACAAAGTGCTCAGCCAAAAGAATTTGTGTTTTTTTTTTTACATTTATGACATTGGCAATTTATTTTCCCCTATGATGTTTCATGTTTTTAATTCTTTATATGATGTAATATATTCTGTGCTTATGGTGTGCAAATATACGGTCTCTATTTAAGTATAAGGCTTTTATCTAGATAAACAGATGCATCTTTCCTTGGGCACAAGTATTGCAGTTAGCCTGAATGGGAGGTTTCTGGGATGTTTTTTCTTGAGCTCATAGTTGTCAAGATGAAGCAGTGGATCTAAGCCTTGCTTCGTGAAGAACTCTCTAAGCTTTATATTAAAAAAAATTAATATTCAGCAAAGAAACTTATTTCTTTGTCCTTTATTTTTTACTCTCCTGCGTATACTTATTTATACCTGGAAGGTCTTTTGTGGAATCTGTGTCTGCAGCCTGAACTCTCTTGGTAGTCATTGTACAATAAAGACTGCATAGGCGTTTTGTAAAATGTTCCCTCTTAACTGGAAATATTTCTTGCCTGAGGCAATGAAGATAGCCATTTCAAAAAAAAAAAAGCTCACTATCTTATAGCACATCTTCATGTAATTGCATAGAAAATTCAAGGAGCTCCGGTCCTTATGAGCCAGGGTCCAAGGCCAGCTTTGTTTGTTTCTCAGTGCCTTTCTTAGTTATTTGTCATCTGGAAATCAATGAGAAAGAGCATGTCAAATGAAAAGACACATTTCATATTATGGCAAATCCAACTCACAAAGATCACAAAAGGCCATCTGCCATTTCAGCTCTCAGGAATGAGATTTCTGTCAGTCATGATGCAACAGGTGGCTACTCTCCCATCTCTTAAAATACAAATCTGTATTTCTTAGAAAATGAGAAAGTGTATTGAGAATACACAACATTGATTTCATCTATAATAAATTGTAAGAAACAATCTTCAATGGGATATTTCCTATTATGTTCTGCACTGCTCCTATCAGAGAATGATACTGATTTTTTAAAATTTTTTTTTCAAAAAGGGAAGGGAGCCATTGCTTAAAGTATTGGTGTGGCTGTGTTGCTATGTATCTTGTCGAACTTGGTGTTGTTTTGAAAGCAGCATCTTAACATTCATTGCGTTCTCTTCTGTGAAACCATGGAGAATGCATGGAGTCTAGGCTAGATTCAGGAGTGATATTTATTTTATCTATTCCAACACTACTGAGATATAGAAGTTTATTTTGTCTATTTATGCATCGTATATGCTGCTAGTGCCTAGAATTGCAGGAGAGTTCAAAACAAAATATTATCTGAAATGGACTGTTTCTCAGTGTTTTATATATATTTATTTTCCTAAATATATGAAATATGTTTAGATTTAGTCTTTTTCATCATTTCATAATCTTGTTTGCAGATAATCAAAGTGGTTGATGTATGAATAGCTTATAATGAAACATTCATTACCAGCTTGAAAAAAAAATCTCATTAAAAAGTGTAATCTATTCTGAAGCAAAGCTATTTGTCTGATTCTTTTGTACAGATTTAAGAAGGATTATCTCCTGGAGATTGATATTTTTCAGGAAAGTGATGACAAACCCTTTTCAAAATAAAACTAAGGCGACCTTTTAGTTTCAGAGTTCAAGCTAGGGAACTGAAACAGTCTGAATCATAAGGGGAGCTGGGCGCCGCCTCTGCCGCAAGGCCTGGCTTTGTGGAGCGCGGGGCATTACCTGCCTCGTCGCATCCAAGTGGGGATGGACGCACCCAGTTAGCAGCTCTCTGCCAGCCTCAGTGCAAGGCTAGGCCGGGGAGGAAGCCAAGTTCCTAGAGAATGAAGTTAGAGGAGCCCGAGAGCTATCTTGTGTGTGCGCATCTAAGCAAGAGGAAGTTGTGGAAGGAGGCGCTTTGAGATAAAACAGGTGAGGAGGCAGGTAACGGCAGCGGGAAGTCAAACGTGGAGCCTGAAGTGTGCTCTGGCTGTGCAAGTAAATTAAATGGACCTGGTGACTGCCCTTGCTCGGAGGGCAAAGGCTATGGAATGATTCATGTTGTTGCTGGTGAACTGTCTCAGTGTCTAAACTGGAATGGCCTCATGTGACCAGCCTCCTGGGCAGGGTGAGCCTTGTCCATGATGATTCCTGAGAATTGTTTGGGAAGGATTTACTTCCCAAGCTGCTTGCTTTCCTGTTGTTCACTGCGTAGCTAAGCTGGTGGAAGGGAAGTGGAGGGGCTGCAGTGTGCAGCTCTGTTGCCTCTGCAGTGCACGTTTGGCTTTGCCTATTTGTATGGTTTTCTGCACTAACCAGAGCCCAGTGTAGTGTTTATCTGAGTTTCAGTTTCTTACAGCTGGAGAGGAGGATGGAAGGAAAATGAATAAGTCTACAAGAATGACACACCTGGTGCTGCAATTACAAATGCTAGGAGACTTTGTTGACACTGGATGTTTTATATGTTTTTTGGTGTCGTGGAGCTAGGTGAGGTTGTAAGTGCAGTGTATCACGTGCCACTAGCATCTCATGGCCCTCATATTGGCGCAGTGATTTGGACTGTCAAATCTGAAAGATACATTTTATAACATAAAATCTCCAAAAGAGCTGTGGCCCTGACTGCTTCAAAGTGTTGCAGATGATGGAGCATCACCCTGAGCAGCTGTTTAGAAATATCTTGTTCATTTAGTTCTCCATCTTCCTTGCATGTTTTCAGGCTTAGAAGTATTCAAATATAGAAGAAGAAGATTCAAACATCATTTTCTCTTTTTTTATATAGCTTTACTCTGACTCTTAGAGAGGAGCTGGCAGGTTGAAATGCTGGGTTTTTTTTGTTTGTTTTTAGTATCCTTGTTAGTTAGAATAGTATCCTTGAATGCAAATCTGTTCTACTAATGACATGCTTTATAGCAGAAATACTGGGTTGGAAATATCATCAGGTACAAATCCAATTCCATGCTTTCTTAAATGAAAGAAACACAGTTTCCTTGTTACTTTTAATTAAAGTGAAGGAGAAAAGAGTCTAATTTCTTCTTTCCTTTGAAGTTAATTTTCACACCTTTCTGATAGTATAATTAAATTCATGTCACTTTAAGTGAATAACTTAAATCAATAAATTAGTTTTATAATAATCCAGTATCCCTTGAGCCTCACACTGATAATTATCACACAGCTCTTACAGCTTTGAGTTCAGTCAATGAAGTGTTTTGAATGATTTGTTATTCTTAAATTCATAAGAGATAAAAATGCATATTATGCTGATTTTATGCTAATCAAACAACAAAAAAGTATTTCTGTTTCGTAGATGCCATAGAGATGGTAAGATATATTCACTGCAGCTCTTTGTTCACAAAAAATAGCAGTGTTTTTTACTTCATTGAACTATAGATGAGGCATGTATGAAAGAATAGAGGAGAGCTCCTTGGAAAAAGCAAGTGGATAGATTATCCCTCATAAAGTTACTTGAAAAAATAGTAGGCTGAAGTTAATTTAGAGGAGACTAGTGTGTCTTTTCTTATGCCTATTTTGGCAAGGTGCAGCTGACGGTATGTTAAGTGGATACGATGTTTGGTATCACTTGGTTTGGAACAGTTTGCCACTTGGAAAGCAAAACACGCTCATATTTGCTTGAGATGTTAGTCTTGACTCGGTAGCTTCTACTGCAGGCCCATGAGAGAACTGGAAGGAAAAAATATTATGTCTTCCTTAAATTCATATCTAAGGTACAGGACCACCTGTAATAGTAGTGCTTTGTTTGCCTATATTGAATGTTTGCACAGCTGAAAGACATTCTCTCCCTTGGAATTTTTGAATGATTGATTCATTTTCACTCAAAGCAGTGAAGATATGCATTTTAGTGAATTTGTAAAGTGTGTGAGTGTGTGTATATGTATATGTGTACATAAATAGTCTTGTAAGTATATAAATAATAAAAGTAATATGTAGTAATTAGAAAAAAAGTCCAGTTATAAGCCAGCTGGTTATAAAATACCAAAATTAGTCTCTGTCATGTGTGGTTTTGACTTTGATACTGCTTCTGCTTGTCCATGTTAATCTGTAAGCTCTTTGACTGCAGAGTACATATTGTGGAATGCTAAGTATATGGTCAATATTACCAAAAATGAAACAGTTCATTGTAGTTCAGCTAATTCCTATGGAACCATGTCAATTTATAAAATGGGGGCCACATTTCACTTGTTGTAGGCCCCGAGCTATTGTGAGTCAATACATTGAGATTTTCCAGAGAAGATTTTCCAGATTTGCTGGTCGTCTCCAACTGCATTTGCTTTTTCATCAGATTTATGCCATTAAGCATATTGGTTCTGTGACTGAGCACAGACCAGCGTGCTCATCATTACAGTTAGTACCGCAGAGATGTGATATGCGAGTGATGGACTTCAGAGTTCTTGGTGTCAAGTAAGAAAAAGGTTTTTTCTGTATAAAAGTGCATGCAGCTTTACTGGAATGAAAAGGGAGCCATATTCTACCCACGAATAAAAGCCTACAGCAAAGCTTATCTCTTCTACCAGGTGTCACTGTAGACCCCTTTGAAGCATACATATTAATGAATATACTAGAACTAAATCGTGAGAGAAACGGTTGAACAGGAGCTTGAAGGAGTGATTGCCAAAGGTAATTGAAGTTCTTAAGGTTGCTTAGTAGTACATCTCGTAAAGTATTTGAAAAGTGAAATTCTTGATCTATTACCATTTGTTGAGAAAATCACTGCATTCAGATTGCTGCATTTTTGTCCCCTATATCTTTGGTTAGTCTATCACCAAAATAATGCAGGCAAATAAGAGAAAAAGTTTATACTACCCATTACCACAATTTAATAACTATCATACTAAATCTAGTTGTAGCTATCAGATAATGTCATCAATATGACAGATAATGTAATCACAATACTTTTCTCACTTTGCCCATTCCAGTTTACTGATAGGAACTTTTTTTTTGTTGTTCATCTTTTATTATTTGCTATTAGTATTATCACAGCTCAGCTCTCTTTGAATGATAAGGTTGTTAGTTTTTAATTAAGATGAAATTTAGAGTAATCAAAACCTTGTTAAATTATAGGCTTCTAGTTTTTAGTGTGAGGAGGGGGAGAAAAAAAAAGGACTACTAAAGGAGGCAAAACAAACAAACAAGACCCTCAAAAGTACATGTTCGTACCCAGAGAAAAGATTATTAGATTTTGTTCGAATGCTTTCTGCCCTGATTAATAGTAGCCCTTAGTTTTTCTTCTTTTTTTTTCTCTCTCTACCTTTTTACAATATTTTCAAAAGTAACATAGTAAGAAAAAGGGTTAAAAAGAACACAGAAAAACATATCCTGAAGAGTGGGGAAAAGACTTTCCTTTTCCAGCTGCTCTAAATAAAAATCTGCCCCATATACCAGTTTTGTTAAAGATGTTATAGTTCAGGAATCCTGAGAAATCAGAGAAACTTCTTGTTTCCTTTGCAAAATGAGGTTCTTAAAATACATAAAGCACTTTATTTTGTGCTTAATATTTATAGGAATGATTATTTGGTTATGAAAGGGAGAAATTTTTGATTCTATTTCTGTTGCTCCCAAGTAATCTTCAACTGCCTTTACTGTTTATTTTTATCTTTTTTTAATTTTTTTTTTTGTGAAGCCTGGTTGGGTCTTCTCATCAAAAGCAAATATTTGGATTGTTTTGTGGCAAATTCTTTACCAGGTACCTATTCTTACTGGATTACCAATAACTATTTAAATTTATGTATATAAGTCTGATTTGTCTGAGTTTGATAAGCCACTTGATCTATTGCCATAATGCTATTAGAAGGTAGTGATGCATTCAGAAGTGTATGCTACAGGGATTTTAGGGAGGAGAAAACAAAAGAACCAGGAGTTATATGAGAAGGGTTACCCTGAAAATGATTGACAGACTATATTAAAAAATAAGGCTAAGAAATATTTCCTTCCCCAAATTTTTAATGATATTATCCTGATTTTGAAGATATTTGGCTACTTTCTTTGACAATTCCATAACGTTTTTTTTAAAAGCCTTAAGATTTTAGTCAGCAAAATCTTCCTTTGATTGTTTATATTTGAAGAACGCTCTCTGAATCTTAATTGGCTTGTGATAGCAAAGTCTGAAAAATTACCTGGGTAGTGGGCACAGAGGTGCAGTATCTTACATGCCTAATGTTGTGCTGTCAAATGTATATTATCAAGAACAACTTTTTAGCCATTTACAAGGGAAAGGAATGCTTCAAAGACAGGCTAATGGCAAGCAGGCTCTGTACAATATTAGTCAAATTATGAAATTGCTGCAGTAATAAAGTTGTTACTTACTAGCATGTGAACACGGTAACTTTCTTCAGTAAGCTAGGGAATGAATTATATTCCTTTGCTGCACCTCCTACCTCTTCCAACTCTAGTGCATGTAAATACCAAAACCTGCTTTCTTGGAAGTAATTCATGTTCAAAATTAATTCTCTATAATAGTATCTGACAAGTGAATGTGGATTTGATAGACTCTATTTATTATAAGTTGTATAATTTTTTTTCAGGTCAGCAGTTTTGCCTGTGCCAGTGCAGCTCTTGGGAAGGGCTTCACAATGAGGAAGATTGATTAGGCATATGGCAGAATAGCACACCTATTGAATTCCTTTCCCTCACCTTCAGTTGAGGTGGGAAGAAAAGCACTTTAATTCCAGCAATTATCTAGTTTTAATTGAGAATGGTAAAGGGCTTGCAAAGTGTGTTTTTATTCTTGTTACGCTTCATTCTTGCGCATGCTATGTTTGCCTAACTGCCATGCATGGTGATTTGTAAGGAGCTTTAGTGTCTGTCTGGCTCTACTGCAAGTCATCAGCAGTTGCTTAGCAGGAGTTGGTAGTATCACCTTATCATGATGTGCCTTTGATTGAAAATCCAGCAGCTGGATTCAAATAGAGGAAAGAGAAGAGAGAGTGTTAGCTAAGAATTGATATGGAAAATGTAGCGGGAATTCTAGTTAGTACTGTTATGTTCCCAAAAGTTCCTGTTCTTCATCATTTCCTATGCATTTCCTTCATCATTTCCATCAGCTATGGTTGTGAGGGGAGAGTTCTATAGTAAATATATATATATATATAAAATATATATTTGTTACGATCAACTCAGTTTTCTCTGATTGTCTGATTTGTTAGTTAAGCATAACATATATGCAGGAGCACTTGAGTCCTTACTGAACTGTGGATCTGGCAGATTTTATGAGCTTAGGAGCCATTTCAAAGATATATGTAGTGGCTCCAGAGCTATGTAGAATATACTTCATATCTTAATCTTGCTCCTCCTTTGACTAAGTCTGTCAACAATCAGAAAAACTGGCCTATGCAATACAAGAAAATGTAAATTTTCTTTACAGTAAATTTTCTTTCACAGTAAATAAAACTGTGCAGACATTGCTATTCCTTTGTACGTATTTGCATTTTTCTATTTATAAGTATGAATACTGTTTATTGTGTTGGACCTAGTCGTGGATCAAAAGCAAAAAGTACACTAGGGAATTGTAAAAACACAATACAAGGAGGGAGGAAGAGAACAGTCTCAAACTTTCAGTCTATGCAGGCAGAAGAGCTGGCAGGTAGCTATAAACAGGTGGAGAAACACAAGAAGTCAATGAGAAAGTATTTGTAATTGGCAGCAACCTCACCTTGGTCAGTTTCTGGCCTAGAAGAATAGAGTTTTAAGGGCAATAAAGGAGCATGAGGTTTCTGGAGAGCTTTTCTTACTCATGAGAAACATTAAGGAGGAAAGCACAGAGATTTTAAAACAATCAGTGTGAATTGGGCAATGGAATAGGTTGTCAAGAGTAGATGGTAGGCAATAATCAAAGACTCAGCGGAAAATAAGTAGTGAAGGGCCTTAAAAAGAAAAGCAAGTAAAAAGATATTAGTTTAGACATGGAGAACAATTTCACAGGTAGAAGCCAAGCTGAAGAGTAAAACCTGAAATTTCAAACAGCTGCAGAGTATATCCTTAAAAATAAAGGAAATTCTTACTTAAAAATAAAGGAAATAAAATCTTAAAAATTAAAGAAATAATAATTGAAGAGACGCAAGAATTATCTAGTTGATGCAATCCAATTGGATTTCCAAAACACATTCCACCAAGTTCTTGATCAAAGAATTCTAGGGAAAATAAACAAAGGTAGTATAAAAAGCAAACTTCCTGAAGAGATAAATATTTAAAAAGTAGAAAACAGCATGTAGGGGTAAATAGTCAGCCCTTTCAGTAGAGAAAGGCTTCTTGAGCTCTAGCAATCTGCAATGGAGTATTTAACATTTTCATAAATTGCTTGCAAAAGTAAGTGAGCTATGAGGAGAAAAATTTCCTGATGATACTGAGTTATTCAGATAATAAAGACAAGAGCTGAGTATGGAAAATTGTAAGAAAACCTTACAAATCTGTGTTGTGCAGTACAGTGTCTGATAAGTTCAATGTGGATAGTTATAAAGCAGTGTAAATGGTCAAAAATAAATTTAATTTCACATATAGAATGAGGGCTGTTGTCATTCAGTAGTGGTACCTTGGAGTCTTGTTAGATAGCTCTCTGAAAGCATTAGCAATAATAAATAATATGCAGAAAACCAAATTTAGTGCTAGGAATTATTAGGAATGGAATATAGAAGAATATAGTGTATTATAGAAATTCATGCCTGGCCTGCATATATGTTTCTGAAAAAAAAGATATAGAAGAACCTGAAAAGTTTTAAAAAAATGATAGGAATGACTAAGTATTTCCATTCATGGAATGACAAAACTCCAGTCTTCCAAACAAGAAGTGTGGTATAATATTTAGTATGTTACCAAAGAAGCCGGTTACCAACCGATTGTTCACTGTCGGCTTGAAGGAGTGTACAAGGAAGTTTGGAAAGAGCTTGACATCACAGAGGGTGAAATCTTGAAGCAGGAAGTTCTCTGAGAAGGTGTTGTCATTACAGACTTCAAGGGAGGGGGGAAAAAAAAAAGAGGATCAAGTATTTTATACAAGAGGATGCACATATACACTTGAATTATTTAAAATACAAGATGAACAAATTCATATATCTGATTCTATTTTTCTGATTATGACTTTGGTTTTAAAAATGTGTATATTTTTAACAAAATCCCAAGACCTAATCTGCATACATAATTTAGTCAGAATGATTAGACCTTTCTGTTTTCTAGACCTGGGAAATGTTCCCTTTATAGTCTAAATTTAATGGACGAAAAAGTGTTATAAAACTTTAAATGAGTTTGGCAATATCCTGCAAAGCACATCAAATGTTTGATTCTTTCAGAGCAAATATGAAGGTCACATTTAATAAAAACAGCTTTTCTATCAAATGTCAACCTGTTTTCAAGGCATAAATTGCTGCAATCAATATAGCAGATCTTTTCTGCTTTCTGGCCCTCATACATAATCTAAGCACAAATTTTGGTGTACTTTAATCAACAAACAGAATAAATGCAAAACGACTTGTCCTGGGTGACTCAAAAAACTTGTGTGATAATGAACTGTAGTGTATGTATGAGTCATTGTTCAGAATTTGTTATCAACAATGGGACTTGCTTGCTCAGATGAAAACCTGTCTTCATCTTATAAAGATCTTCAGCAAACAAATCTCACTATGAATTTTTGGCAACATATACCTACCAGCGTTTTTGAACATATAGGAAATATGCATGCTTACTTTAAGAGTATTTTTTAGGTGTCTGAAATGTAAGTACAAGTTGAGTGACTGTTAGACATCCAAAATTA
>VZSG01000036.1:373667-409419 GCA_013398315.1 Nothoprocta pentlandii
TATTTAAAATACAAGATGAACAAATTCATATATCTGATTCTATTTTTCTGATTATGACTTTGGTTTTAAAAATGTGTATATTTTTAACAAAATCCCAAGACCTAATCTGCATACATAATTTAGTCAGAATGATTAGACCTTTCTGTTTTCTAGACCTGGGAAATGTTCCCTTTATAGTCTAAATTTAATGGACGAAAAAGTGTTATAAAACTTTAAATGAGTTTGGCAATATCCTGCAAAGCACATCAAATGTTTGATTCTTTCAGAGCAAATATGAAGGTCACATTTAATAAAAACAGCTTTTCTATCAAATGTCAACCTGTTTTCAAGGCATAAATTGCTGCAATCAATATAGCAGATCTTTTCTGCTTTCTGGCCCTCATACATAATCTAAGCACAAATTTTGGTGTACTTTAATCAACAAACAGAATAAATGCAAAACGACTTGTCCTGGGTGACTCAAAAAACTTGTGTGATAATGAACTGTAGTGTATGTATGAGTCATTGTTCAGAATTTGTTATCAACAATGGGACTTGCTTGCTCAGATGAAAACCTGTCTTCATCTTATAAAGATCTTCAGCAAACAAATCTCACTATGAATTTTTGGCAACATATACCTACCAGCGTTTTTGAACATATAGGAAATATGCATGCTTACTTTAAGAGTATTTTTTAGGTGTCTAAAATGTAAGTACAAGTCGAGTGACTGTTAGACATCCAAAATTAAAATAATTACCTAAAGAGTAACTTCATTGCTAGTTTGATGGAAATGACATGAAAATATAATGAGAAATGTTTGCAGTGATCTTGACACATGCAATAAACTAAAAGACAGATATGTACAATATAATCACAGAGGCTATTTGTAATCCAAAAACTAAACAGAAGTGTGATGTGGAAAGAAGAGAGCAAGGGGAAGATGAAGGCTTTGTCACAACTAACTGCAGATCCTTGCTGAAAGTCTATGACAGGTAGGAGAGATGCCTGTAAAGTTATTTGTAGGACAAGAGGCAATAAAATGAGTAGAATTATATGTTCAAGGTATTATTGGAAAAGCCAGTATCCTATTGTTACAGCTCCCTAATGATGACCCTGTGAAAGAATTTGACAACTTCATTCTTTATTATAACAGGACTAATTTTTAAAAACCAATTAAAATTTTGTCAAATTAAAACTCAAAGACAAAACCTTTAGTACTTTTGATTAAATTTTGGCAGCAGTTCCTTTCTCTCACTGAATACTCTGAAAGGCCAGATAGACACATTGCTTTGAAACTACTGAAATGCTACTTGATAGTCAATGAACTCGACATTTTTTTTCTTCCATCAGCTTCAGTGGTGAAGCAGCTGTGTGTGGTCGGTTAGCCTGTGTATCCATCCCAGGCTGCCTTTGGCACAGTATGTGCAAGTGCATACACTACTGATCACACAAATGTTTCTTTTTATTACCAGTTTACTGATCATATTTATTGCTCATAACTGGTAAGACCTCACCTGGAATAATATTTCTAATTTGGGATGTCCCCCTCAAGAAGAGGTGAGATCTTGGAGGAAAACAGAGAAAATGATCTGAAAAAAAAAAAAAAAAAAAAAAAAGAAAAAAGAAATTAAAGTTTGGCTTAGGTGGTATTAAGAAGGACTGTGGAAAAACTGGGCCAGATTGTTTAGGAAGCTTGTTGAGACTTCAGCCATGGAGATTTCTAAGGACATGCTTTAAGGACAAGTGGATGGTCTAGGTGTTGTCTTGACTCTTACTCCGTTTGTCTATGTTTCTGTGACACTGGATGAGTTGTTTCTTGCTGGTTATGCTTCATCAAAGTGTAAACTCACATGATTTGGGAAAGGACTGGTGAATTTGCCTGGTACCTCACATACTGCATTCATACAGCATATATCTGTAAGATATCTAGTTCATTGAAGTAGTTAGGCTATGTTTGTCTGAAATGTAACTGAAGGCACTAAAATACCATTTCTGACGTTTTCAGAGACTTTCTGCTGTTTTAAAGCACATTTTCATACAAGAACTCCTATTAGCAGTTTCTCTCTCTTCTCCAGACTAATTAAAGTAAGTCCTTTGGGACTGTTTCCAGTGAGATTTTCAGTGTTATAAGTAGGAGAGTTCTGTATTCCTTAGGACTTTTTCTTATCCAAAATTTGCTTATTTTTGAAGAACTACTTCAGATGCCTTAGGAGATAAAAATGGATATAAAAGTCATTGCAGGTTAGAGCTCTAATGCTTTAAACACACTTAATTTTAATCTCTAGGTTATTTAATCTTATATTGGATTCTACAGGGGAATCCTGTTTGGTTTTCAGCTTTGGATATAGAGATAACGTTTCATCCTTATACTATTAATAGCCTACCTAAGTGTAAAATAAAGTAATAATGGAAAACATCCAAGAGAAATGAGATTTTGAAAAATGTCAAGTTTAGAACTTCTGATCTTTAAACAGGTTTTAGATTTTGTGGGTAAAAATGATTGACTTAATAAGTAAGTCCTGGCAAGCAAAGCTTATTTTTAATAATAGTTCTCCAGGAATGAGGTCTTTAAAAGTGGGAGGTGAATAAACCTTTTTTTTTTTTTAGTGGCAGTACTTGCTAAATCTCCTTCTTCCTGGTATTCCAGGATCAACAACTCAATGTTGATGTGTCCTTCAATAAGGATAGCAAACTTTTACTTCTAGAGTGAAATTTTTGCTTTTTGGCTTTTCAATGTGGTTCAAATGATAAGGTCCACATAATCTCTACTTCAAGATTTATTGGGTGCATTTTGTCAACTTGAAAGCAATTTAACCGCCTGTTCCTGAAAAACTGATTATGTCAAGGATTCTCTGTCAGTGGGCACATAGAAATAAGAGACTTCCTATTACATACTTGTCATTCTTCTTCCTTCAAATTCTGTCATTGATTCCTATTTTTCCAGCAACACATGAGAATGCAGAGGAACGAGGTAGTGAATTATGCTCAGGTGGTCATTGTGTTAAAATCTGAAAATACAAGTTGCAAAAGGAATAAAGCTCTGAAAGCATTAAGCTCTCTCTCCATTATGTTAGCTCTAACTGAAAGCACTGAAATGGTTGCAGTAAATAACCTTTTTTTCCTTATATCCTTCAAGCACCTCTGAAAATTTATTTGGAAATGTGGTATACAAATCTTTCTAAGCTTAATTTAAAGCTGTCATTAAGTAGCACTCTAGAAATTATATGTATATATTTTTATATATAAAAGGCCTGTTTCCAGTGGACAGATTGTCTTATCTGATTTATTATTTGCAAAGAATGTAGTAAGAAAGCTCAAATATAGTGTGGAAGAACTTAGTAACTTGCACAAGATTCTTTGTAGTCTGCTTCTAGAAATTATTTTACCTGCTATGTTTACTTTAAGAAGGAAATTTATTCTTTCCTGCTCTAGTACAACAATCATGGTAAACAAAATGAAATTTGCTGAAACTCAAAGTTTGACTGAATAGCAAATTAATTAGCAGTAAATAACTTGGGCAAAATTAAATGATAGCAAGCCATGCCCTTTGAAATGACAGCACTGTATGACCATTACCTAAAGAATTTTTATTTCATGCAAAGTTTTATTTAGAGGTGGTTGGGCAAAGTATATCTAAAAGTACAGGCAATAAGATGCTTTGGACTCTTCTTCAGTTTGTTGGCACAGTATATCATAGATAATAGATAGTATTTATTAAGTTATTTTTTAAAAAGTAATAGAGGTGAGACTTAAATTGCTTCTTTCATAAGATGCAACTAGGAAGTGCAAATGAATTTAGAAGAGAGTTAAAACAAAATGACTTGTCTTAGTTCAGCAAATCACATTTATGGAACAGCATTTTTGCATTTTAGAGCCTGCTTTTTTTAGCATTGCCAGTCTTATTTGAAGATGAAAGCAAATCTCAGAGTTCTAGAGTCTTTCCTGAGAAGGAAATTCTACTACATGATTAGTACCTTTTTTTATGATCCATAGCAAAAATAAGCTATTTAGTACATTCCCCCTCTCAGGACTGGAAAGCATTTTTTTAGAGAATAACCAAGTTCCCTTTCTTTTTAAAGCTTAAAACATAATCAAGTTCTTAAAATACATTTTTTTTCATTCCCAAGGAATGTTACCAGTCTGGCAACCTGTCCCAGGGCTGCATGTCATAGAACTTTTTCATGTCTGGGAGAGATCCAAAATGGGAGAAGTAATATTGGTTTACTTCCTAGATCTTCTGTTGCTTCTCTGTGAGCATTTCTATTCCTCAGTTAGCAGATTTACTTTCCCTGTTCCTTTGTATAAAGTGTGCTAGGTCTGATTTAAGAGGCGTCATTGTTATTCTTCAAGAACTAGCATACTGAATTAAAATGGCATTGCACTGTACTTCAAATTTTCTTTCTTCCAATTCCTCTCTGTGTTGTGTTCCCCTGATTGAATTATTTCTTTAGTTTTTGTCTCTGGATTGGGAATCTATTGCCTTTCCTTTTATGTAGGTAATGTAATGAACTACTTGTCCAGAAGAATATATTTCTTAGTAAGAGGAGCTCCTGCTGACATGAAGGGGACGAATTTCGAGGAAATGCTACAAACTTGATAAAACTGAAGTAAAGCCAATGTAGAAGGGAGAAATTGAATGTCAGAATTCATTTTCGTTTATGCCTCAGAGTATCTAAATGCAGGTTGGGCAAAGGAAACTTCCTCCCATTATCAAAACTGTCTCTTCTTCCATTGTTCTGCTGTTTGGGATTACTTTTTTCCCTTCATTAATATAAACTGCTAATCTGTCTGGCATCAGTAATCTAAAATTTTTATATCAGTCCTCAAACCCAGGGAAATCATTTTCCTTTACTTGTATGGCATAATCACCTAGAAAAAAATCTCAAGGAAATTTAGTTCTTAGATATTCCTATCTCTAAGGAATATATTTTCTTAGTATATTTCTTTAGAGTCAAAATCCTGGTACATGTTTATTCGTTTGTTTCTTTTCCAGTATGCACTTTCCACCAGTCTCCACTGACTTGCAGCTTCCTTGTAAGCTGGCATGTACCTGCATGAAATGGTTATACCCCTGCCATCCTCTCTGCGATGCTTAGTTTTAAAATTAATTAAACCCTCTGAGATCAGCCTTGGTGTGGTTTGCAGAGAACAGTGCTATTTAGAGAGAATATGCAAGAAGCAGGTACCAAACTATTCTGAGCCATCTCTGAAATATACTTCTGATATGATTACATTTATGATAGGATGATGATTATTTACTTATGATTATTTATGCAGCACTTATTATATTTGTTACTGCTGATATCGTGAGGATGGAAACTAAGATACTGATGACAGATGATGTTAGTGAATAGGAAAGTGATCTGTATTTAGAGTTTTGAGCTATTCAGCACTTAATGCTAGTGGAAGGCTGATCACAGAGGAAAAAAAATTGTATGTGACTATTGATGTAATGTGACCATTTTACAAATAGCATAATGCCTATCAGTAGGCAGGAAGTGAAGCCTCTCTTGAGATGAGGAAGGTGTTTGGAAACTAATCACCCCACAGGTAAATTGTAATGAAGTTTTCAGTTATATCCTTGAATTATCCTCTTTTGTGGGTTAGCCCATCCACTGTTATGTACAAATCTTGTGGCATTTTAGTAATGATAAGAACTTAATAGTAAAGTATCCAAGATTAGGTAAGCTCATTTAAAATGAGCTTCTGTATCAATTATTAGAGATCTTCTGTCATTTTACTGGTCTGTCTTGGCATTTCAGGTTGCAGATGAGTTACTAGTTGCTGATTACATATTGCTGTTGCCAGCATGCCCCCTTTATCCTTACTTTCATAAACTTTTTATGCAATCAGATCTGACTATTAGTCATTGTAAGTAGTTCAGATATTGGAGGTAAAATGTCTTACACAGGAATGTTTTTGATTTTTTGAGCATCTGTAAAGGAAAATTACACGCCGGTATTATTGAGGTAGGCTGATGTAATTGGCCAGAAAATATCTATTCATAATGGCTTTTTCAGCCATAGTATCTGTAGGATCCTACTGATGACCATTCTAAGTAAATATTAGAATGGAAACTTAAATGTTAATGAGTTTTCTCTTTCTTCAGATCTGAGATCCATCATGCTGGCACACAAGGATTAATGGTCCATCAAGTGATAAAACATAAATACCTTTGCAGGATAAAACATTAATGCTTGTAAATAAAAGCCTAAAAGCATAGTCAGAAAAGGTCAGAGAACTATTAAAAAAAAAAAAATAGTAGGGGTGGCTGTGTGACTTTGAAAATGACCTTGTTTGGTGTGGAGCAAGATATGCTCTGAAGAGGACTTACCCTGCCCTCATGTCTATCCCCCATATAAGTAACGTGATATAACTTGCCATTTGAAAATTGTCTGTGTATTATTTCTTTCACTTATTTTGTACCGTAGTCATACTCTGATATCTAATCTTTTGCTGATGTATAAGCATATGCATATATTCACTACATTGAAGCGTGGTGTGGTGAGTTCAGGTTTTCTCAGTCCCCGTTGTCTCACTGCTAGCTATGACCAATGCAGAGTTATAAGGGAAAGGAAAGGAGAAAGAAGAGCTTTCTTCTTTCCTTAACTCCTTAAGGAAATGCAGGACTGGAAGTGTGGTTTTAGTGACTCATAGTCTCTTTAGAAAAGGAAGGAGCTTTTTATTTCAGAAAATATTATATAGAGGTACTGGTAGTACCTCTACATCAACATCTATTTTGGATTGAAAATGCAAAGGTATTATTGGTCATGCCTAGTTGGAGTTCAGTCACATAGCAAACAATTATTTGGATAAAACTACTGCAGTCCCCTACAGTACGTAATACATATTACCTCCTAATAGGCTTTCAGATTATGAGATAAGGTTAAGATTGGTCAAAAGTAAAATTTCTCAAGTGTCTATAATGTTACATTTTAACTTGCTGTCTAGATCTTATCATATTGCACTGTCAGTTGGTAATGTAGGCATGATTTATATTTACTTTGCAAGACATGAGACACAAGTTTGTTCAATCCTTTTTCGTGAAGAAGATGCTAGAGGAGGAGAAATTAAAGTTTGTTCTTAGGCTAGATGCATGGGATAGATGAGATAATTCAACAACTACTGGAAATGCCTGAAGAAAAAGATTATGATTGTATACTGGAAATTATCACATTGTCACATATATCAGATGGGGGGAAGAAAAACAAACAAAAACCCCAACAACATCTTAGGCATTCCATGTAGGTGGAGACATCTTTGTACGGAGAAATTTAATTGCAGAGAAAATCATTGACTGAGAAAGTGAAAGTTGTAAGTTAATTTGTATAAAAGAGATTATGAAATGTAAATACTCCTTTTCAGGAAAGGAGCTTGTGTTTACAGTGGAATACAAATTATAGACATTAGAAAACAGATTTTGATACAGCTGAGGAAAAATCTCAGGAGAGAATACTGAAGATACCGTATTTCAGATGAGATGAAAGTTACTAAGACTGTGCACAACTGCTGAATTTCCCAATGCAAATAAAAATTAAGAAGCATAGTGAATAACCATCCTGGCTATGTCAGGGTTGCTCCAGTGAAAGCCAGAAAATGAAAATGTGAAGAGCAGTAACATATTTCTCTAGAGCAAAGTATGAAAGGATTTCATAGGTATCTAATGAGATGCAAAACAAGTTTTGATTAGAAATTACAAAAAATACAACGTATATTAATAAGACTGTTATTGGTACATATGATTTTTTAAAAATTTTTCGAATATAATACCTTCTGTTTGCCTAGTTCTCCAGAGTTTAACTGCTAAGCATTTACAACAGATCTTACGAATAAGATTTTTCAAGTACATTAGTGGTGTGCTGCAGGGGGATTTTATTTACAACGTATTCTCTTTCCCTTATTTAAAAAAAAAAAAAAGAGTTGCTTCTGACTGCAATTTTAATTTGAGTTACTTTAGAACTAATGCTTTTCTTTTAAGATAGTTTAAATGACCTTTACAAAGAAAGAAATTGAATTGGTTAGATATAATGTGCTCTGGACAAATCCATGTTCTAATCCCCAAGTTGTTTACATATTGATTGTTTAGTAATTTCCCTTTGTATTGAAGGTAGGATAACTTGTCCACTTTTTAGCCTCTTTTTGAAGATAAATAGTGTCTTTGCTCTTTTTCAGTCCTCCAGGCGTTCATCCATTTTCCATTACTTCTCAAATATAGTCATTAATAATTCAGAAATTGTACCAAAATAAATATCACCAGAACACATTTAATCAATCCACACATCCTCAGATCTCTTTTTTCCTTATTGTGTTTTTAGTTTAAATATCTTATCATAATTAACCTCTTTTCTGATGACTATAGCTAAGATATTCCTGAATATGCCTAGCTTTTTCAGTGTAATCATCTATTTTTACCTTTTCTCCCCATCCAGTACAATCATATTTTTCTGTGACTCCTGTGTTAAGTATTTCTTCTGTTATTTCCTAATATTTGTCCTTGACTGACCTTTTATAACCTTTCCTAGTGGCACTGCAGACTTCTTGATTAATCCTGATGTGACTGCACTGCAATCTTGGTTTACTTGGAATCCTGCTTTCTTGAAATCTCTTAGGGTCTTTTTTTTATATTTTTGAAGTTGTTAAGGCATTCTTCGTACCGCCCAATTTGTTACTGCATCTATTTTTAATCACTGAACTGCCATCAACACTGTTGTTGTTCCTCCTTGAGATTTTCCAGTTTTAATAATTTCCAACTTTCTTCTCCATATGGAATTTTGCCTTCAGGATCTTTGACAATCTATTTTTATTCAGAGTGGCACATTTTTCTCCTCCATACTCTAATTGGGAGTCCGAAGCCAGTCTTCTGACTTGATTCCTGAGTCAATGTACTTTTACCTTTCTTCATACACGTATAGCATCAGTACATACATCTTCATACATACATAGTAATCAGTATTGCCTAGTTAGAGGAATTACAAACTTTTTTTTCTAAGTCACAACTGTGCTTTAATCTTTGATTGTCGCAGTTTGAGTCCTTAGTATCATCTAGAAAGTTGAAAAGAAACCTGTTAATGACAACATAGTTGTTACCTTCACTCCCCCCCAAATAAGCTGAAATGTGGTAATTATGTAAAAAATTTAAGGTGTAGCTGGACCTGCAGAGTCAGTTTTAGTTTAGAACTATGGAGACACTATGGAAAATTCTCAGAAGAGAATTTTCAATTACATACAGAAGTATTTTCATCTTCAGAGCAACATTGAGGAGCTTTGTACACTTGTTGCCTTGTGCTCGTGTCTGTCTTACTGGACCATGAGGTTTGCTCTTTCTCTCATTTGCAAGGTGTAATCATTATGGCAATCTTCCTGTCAGAAAATGGCTAAAAGAGTAGAAAGGTAGTTGTTGCATGCATGTATTCCATCAACTGAATACTTGCATTTGATAATGTTCCCTTTGGTAATGCTCCATAGCAAGTCTCATATACCTACATCTTTAGTTTTCCTGCACACTGGTTATATATTATACAGTGATTTTCATGTTGTGCATAACTGCTTTTTGTTTTTTTATCTTTACACTGTAGTTAATTTTTAATAAATTAGAGAGTGAAGTATATTCTCCCCTTGATGGGTTGCTTCTGTGCCCTAACTCTGCATTCTCTCTAGGCTAGAAGTAAAAAGGGGAATTTGAACAGTAAAGTGACTTCTAGAATGAGTGCCTGGTTTATATTTTTAGGATAACTTGAAAGAAGCCATACACAGTAGATTCTCAACTATCCAGGCTCAAAGTCGTCCTCTGAGAAAGCATGCTCCTTATCGCTTAATGATCCATTGCTTCCCAAGATGAAACTTCAGAGTGTTTTCCTTGGCAAAAGCAGTAGCTGATGTCAACATTCATGTGGTGCAAGCAAATTCACTTTAATCTGGGCATATGGCGTTATTCAGCTGCTTTCAAAAGAATGTCAATAGTTAGTGCTTAAAGAGAGGGCCTCACTGGGAGATGTTTATGTAAACTATGAGTTACGTGAAGACTGTTATCTCTTCTGTGTATTTCACCAAGAGCACATATTTATTTCTTCCGAGAGCCAGTAGCTAGGTCAAAAATTCTAAAAATCTGCTTTTTTTTTTCCCCCAAGTAATGTGAATGTAACTTCCAACATAATGTATGTAAAATATACCCCTAAACCATGTTGTCTGATCCCACTACTCCTGCAGTAAGGATTTGCTGAAAAAATACTGACTTTGAAGCTGGTTTGATAAAACAGGAAATTACATTCAAGTTACATTAGGAATTGAATGTGGAAGAGTGTGATAAGAAGATTTAATGACCTACATCATATAATTAAAAGGAAGAAAGTAAAGGAGCATCTCTACATGTTCTCTCTTTATTCTTAAATGTTATTATCCAACTGCACTTAATTCCATCCTGTGCCACTTACCAAGATAAATGTTTGTTACCTTTCCATTCAATTCAACCAGCTTTCCTGGTCATGAAGAGAACAAACAGCTCTTTTAGTTCTTATTCCTAGTTCTTTTGTCCACAACCTGCATCTTCAAAACAAACAAACAAAAATACTTTTTCTCAGTGGAAAACTTTGAATCTTTGCCACGCATGGAAGGAATCTTTATGGTACTTCTGAATCTCTAAATGTGTGGGCCCTTTTGGGGAGGTTTGGTTTTTCTAGTTTGGGGTTTGTTTTGTTTCAAGAAATTGATGGAGAGAGCTCTATTTCTATGCACCTGAATCACCTCCCTAATTTACAGATTTTGGCAGATTTTCAGGCTCAGCAGAATAGAACAAAGATCATGTCCTCACACATTTAACATTTCCCCAAAAATAGTGCATATTTTTAGATAGCCTTGTCTCGTATCCTGTATTTCTGTTTTTTAACTCTGTCCTGGATTACAAAGAATAAAGTAAGAGATGTTTTGGGGTCCTGGCCTTGCTTACTATGAACTCACGCTTTCGATCTCTTGAGGAGAAATGAACTGAGTGCGAAAAGAGCGGGGAAGAGCAAGATCAATTTTGATGAGAGACAAAGATAAATCTCAGAAAACTTTCCAGGTATGTGTTAGTTACCCACCTGCTCAGTTAACTTAATAGTTCAGCTCACAAAGCTAGCCCTGAGAAAACTGTGTGGTATCGAGCTCACCACCTGACTTTTATTGAGTAAAGTTTCATATGGCTCTCTCTGAAAGGCAACACTGTAACTGTAAAGCACTGTAAAGTTAATATTTATCTGTTGCAGTTCAGAGAAATTCTGAAAGTAGTTTAGAAAAGAATGTAGTTTAGAAAAGAAGCTAGTTTCAGAAGTATTTAAGTGTCCAAACTTTGTCATTTTCTTTGATGAATATGTCTCCAGTTTTCCAGTCGAAGTCTGAATGGTTTATATTGTCCCAGGGAATCAAATTTTCATTTTACTTTTATCTTTTAATAGAAAAATCATTTGGATTTCACACATACGGCAATTACTTTTACTAAAGGAAAACACTAAAATCAAAGGGAAACTCTTTGTTATATAATCAAAGATGCCCCAAGAGGGAATCTTCTGTGATAACAGTGTGTGAGCTGGTATCAAGTTGTAGAGAAGGAGAAAAAAGACAGTAGTATTCTGCCAAAGGCAGAGGAAAGAAGTTTTGTTATTGGAATAATAAATTATTGGATAATGCTGTGGTCATATTAATAAAGTACCATTTTACTTCCTAGCCTTTATTTCATAAATGAACTAATTATTTTGGTTTCTTTTCTCTAGAAAAAGATAGTTCTGACATTTTGCATTGAAGATTTCTATGCAAATTCAAAGCTTAAAAGACGTGTAAAACAGTTTGTGTTTTACAGAAACACAAATCACAGAACCTGATTAAGCAACTTTTATTTTCAAATTGCTTACCATTTTGATATTATTGATATTTTCTCTCCATATGGTGTAGAGGAATAATATTTAGTCCTTTTCTGGTAGATTTGGTTTTTGTCCTTTTTTTCTTTGTTTTTGTGATCTAGTGGTGGGTGTTTGTTTAACCTCATAATTATCAGAATAAAAGTCCTCTTTTGCTCTTTGTGCTAAGTAAAAAAAGTCATACTCCCATGATATTCATGTGAATACATGAAAAAATTATGGAAACCTTTAATTTTTTTGTACTGAATACAGTAACAATAAGCAGTGGGCAGTACCAGTATACATGCAATACTACTATGGAAATCTGAAAGTTTGAGTGTTCTTTTAACTCTGTTGTGAGATGGAAATAATGCATTCTTTTGAAATTTCTCAGTTGAAATTTCTTAATTGAAATTTCTCAATTCTCATTGAAATGAGTCTCCTTCTCTGGAGCTCTTCAAAATCTGCCTGACTGTGACTCTGCGCCAGGTGCTGTAGGTGTCCCTGTTTGAGCCAGAGGGTCGGACTAAATGATCTCTACAGGTCCCTTCCAACCTCAACCATTCTATAATGCTGTGAATTTTTTACCAAATGAGGGAAAACCTGCAACCTCACCTCTTAGTAAAGTACTCCAATAGAATAGGAAGGAAAATAGATACCCTTTCACTGTGAATCATCCCTTTCTCAATTTTATAATTGAAAGAAGAAAGAATATTAGATATGAAAAAGAAACAAAATATGAAACTGGATTGTTGTCTTTTTTCCTGTTTGGTGTCTGAGGTAACTCGGCTATGCATCTATTCAAGTATGACTGAGTGTATATTAAAGGTAGTTGGAAGGATAAAGTTTAGTTTACAACCAAAACTGTAATTTCATGTTGAGTGAAAAGCATTGGCTCTCTTCCTCAATTTTAGGGTATCCTGTGTTTGAAAGTTAATTATGATTTAATATTCTTCTAACAGACTGGTTATAAAAAAAAAAAAGCCTTGAATTATTTTTCTGGTTCAGTGTAGGGAAGACAATAAAAGTGAGAAAAAGAAAAAATCAAGTAAATCTGGTATAGAATATTATTCTTAAGTATTGCTTCATCTGCAAAGAACCTTTTAAACAAGCAGGGTCTTGAATGGCTAAGATACTTTTAGGGAATGAAAATAGACAATAGAGTGATGGAAATTAAATTTCCCTCTTACATAATTGGTTATGACTTAAAGTAATGCTCATGTTATAGGCTTTCCTGGAGCAATATTCCAGTCTCCTTTGCGTCACATAGGATGCATAATCGTGTAGAAAGATAGGAAAGGGAGAAGAAATTGTGTGTCTGAATGAAACTTTTTTCCTCAAGTTTAATATAGTTTTGGAGACTTTCAAATTGCATACAAATGGAACATCAAAATCTGTTTTATTATGCAATAAAATGAAAGCCTAATCATTTTCCAGAAGTCACATATCATCCCATCTGGTAGCTTTATTTTAAAAGACTTTTTCCTCATAAATGCAATAGATATTAAATTGCATGTAAATATTATATAAAACTGTATTTCTGACAACGGATTTTAATTTACGATGTTTGTGCCCTAAAGTAAATTGGCATTCACATTTACCTGTTATGCCATAAACATTATTCTTACTGTCAGTAAATGAATATTTATGGTTAATAGCAGCATTCTTTATCTAGGTTTTTAGGTTTCACTTAATGTGGTACTACACAGCTTTCATGATAATATGAAGATGGAAAATGTGGAAAACTAGCATCTATGCTTTAATGAAAGTAACCCTTAATAAGGATGGGAGCAGAATACACTAGGGAGTCCAATCTTGTCAAGCTCTGCTTTGTATGAAATGTGGGATATTACAATAAGGGCTGCTGTGTTTTCTTCATTTACTAGGTTTTTTCTACCTGCGTATTTTTGTAGGTAAGATTTAATCATACTGTTATATTTCCAAAGAGATTAACTGAAGTATTGTTTTTCATGTAGTTTTGTGTTTATACTTTGAAAATACTGAATGAACTAAATCCTTTTTTTTCATTCTAATTATTGCAATACAATCAACCAGGAAACTATTGCTTATAGTGAGTACAATGAAATTACACACTTTTATAAAAGTTGTGCTAAATATTGAGTATATAGCACCTTTTTTTTTCAGCTAGTAGTATGTGGACTTTCTCTTTGTCCCTGTATATAGGAGCAGTAGGAAATGCTTTAATTTGCTTTATTCAGAACCAGAAACCAGAAATTTTACTCAAATTGAAATTTAATATATGCAGGACTGTCAAAACATTGCGTACGTGTAATGTTGTTCCACTTCAAAATATGGCTTTAATGGGATATTAATAAAGCATTGCTCTTCTAGTTTTCTTGAATATATGAAAAGGGATTTCATGATACTTAACATCCAGAGCTATTTTGCTTAAAATGTACAGTTTTTGCAACAGATATTAGAAGGTTTCCAGTGGCTGCAGAAGGACTGGAGTAACTCATATTGCCTATACATTGACAGACAAACAATTATTTCTGTTGAGGTTGTTGAAATGAGACGTGCTTGAAAAAGGACTGACCAGCAGTGAAGATCAATGTCGATACAGAACTAATTGCAAATACAAGACCTGAAATCAGTTTTTGTTTCAATCTGATATAGACATAGAGCAAATCAGAATCCATTTTAATTTTCTAATCTCAAATCTTGTCAGCAAGAAATAGAGCAGGGAAAACTGTGACCTGGAGCTCTACCCATACAGGAAATGCATTTTTTTCCCCTGTTACATGTGTATAAGTGTGTAACTATATATAGTGTGTATAGATATATAATTATACTTAAAGAGTTAACATTTAACGTAGCATAGCAAGTTGCCCGTGAATTTCTAGGACTAAGCAAAGTTGTTGGTGTTCTGATGCTTCATTCAGAAAAAAAAAAAAAAACAGGCTTTTTGAGTTTTGATGACATTAGAAACTGTTAGCAAGTGAAAAACAAAGGATGACTTTAACTGATGTGCCATTAAAAACCCCTTTGGAAAAACAGTTTGAAGTAATGATGTGCTGGTTGTTCTGAAAATGCATGTGAGATTAAGTAGCTCAATCTCTGTCCAAAGCTTTACAGATAATTTCATAAATATACATTTTTGAGAATTTTTGAAAATATGTAATATAGATTAAAGTACAAGATCTGTGGAGAAACAGGAAAACACACCTTTATAGGCAAAAAAACTCTGGTGTTCAACGAATTGTCCCAATACGCTCAACCGTAAGAGGGCTATTTTTATTATCTCTACAAAAACAAGAGTTCTCTGTAGGTTTTAAGGGATATATGAGGACTGTTTCCCTCTGGAGTTTTTATAGATTTATGTGAGTATGATACTAGTAATCAGCTACTGTGGGGGTTTAATGCCTGGCAACACTGGAAATGAAATACAAGTTTTTCATCGGCATCTGACAGTTTGGGAACTGAAAGTGTTTCAAAATTGGAAGCAAAAGAAGTTATGAACAGTTTGGGGGTTTGTTTTTTGTTTTGATTTCCCCCCCTTAAAGGAATTGGGGGCGAGGGGGAGTGGGAAAGAGAAGCATCTCTATTGCATTCTTGACATGTTGTTTCCATTTCAGAAAGCGATGCAGTCCTGAAGGGGAGATGTAAAGCACGGATCCCAGAAAAGGCTGCAGCTATTACTGCCAGTTATGTAATCACAGAGATGACCTTCCCAGGTCAGTAATACTGCACAGCCACCCTGGCTGCTGCCCGTGTCCCAGCAACAAAGTTGGCAATACAGATCTCATTCTCCAACATACTGAGGCTCAAGCCCTTTGCAGTTTTCTGAGCATGCTTTCTCATCCATTTCTGATACAAAATTCCAGAGAAATAATTGAGTGCTATTTGTAGCACCATTTTCATTTACCTTAGATATATCTATTCATTGTGATTGCAGAAGTATCTACCTTAGTTCCTTAAAGGTTGACCATGGTATTTGAAACACTGGGGAATGTGTTTACAGAGACATCCCATCTGGGTCTGCAACACAGAACTCAGGTGAGGAAGAGCTGGCACTGTGACATGGGAATACTGCTTCCTGACCCGAGTGAATATGCCTGAACTGTTTTGTGTGTGTCTAATGGTTTGGAGAAATGGTAACTTGGACATTTCTGCCCTGTGCTTTGCACTGCACAATGCTTTTGGCCAGCCTTCTTTAATCTGTGTTATGCTATGCCCAGCACAATGGCATGAGCCTCCTGCTAGGGGATCCAAAGCATTCCTGCAAAATGAAGACTAAAAAGGTAATAATAGCTCTAACTATAATAATACAAAGGAAAAAAAATCCTTGATTACCTGGTCAAATAATTGCTTGATTTACAATACAGCTTGCAAAGTCTAACTACGTTTTTCACCAAGCTTTTCACTCTCAATGTTATAAAGTTGTTTTGAAAAAAAGAAATGTCATGGAAACAATGTACATGGGCTTTGTTCAGGTGAAATCCGTTCCTGAGATGTTTCTGACCCCAAGTAACTGCTAAGAATGAATGAAGCTAATGCAACTCTAACAAGCTTGGTAAATTTAAGTTCAAGTAAGGTTGGAAAATAGTGTTAAGTCACTTTAATGGTTGTGTCCGAAAAGGTGAAATGTAGTTTTGAAAAAGTATTTGTCATTTTGGTGTCAGGATGCTGGGAAGATGAAGTTAAAGAAAAAGAATAAAACCCTGTTTTGTTAAGGTTCTGACAGTTCATTCAAGGGTATGAGAATCGTGATGTGAACACACAGAAGGTTTTAGAGAAGTGAGAAATACCAGGATCAGAGAAGGGAGACCAAAGTATATCTCTAATGAAAACCACTGCCATTGTTTGGGGAGCTCCTGCTTGGCAAGGATTTCAGTTGAATATAATAATGTCCTTTGAGAGGCTCAATTCTGGAAGAGGAGAAAGGATGAACAAGTAAGACTCTGAACTGAAAAGAAAGCAGACTTTTTCTCATTTCCCTTGTTAACATTTGAATAATTTTCTAAAGCAAATGACACATCTGTGTGGATGGGCAGAGCCTTAAATTAAAGGGTCTGATGATGCTACGCAGAATAAATTTTTCTAAATTAGAAAGTGGCATGAAAGTTAATTAAAATACAGAACTAGAAAGCCTTATCAAAAATGCAGCACATTGTGAGCCAAGTAATGATAGGTGAGGCGTGCTCAATTAATTTAAAGACTGTGAACTAAGTGCTAGATGCAGAAGTATTACAAACCTTACCTGGAGTGTTGTTCTGTTTTGTGTCTGTGTGAAGTGTCTTCAAAAATAGCTTTCACTTCCTGAATTTATGTAGCCTTTAGAGCTGAGTAAAAGTTTAACAAATCCAAAGAAGTTGCCATTACTGTTAGTTGTTGTTCACATACCTGTGTTTTGAGCAAGACAGACATACACTGTTTCAATTGAGCAAGGATAATGTTTGAGAACATATAGATGTAGATGTTAAGCTTCTGTAATTGAATAACTTGAAGGCTTGCCTTAGTTATTGAATAAATTCTGCGTAATCACAGTTAAGGATTAGAGATTTACTAATCCGGACAGTTTAAGCAAAGGCTCCTCAGTGTGATTTGGTGGCTGTTAAGGTGGAGATCAAAATTACTTGTGGAATATATGTGTCATACATATATACATACATATCATGTATGTATGATGCCCATAAATGCTTTTTTGTGTGTGTGTTATAGTGATTATTGAATGTTAATAGTGTTATAGTGATTATTGAATGTTATTGAATCCTGTTCCAAAGGAACAAGAAGTATTTTAAAAAAATGTAAAAGCATTTTGTTCTATGTAACATAGTGCTCTAATCTGACCCCCTGCATATTGTTGTGCACTAATTACAAGTGATGATTAGAACTTGGCCTTAGAACTCAGCCCCTCTCCTGACTTGTCTCCTGCTCGCTCTACTAATGTTCATTCCTCTACATTTTCTTTTGTTAGTACAGAGCTTCTTTCTCCCCCATTTTTCTATCTATTCTCATGCAAAATTAAATCATGTCTTAAAACCTCCTTGTTTGTGAACTGGGTGTGGGGGGTGTCACTTAACAAATTAACTTCCTGTTCTCATATGCAATGAAATACAAGAGAAAATTGTAGCTTTGATATAGCTAGTATAATACTGTTTTAAAAGATAACTTCAACTTTACAAAAATCAATTAAATTATTTCCACTGATTCTAGTATAAACTGAAATTTGATTCCAGACTAAAGACATGGTCCCTATTTAGTGGTTTCTGCCTATTCAAGGCTTCTGCTATTCAGGCATCATCTTTAGGTCAGGGTCAGTATTTTTGTTACCTTTACTTTTATACTCAGCATGCATGCACACTCCATCATATCATTAGGAAATAAAAGCCAGCAAAAGTGCATTTTGCCCCTCAGGAACAGGGAATTAGTGAAGGTAACAATGTGGTGTAATGCTTACTTTTGAAACATAAAAACCTTGCTGTACTGCTCACATTTAGTTACAATTTATCTATGTTGATTTCTCTTTAGACACCTGACAAGCCAGCGTTTCATTTGCTAACACTTGCTACAATGTCTAAGTTTTTATTTCCTGCAATAATTTCATCACCTCATTTCAAAAGCATATCTATTCCTTCCGGATTTAAGACGAATGTGTTTGTTGACTTTCAAGCTGTTAAAATTATCCGTAGCAGTGGATTAATATTCATTTGGAGTCATAACTCCATTCCATCTATCTGCTTCTAAGCATGCACAGTGTAATGTATCGTCTGACTTTTATGTAAATAAAAATGCCTCCTGCCTGCAGAGTTTGATGGCAATTGTAGAACTTTTTGAACTTTGCGAGTTTTTCTAATGTAACGGCACAACTAGAAATGTCAGGGTATGTAACTTTTGCTTTGCTGTCTGATTATGTAGATACCCATTTTTAAAAGCACTTCTCAGAAACATTTGTCAGCACAAATTAGATTCAAGGTTGCTGTGCAGCAATTTTCACTCTTACTTCGGAGATGACCCAATGAATCCTTTGGAATCTCTAGATTAAAAAAAAAAAAAATCCTCCTTGTATCTTCCTTTCTCTGGCATTGCCACATACGTCTATCACAAGTCCTCTTTTTGGTGATTCTTCCTGTATGTGTTGAGCTATGTCATGTTTTTATGCACTTGTATTTGATTCGTGTGAATCTCAGTGTATAGTGAGGGATGTTTGCAAGAATATCTGCTTTCAATCATCATTTTCAGTTTTATTCAGCAAGAAGTTGTGGCATATAGATGGCTCAGGATGGCAGGATGTGGCAAAAAAAAAAAAAAAAAAGAGACCTTCTTATTCTTTCATTTTTGCCAAAGAATGTTTATATCTTCCTATTTGAAGCTGGGATTATAGTTTGGGGGTGTTTTCTTCACAGTGGTTTGGTGATGTGTACAAAGGAGGTGTGAAAACTGAAGGAGTGCCAATAATATCACAGTATTTCAGTACAGGTCAGGTGTTGGGGCAAAGGCACAGCTCAGAGCTACCCCGCTCTGTGCATTTCTATGATGTTCACATATTATATACACAGGGTTCCTTTAAATTGTATGAATGATAATTCCAGCATCTATTTGGCTCTGAGAAATGAAGCAGAACTTAATTCTTTTGACTGGTTCTACATAGATGCTTTAGAACGATGCCAGCTTTGCCTTTGATGAATTAGGTTGCAAAAGCATTAATTTTGATAATTTGCAGTCATTATTCACTGTCTGTCGGCGATGCTTGCAGCATTAAGAGTGTTTTTGGATTTGAATATGATACAGTAAGAATAGCTATTTTGCTATAAACCAGTAGGTAGAGTAAATACATTTCTATCAGCTCTGTAGGAGCTGTGAACAAGTTCGATGGCCCAATTTCATACTTATGCATGTTTTAATGGATCTTATAATCAGATAGTATTTGAAAAAAAAATCTTTTTCTTTACTGATCTTTTTCTACCCTCTCTATTCTCATCCTTTTTAAAAACAAACAGAACTGTCTGTAGTTTGATATCATTCTTGATGAAATATACAGCAAATAGGTATCACACCCGCCTAGTGGTGTGGCATGAGTTACAATGATACCTTCTGCTAGCTCACTCAGGAGACTTCTACCACCTTCAAGTCTGAAGTTATTTAATTTTCATGCTTTAATAAGGTACAATGTTATACAAATGAATTTTAGATGATGGATAGGGAGAACCAGCAGAAGAAAATGACTAGACACCAGGTTGGAAGACAGTGGATTTTATCTTATGTATTTTAGTTTCCATCTAATTTTTCTTAAAATACTAATTTTTCACTGATTAATCACTTGTTTAGAGAACACTAGCAGTTTCTTTTTTACTTTTTTTAATGTGATAGCATTATCTTATTTGTGTTATTAATTTTCTTTTTACTTAGGTTGTTTCATCTATTTTTTATTAAATTATTTTTTCTTTTAATTTCTTTTGATCTTTCTCTTCTCTATATTGGTCTGTCATTGTGTGTGCTTTTTCCTCTTCTGTTTGAGTATATGTATTTACATTTTTGTGGTTTATAGTATTTTTGGTTTATAGTATTTTTGATTCATACTTACACATTTCAGTCAAAATTACCATTAGGAAACAGCAGGGATAAGGGATGTTGTTATGCCTTTACAGGCTGTGTGATGAAGATGGTGTTTATAGGAATATAGCCTTTTATAGAAAATATTTTCAAAAGTTATTTCTTCAGTGCTGTTTATCCTAGTGTTCTTTAAAGTATCTTTTCTCTATTAGAATGAAGATTTAAAAAAATAAAATGAAATGCAACTTCTTAATTAAACAGTAATAACAGCAGCTCATGGCAAATGTCTTTGCTTAAAGCCCATCATTAATTAATCATGAAAGATGCTCTGGGCTTTGGTTATAATCTCTTTAGACTTGAAATCAAATAAAAAGACGTATTTTTGTATTTTGCTGTTCTTGTAGTGCTGCCTCTGTCATCCGAACTATTGGGAACTTCAATTAATACTTTTAGAAGTCAGTATTGATGTAGGGCACTCTAAGCTTTATCGACTTTAGTCAATGGGCACATTTTTCAACTGATAGAAAATTTCTCAACCCTTGTCACACTGCAGAGGGTGTCTCACTGAGAAAGGTGATTTATTCTGGAATCTGGAGCTAATGAGAGGGATTTTACTTTTATGTTCTTTGTGTATCAAGACATTTCCCAAGGTTCTCCATTGCAGTCTTAATTTTTAGAATCATATCAGAAAATTCTAATTTGTTGAAATATTTTAAAACTTTCTAAACAAAACCTAAATAATTTGCCCTCGCTCTCAAAAAATATGATAATTTTAGGAGAAGTGTAAAAGTTTGAAAAGGTCTGAAATATAAAAAAACATGTACTTGGTCCACGATAAATTTCACTTTTGTCTTATCCATATGTGATTTCATATCAATTTTGTGCTATTATACAAGAAAGAAACAAAGCTATTTAAATATCTCAAAAAGTGTTTATGAAGCTTGACTAGATCTGACATCTGTTAAATCTTCTGGGCAGTGCAAAACCTCATTCAACCTCAGATAAAGGCCAATTTTTTGTACATTTTCATTTACTTTTTATGATAGAAAGAAATTTCTGTATTTGTTTTTTAGAATTAGTGCTGGAAATGAATATGATGGTTTGACAGAGGAATAAGATTTTTGTTTTTGTTGTTTGGTTAGTTTAGTCAGTTTGTTCTTTTTTCCCTGAAAGAGGGGTTACAAGTACAGTTTCACAACCCAATGCATTGTATGCTTCAGACAAACCTTGTGACAGGGAGAAAAATCTTTTGTCGCTGCATCTTTTTGGCCTATTGTTTCTCAGGCAACACTGTAAACAAGGCTGCCAGGGAGTGTTTTGCCTTGCGGTGATCATACCTCTATATTAGAAATTTGACTGAATCCACGGACAACCATAAGAGGATAAAAACTTCCATTTGCATGGTCTGTCTTCATTCTGGAGACCACAAACATATCATAATACCCAGATGGTGCATCTTGTGAAATGAGTGCAGTGCTACAGTTTAAAAGCTATTTTAGGAGTTGATCCTTCAGTCTCCTCTCTTTCATCTTTGCTAGGATGGGGCTGCCCAAAAGGCATTTTGGATCTCATGTGGCCACAAATTGAAGCACCAAAAGTTCCACAGGAACTTAAGAAAAAAAATTCATAACAGTGAGGGTGACAGAGCCCTGGAACAGGCTGCCCAGAGAGGCTGTGGAATCTCCTTCTCTGGACATCTTCAAATCCCGCCTGGATACAACCCTGTGACACATGCTCTAGGTGACCCTGCATGTGCAGGGGGATTGGACTAGAAGACCTCTAGAGGTCCCTTCCAAACTTAAGCATTCTATGATGTCAAAAGGCCCCCAAAAAGTGATACTCTCAACTGAGGCAGTTTAGCTAGAAACTGAACCTTTGCTAAAGGAAAGGTGATGATGCTTATACATAAGGCAGTTAGAACAACTCTGTTGTGCACCCAAATTTGATTTTGAACATAATCAACAGAAATCTGCAGCTACCTCAAACTTAGCCTTCAGAAGGTAAGTTTTGAAGAAGCAAATGGGTAATATGCAAAACCTCTGCTACAGTATTAACCTATTTATTACCATACCAAAAATCTAATTAAAACAAAGTCATATCACAATATTAAAAGACATAAAAGGAAAGGACAAAGAGAAATTAAAAAAAAAACTGAGATGCTCATAGGAAAGTAGCAAATAAGAACACAAGGAAATAGCATAGTGAGATAAATCAGATATCAAAGCAGGTTAGGCAAGATAAGGTCAGGTTTTCTTGGTTTTTAATTTACTCCATGACTTTTCATTTCCTAGACTTAGATCAGATTGTCCCCAGGAGGTGAGTACATGGCTGGATATGAAGACAGAATATGAACCAATGTTGCGAAAACAGAAACCAGCATGTTCCAGAAAGCCCTGAGGCCAAGTATTGAAGTGAAGAAAATCTCCGAGTGCCATTGATCTGTACAGCAATCAACTCCTGATGTCAGCAGTCACTTGCAGCAGGTTTATAATCCAGTGTATATGGTAACTGCTTTAGTTAAGGGCAGCAGAGTTAATTTGTCCGTAATGAATTTAGCCCTTTATTCTGCCTGCAGATTCACAGCTCATTGGCTTCAGTTTTGAAAAAAATCATCATCCTCTCCAGATGATCCTGTCTTTAGAATCTATGAGTAGTTCTGATGAAGCCATCTTCTCAAGTCTTTGAAAGTGTTGGATACTGAATTAAGTGATATTTTTCAACAACAGCAATGCAAATGATGTATAAAGGGACTTCTGTACTTGGCACGATTAAGTAGACTGGACTCTTCAGATAAAAAGAAATGTCTGAGCCATCTGGTAGGTGGCAAAAACATGAGTAACATGGAGAAAGTGAGGAGAGTCAGTGATTTGCTGCTTCTTTTAATACAAGGGCATCAAAATAACGCTAATGTTTCCTAACTTAAAATCCAAGCAAACATTCTGTCTATTTCTTTTTAATTTAACATAAAAAGGATGGAATTGAAGATGTTCAGTAATGGTAACTAAAATTAGCCGATTCTTTGATTTTTGAAAACAATTGCAACATATGTCTAAACAGAGCTCAGTAGTTTAATATATTGAGCCTAATTTTTTCAAAATTGTTTTAAAAAGAAACCTTACTTTTCCCAAATACTAGAGAAACTAACCTCTAACTGCATACTGCAGAGATCCTCTCTCCTCTCTGCTGGTAGCCAAATCTTGATAGCCCATTTATGGAACTGTCAGAGGACACCTTTACACTTAGCATATCTTTGTGAAGTTCTCTATTTTCATATAAAGTTACCACAGTGGTGTTTTTTAAATTTCCCTTTACAGCGTATCTCTATATTTGTGTCTACAAAACATGCCACAGAATTATCAGGTACTCTGTAGTTAGAGCATTAGCAGACAGGATTTGTGATTCCATACTGCACTAATTACCCTTGTCTGGTTTTGTATCAGCCACGTGTGTCTGTGCTTATATTTCTACATTTTCTTCATAGCCAAGACCTGTCTTTTTTTACATGTTTGTGTATGCAAAGTGTAGTAGCACTGGAAATAGGACTTACTGCTTTTTTGATTATTCTATTATTGTAGCTTTCCCTATTTATGACTTCTACCGCCTTTCTTTGCTGTCTGTCAATTCTCTGTGGAGCATGCTGTGCAAAGAGTATTTACCCAGAGCAGATGCCCACGCAGATCTGCTCAGCCCCATTAGAGATCTGTGTTGCTCTATTTGCCACCTATTTGCCTTCTTTTTGCCCTCTTTTCTTTCCTGTTTTGTTACCTTCCCTTCTGCCTCCCTGTTTTTTGTTTGTTTGGTTGGGGTTTTTTTTTGTTTTTTTTCTTAACTCCTCAGCATATGATATCACAAGACAGGGAAATGTTATATTTCCTGGTACTGGAACAGTTTATTTGTTAAGTTTGCCTTGCTCTGGACCAGTGAAGAAGTTCATCATGAACCCAGATCAAGATTCATGGGAATCCTTCATTTAATTTACTTGAAAGCTTGTTAAACTTAATCTGTCTGGAGCAAAATACTTATGATCCAATATAACCATGTTTTGATGAAAAATTCTAGCTTCTTTCTCCCTGGAAGCTATGCATTCTAAAATGTATGCAAATAATTGGCCTTAGGCCACTGACTTTTAAGAAGCAGCTGAATAACCAGTGGGAACTTGAAACATTTGTTATTTAAGTGTCTTTTAATTACTGGGATGGCATAAAGAAAAAATAACATCAGCCTGGATTTTCTGCTTCTGAAAAGCATGTTATTCATTATTTATGGAAGGATACTTTATGATCAGTGTTCGCCTGGGATCTAAATGTATGATAGCATGTTGCTGCTTTCCTCAAAAGGGTTTGTACTGACTGTACTATAGTGAGCCTGGCTTCTCACCTCTGACATCCTCCTTACCAGGTGTTTGTAGGCTTGCTATGCAACGTGATTGCATTTGCTGTCAGAAGAGACCATAGAAGTGTAATTGCTTTTCTCCCTTTACATTGCCAACTTACTATCAAATGTCAATTGGTTGGTAATTTCTGTTGGTAATTTGTGAACTATATTACTATAATTTGGGATGGCTGTTGGCTTCAACAATACACAAATACATGCAGTGAGGTAGCTCTGTGATCCGAAAAAAAAACCTCTGTGAAGCAGAATGTATACATTTTATCTCAATTATATGATTGATATTCTGTGGGTGGAAAAATATTTTGCAGCCTGCTATAGCTATGCTTACATTAAAAGTTTTTAATATCCAAAATTTCCTACAGATTTACAAGAATGTCAATTAAATCCATTGATTTCAGTGACATAAATGCAGATATAAGTACCTCACCTTTGACAGGGTCATATTGAAATTTTAGTTTATTTTTATACAGATCATGTCTTCATTGTTGCCATGGTAATTTATCTCAGCAGAAAATCTATCCTTTGTTCTGGTAATCTTTTGCAAAATATGCAAAATGCTTTACAAAATAGCATTCTTAATATACTTGGAGGTGAAAAAAAGCCTTTATTTTTTAATGCTTCTCAGTGTTTTAATGTACTGCTTAAATAATTGGTAATAGTAATGATCTGAATGTTTATATTATTTAGCAAAGGCTTATTGATACTAAGTATACTATTTTGATCCAGCATTGCTGATACAATAAACACTGCTGAATTGAAAAACATAAAGAATACTTAAAACTGTTGCTAGAAATATCGCTTCTAATTATAGTGAATAATTAAGCTGTACTAATTATACAATCTGTATAGCTAATTAGCAGGGTGGATAAGACTGTAGGTGGGAAAAAGTAAGAAGTGTTTAGCTATTGTAAATGAACTTAATGTTTGAATTATTCTGAAATTATTCTATCCAGGGTCCAATTTTCTTCATTTACATCCTTCTTGCAGCTCCTTGGAAAGATCTAATAATGATTAAATGTATGTAGAACCTGTCCAGTAAGAGTATATAGAGGCTGCTAGTGACTCTCATTTAATTAGAAAAGTGTAACTATAGTCACTCTCTCATTAGCTGTGTGAGAGCAGCAAAATGCCCACAGATCTAAGCTGACAGCTACTGCAGAACAATATATATATTATTGTTTCTATTTCATTTGTTTTAATGTAGTATGCCATTCCAGGGAAAAATAGGATTCTTTTCTGTGAGGAACCAGTACAGCTTAAAGTGTGATACATGTTTAGGACCTAATACAGTTTTCACATAGGAAAAGCTAGAGGTCTAGAGGAAAGGCAAGTAGAGCCTTGAATCAAGAATCATAAATAAGGAGAAAGCATGAAAAAAAAAAAAAAAATCTTCTGTAAACAGTTTTTAGGAAATCTGTGAGCTTCTTTTCCTTACAAGTCTAAGTAGAGTTTCAGAGACTGTGTAAATGAACAGAACTGCTTTCTTGCTAATAACAGGGTTATAAATAGTGTGGATCAGATATCCTGCAGTGTTGCAGTTTTGTGCTGTGCAGTCTATCCTTGTCTGCATAATCAATGGGATAGCATGAGCATAAACTGGAGCATTCTAGGGATAAATTACTGCATATGAGATGCCTGAAGAACCTTCATGTAAAGAAACTACTTGCTTTTCTTCCTTGTTCTTCATGTTTGGTGAGAAACACCTAGACTTTCAAGAACATATACAGAAGACACTTATAAATTATTCTGATCAACTGTTGATAATTTCTCATTGGTTGGCAATGTTTCTATAGTTTGTTTATAACAAGCTTTAAAAAAAAAGTAATCAAAAAATGTCCATGAGAGGTCAATGCTCTCTTTCAGTTAATGGATTTATTTATTTATTTGGCATATGGAGATGATTTCTCTTAAGCAAATTGGCATTATATCACTGAATCTGTTCACTGTTAAATTTTATATTCATGCCCTGTTCAATCTTTGCAGATTTTTGCCATTGTTCAGAAAGATTTAGTAAACAGCTGTAAATAATGTCGCTTGCCCTGCAGTGTTTGTATTAGAAACAACTTTCTCCCTGGTGACCCTTGGATTTGAGTGTTTCTGTGAAATAGAGCAAGTCTTTTCCATTAACGTGGCCATAACGAAGGCTGTTTCTGAGCTGTTTCTTCTAGGTCATCAGGCACAAGCTTAGCAAGATGCTGGGCCAGTACGAGGAGGCATTTGACCATGTTAACTAGCTACCAGTAACGTTGCTGATGATTAGCCTGAAGGGTCGAATAGATAAAACAAGCAGCTCTGTCCATTTTCTGGAGTGAAGAAGTTTGAGTTCTGATATAAAGTTTACTTTTGTGTGTAATGGTTAGGACTGGAAATATTCTTGAAGGGGATGGTTAACTTCAGAGATTTCTATAGAAGGAAAAATGCAATTTTTCCACCTTGGTGATCCTTCCCATGATCATGTCCAATGACCTTGCACTCTTAGGCTTTTCTTTGATAGCTACTGTCATTTCCCATTTCCTTCATGCCTTAGGAGAAATTGTTGCCTTATCTTTTCTAAAAGCCTTTTTTTTTTTTTTTTGATGATGACTTCTAAGGAAATATTCATTAAAAATAGCGTTGGACTCATCTGAAAACTTATTGCCAATAATGTATTCATGCTGCATTTAAATTCAGTCCTATTCCACTATACAGGTCTTGTATGTAATGCCTACTTTGATACATGAGCAATTTAAATGTCTTACTTTCTCAGATATTAAGTTATACAGATAGATAGCAAAGCAGACTTCAGGATATGCGTCTGCATTCTTAAATGACTTCAACACCATATCTACTGTTTTGAAATAAATGTTTTATGAGCTTTATAGATAAACATAAAGAATCTGACTGGAACTGCTGTTCTTCAGAAAAACATTTGTATTTCCATTTGAAATGGAGATTCAGACTCTAGGCCATTTGTCTTAACAGGAGCGTATGATTTTTACAAATAGACCTTTGTAGAATTAATGCATTTAAAAGATGAGTTTCTTCTGGCAAGTAGAAACCAAAGAACAAAGCTATGTATGATAATGTATAAATGCTTGAAAAATGAATACAATTTCTGACATGAAAAGGAGTGAAAAGTATCTCACAAATGATATGGTAGAATTTATCAGATGCTTGCATCATGTTTATTTGATAGACTTTCACCCTGAGATTAAAATAGGAAAGTCTTTTGCTGAGAAAAGTTGGAAATAACACCCAAATAATTCCAAAATGTGTATTATGAGCATTGTGAAATTTTTGTATTGTAGCCAAAATGATTAAAATAATTTACATTTATATAACTTCTACATAAAGAAAGTGCCTCCAGAGCTTCTTAAATGGAATCTGGGGATCAGTGCCATCAAAATGGAAAGTGATCATCCCCAAAATATTTTATTTTAATATCGCATACCCACATTCTGTGATACTTGAGACACAATATGGAGATCACTTCACCAAACCTTCAGGGAGGAGTACTTTGTCCAGAAGAATTAAGCTAAAACATGATCTCTTAAGATAGAGTGCCATGGAAAACTTAAGAATTCAGAGCACCCACTGTATATGTAACTGTAAATATTGAATCATGCACAGCTTCAGAACTTAAAACAGACACTGGTGAAATGGGGCTGCTTTGCTAGCAAACAGCACATTTTTTTTTTATTTTCTGTTTTGCATACTTACATATTCTTTGAGCTCTCCATCCAGACAGCTGGGCATTTTGACTTAGCTGTAGCAACTCTATTTAGACATTGTGAGAGCGTTGTCCGTATCCTTAGATACGAAGCTATGGGTAAGAGTGGAAAACTCATGGAAACTGATATTTTCCCATAGGTCTTGTGTCCTAGGTGACCAGATTATTGGGTGTCTGTACTGCAGGAAACTGTTTCAAAGAGGCCTAGATCTTGACAAGGCAGACAGGAAAGCCAGTCACTGTAATTATGTTAGTGAAATTTAATATTACTTTTTAAATTTATAATATCTTCCATTTTTCAAAATGCTGGACATACTTAGTGAACACGATACAATAGTCAGGGAAGATTTTGACCTGGTATGGAAGGGAGTATGAGCTTCTCAAAATCTACTACTAAATCTTTCAGCATTGGCTTACAGGTGCTTGTTGAAATAAGACTAAGAAAATTATAGTGGGTTTCTTTTAAACCATAACCAAATACAATTTAATTTTAGACTGAGGGTGGTTTTTTGTCATGTACTAGCATGCTAATATGTGTGCAATATCTTTTATTCCTTTTCTCTCTTCCTTTTTTCTTAATTTCTCCCTCCTACCCCTTTATGCACTGTTACTTTCTGACTCTTCAGTTTGGAAGTAGTCTCAGCTTGGATTCCCTAGATAAATAGAAAGGATATTCTTATGATTATAGCTCCAGAAATATGCTTCAGTTCTCTACCCTATAATAGGTTTTCCATTTAATTTAGACAAATCATTAGTTTCTCTGCTATTCAATCTTCCATCTCTGGAATTAGGATAATACTCCTAATTGCATAGGGTGATAGACTTTATTGGTTAATGGCTGAAGTTGTTCAACTGTAGCTTCATAGAGACCATGACTGTTGGACTTTTTGTGTTACATGTATTAGCGTTTGAAGGTTAAGCCTTTGGGGAACCCAGTGCTGCCTGCTTTTGCCTGGGAGGTGGGGGGTTTCTAAGCATGCTTATATAGAATTGCATGTCAGAAATGACACTCCAGCCTAGATGGCTACAGTTAAGCTGAACAAGACTTTATTAAACTTTAATTTACTTTTAAGTATCTAAAATCCACGTAAATCCCATTTACGTGATAAAGTTTTTTACATTTTTATCCTTGGCTTCAAGTCAAGAGGGGGAAAAATATCTTGAAAAGAGGACAAAAGGAGAAACTTTGAAGTTGGATCTGCCACTTGGTGATACTGTGAATCTAAGTGAACTATCTCTGCAGTTTATATCCTTGAGGAAGACTATAATCCAAAGGGAAAAATAATTTGTTTGATACTGTAGGAGCAGAGCATTTTGTTTTTTCTTACTGGCAAGGGGAAAGGAAGCAAATTTCTCATTTGCTTGACAGCTGGGTAAGCATCTCTAAAAGGCAGGCTTTGGTATTTTCATATGTGGTACCCTTCCTTAACTTTTCATTATTTATGTCTAGAATCATTTGAATTATTACTGAATTAAAAGAAGAATTTTATCTTGAAGTGCTCAAGTTTTGTAATTTTTTTCTTGTTTATTCATTATTATTAAAAATTATTCAATATTTACAAAACAAATAGCATATAATGCAGGAAGTTGGAGCAAAGAAATATAAACTAAATAAATCATTCTGTTGAGTTTTGGAAATAGCAAAAGTGTCGCAATTGCATAGCTAAAAGGCAGAATTTAATCTTATAGAGTGTGTTGAAGTTTGATACGATCAAATTGAGTTTTAATAAGAATTTCAAAATTTACCAAAGCAAAACCATTAAAAATCACATAGCCCCCTATACCGAAAGGATTCCCAGAGCTGCTCAGATGTATGCTAACATTTCCCTTTCCGTGCTATCGCGCTCTGGATTTGAGCTGTAGCAGCACTTAGGACTTTGATGAAGAGAAAAAGGCACGTGAAAGCAAATCTAGTGACATATTTTTAAAAAACATAAACGGCATCCAAAGAAAGGTGAGGAAGGAGCTGCTGGAGGAGGATGATGACACCGACACTGACCTGCTGTAGGGCTCTAAAGGTACAGGGGTGCATGTGTGTATGCTCAGGCAGCTTCACTCCAGCTAGTTCCGCAGTGACATTTTGGCTATCGTTTGGCAGTCTGTTGCAAATGAGACAACACAACTGTTACCTTCCCACAGTTATCCCATAAATATGTTGTCCCTGTATTCCGTAGCTGGTCTAACAGTATTAAATTCTTCATGAAAATATGTTAGATTTCTTTAAAAAGTAAAATACAATTTATAGAAAGTAATGATCAGTCAGAGACACAAAATTTGTGTCAAAATAACATCTTAGTATAGAGGCTTGATGGTTACAATCTCCCTGCGAGGAGGATGCTACAGTAGCTCAATTAAAATAATAGTTTCCTTAGGATGTTGCCCCTGTAAGTGGCAAAATTCTTTTGTTGATGTAGGTAATTAACTAAGAGTTTCGTCTTTATAACACATCAATTTAGTCAACCGCACATTTTTTTTTTCTGAATCTGTAGAGAAAATATATTTTAAGCGTAGAGGTAAAACATTATCTGTTTTTTTTCTCCCTCCTCCTAGAAAGCAATCCTACACATAGCAGAGACTTGAGTTATTAAATATCTACCATTCTCTGTGAGTTACCTAGCTAAAAATATTAAAGAATCCTTGTCTGGGTTTGACCTACAGTGAGAAAGGAAAAATAAAACATAGAGTACTCAGAAAGCAAAACTTGAAAAGTACACTTGAAACGTCCCTAATCTTTTTAACAGATTAAAGCAGATTTAAGATTTACTTTTTCTTGGAACAAGAAACATCACTGTCAAGCTTGCTTGTTTAGTTTCAGTTAGAATGCTAGAAGCTTAACTTGAACTCTTTGACTTTCAAAAATAAAATTAGCTAGGATCCTGCAACTACTAAGTAAACTCTGTTATGTTTCTGTTTTGCCTAAATTCTTGGATTCAATTACTGTAAAATTGAGAGGAACATTAATCTGTACAAGCAAAGGAAGAGTAGGTTCTGATCAGAACATTATGAAAAATGAGATTTGTGGAAGAGTAATAAATCCTTCTGTGCTCCGTGTTCAGTGAAGAAATTACAATACCAATTATTTTTATTTTAAACGTGCAGCTAATTTATTTGGACGTTCAGTTTCAGAGAAGATTATTTCCCATAAAAAGAAAGGTCACCGTTTACATGCAGACAAAAGAACTGCTTGCCGTCAGGTTTTATAGGAGTGCAAATAATGAGTAGTGACTTATGAGCCTGTCGTCGTGCCTGGGAGCACGCTGATCTAAGAGCAGAAAGGATCTGCTCATTGAGTTTTCATTAGCTCAGTTATCTGCAGTAACTGTGGCTCACATCTTGGGTGTGTGCATGTGGTACTGGAGTCACTGTCATCCAGGAATGACTCACCTGAGACTTGGGAAGCCGTATGCTGTAGCCCTGCTCATAATGGTGCCTTTTGACAAATCACCCAGTTATCTGTACTTGAGTTTTCTTTTCACCCTTTCTGGTTTATTTAGAAAGTAAGGACAACAAGGCAGGCAGTGCCCCTGCATTGTGTCAAAGACAATTTTAGCCACTTCTGGCCAACATGTTAAGTAGTTGTCAAAGCTTCTGATTTTCAATGGCAAAAAATATTTGATAAGTTTTATGTTTTTCTTGTAATCCTTACATGATTTACTAGTCCATGCTTTTGAAGGGTTGAATCTGTATCCTGAGCAGATTTTTTTTCCTTTATTTTAAAGGAGAGTTTACTGTTTCAGGACAGCTTGTTATGGAGAAAAACTTGAGTGTAACAAATTTTCAGTCAATTGAAGTTGGTAATCAATTTTCCGTTCCTAACATTTATATTTGCCATGTAATTGAAAAATATCTGTATCCGAATGAAATTACTAACTATTAACTTTTCACATCTAGTTATTTCCCTAATCAAAGTCGCAAACTGATTTCATACTAGTGAAAGATATTGTTAGAAGGAAAGATCTGGTCCAAACATTGTGATTTTCATATCTGTGCCCCCAAGACTCCTCAAACATTTTTTGTGGTAATAATCCATAGTATAATAATGCTATAATAATATAAACAGAAAGGCTGACAGTTTCCTCTGATCCTTAAAAAGAAAAACATCTTAAAACAGAAACTGCAGAAACCTGTTTTCGAGACAGAATATAGATAAATAGTGATTAAAAAAATATTTTTTAGTGATGAGGGGGAAAACATTATTCTAATTTTTTTTTAGATTTCTTAGCAAGAATATATTTCAATTAAACAGGTGGTTATTAATCTTTTGAGAAGCGTAGTATATGGAGTACAGTTGCATTTTAAGATAGGCCAAAGATTATGGGTATCAATGTTGTGATATGTCTTGTTTAGCTTGAAGCAGCTAAGCTGCTTCAAGTCAATACATTAATGATTTTTAGAGGTGACTGCTGGCCCTGCTGTATTTTATAGAGCATCTGGGTGACATTTGGTTAAGGGCTTTTGTTTGTATTATGTACAACCTGTTGGAAGAGGAAATAGAAGAAAGAATTTCTTCAATATAACTAAATAAATTAAGTTGGTCTATACTGTTGATCATCTGCATTGTTCTCCTCTCGACTTTTTACTGTTCTGCTATATTACTTCCTTTGAGATCAGATGACAGCATTCAAGGGATGGTTTAGTGATTCTTGTATTGGCATAATGGCATTTTCTATTTCTTTTCTAATTTCTAAAATTAATTTTACTCCTTTGATATCTACTACCATCGAAAAGGCTTTTTTGATAGTTAGATAATTAAACTCAAATATCTATTTTTTAAGTAATAATAGCTAATTCAGCTTCCATCATTGCACATGTAAAGTTAGCATTTTGCCTATGTGATTCATTTTGTATTGTCAGTCCTAAATTTTGTTTGCTATTTTTATCGCCCTGTCAGAATCTTGAGATTATTCTGCAGGTTTTTGCTGTCAGCTTTTATTTTGATGATGACGGAAACCAACAATTTCATCTCTATGTTGCTTTTGATTATAAGTTTCCAGACGACTATGAAGTCCAATTTTCAGAAGGAATGCTTTTGTATGTGCAGGGCAAAAATCGTCATACAGCCTGTTAGCTCCTAATTTTTGTTTGAGATTTCTCCCTTTTCAAAATTTTTCTTTTTTTTTCTTGTTACTGCTAAGTAGTTTTCTGCTTATAGTAATGTATAATTTACATTAAAAATACTTAGACTTTTCATGGTTTTGTTGTTAAAATTTACTTTAAAGCTTGAAGTGAAATGATTCCTGCCTATGTTGTAAGTTTTGACACCTTTTAAGACTTACCTAAGTATTTAAAAAAAAAAATTAGAGATGCTATTAAAATGATTAGGGGAGTGCAGAGGTTGGACAGGAGAGACTTCTAGTTCTTAGATTATTCAGTTTAGCAAAACAAAGAAGAATAGGGCTCCTCTTTAGATTTAAAATGAGCCTAAGAAAAGGTAGTTCAAACACTACAGAGAAGAAGGGCTTTGGTGTAAAGGCTGCTTTAGTTCTGTTATAGTCTTATAATGAATAATGTAATGGAAATCAGAAGACACTTAATCATTTACAGAATGAGTTTTAGAAAGACAGCCTCCCAGCATGAGGTGTGGAGTAGAAAGCTGAAATAGTTTTGAGATGAAGCTTGATATTTTTATGAAATTATTTATTTTATGCATTGCTTGTAATCAAAAGGCACCGACTCGGAGGCAGCAATCCTCTTTCTATTCAGGATCCTGTATTCCCAAAGGTTTTTAAAATTCCTCTTTTTTTGTTAGAGAGATTTTCAAGTTCAAAGAGGAACTAGTCTGAGGAAGTCCAAGGACATGTGTGGTAAAACAGATCAGAATAGATTGCCAGAGCTTTCTCTCTCTCTCCAGTCTTCACAAACAGTATGCGGGAGTACAGAGAGACACTTAAAGGCTTTGTCAGTTTGCCTCAAAACTGACCCCTGAAACTGAATTTTCAGTGTGGAGAGAGAACGATTTCTGTTTGAAACAGAGCTTGTAGTGAGTGATATCCTTTGTTGTCTTGTCTCTGGTCTTTCTGCTGTAACCTTTCATTTCTTGCTTGTGTAGGTGTCAGTTTATCCTCTTACACAGAAGAACGATAACAGTGTTCACCTGTCACGCAGGCTGCACGTATGGTAAAACTTAATTCTGTTTAATTCTGTTTAATTCTCTTCTCAAAACTGGTGCTCTTTATTCCTCATCAAGGGTCCTATAAAAACATGAAATATATTTCTCAAAAAGAAATTGGTACCAAAAATATATATCATACACAGTCCCTTTCCCATGCAGATATTTGTGGGAGACAGCTCAAAAAATGCAGTGTTAGATTGATAAATATTTCTTGTTGTGTGTCTAGGAAAAGAAAGAATCTATTAAGGCATCTACTGCTTGGCATTCCATGAAAGTATCAAAATATTAGTAAATAACTTGGCACATCAATTGTTTTATTATTGATATTTTCAAATGTGCAGAAAAAATGCTCTGGAAAATAAGCCATTTTAATCATGTAGCAAACGATGCAGAAATGTCAATTAATGTCAGATTGACACCTTACAGCCTACATATGAATGCTTGAACCAGCGGCAGTGTTTTGTATTTTATATACTATAAGAAGCAGAGTAGGCAAACTAAATATTAGTATCATTCTGCTGTTGTAAGTTATGTTGTGGTTGAATGCCTTATTCTATGGAACATTTGGCTGCTTTATGTATATAAAACTATCATGCTGTTAAGGACTACTGGGAAGGAAGATGATTCCTGCTCTGTGCCTCATAAACTGCTCCAAGAATCTTTAGTAAGATATGGTGGCAATGGTTGAAAAGTGCAATTATTTGTGAGAAAGGACACAGATTTTATGAAAGCTTAGAGGAATTCAAGGATGGTCTGCATTACTAAAAATTATTGCAAAGTGCAGGAGTAGGTAGAAGGCCATTCTCTTCAGGGAAACACTAAAACCTTGAAACTGTAAAATGACAGATGGTAGAAAAGAAATTGTAATAGGTTATGCATCTATGACTCTGTCTTTAGCAGCTACTTAGATTAGAGTGAAATCAGCAGAAATAGTCCCAATGGTGGCAAAGGGTAAGTTAGCTCATGGGAATTTCTTAACTGATAATAATGTTCAAGAAAGCAAAGAAGTTAGCCATGTCAGAAAGATTAATAAAATGTACAAAATATGATAGGAATAAGCATGTAGGTATTTGCTTTAAAGGAGATGGAGTTTGGAAAATAGTAACCTTTAGCAAACTTAAGCCAAGTATTGTGAAAATTCGCCATACTACCACAATGGAAGATGAATGTCTATAGAA
>VZSG01000036.1:409685-446450 GCA_013398315.1 Nothoprocta pentlandii
TCTCTCTCTCTCTCTCTCTCTCTCTCTCTTTCACTCATTTTTTTTTCCTTTTCTCTCTTGTGTCTTGGGCTTTATTTCGTATGCTTTATCCAGCAAAAAGATTTTGAGGATTTGTAGCATTACTTGGAAACAATCAAGAACAGATATAAAGACAGCTTTCTAATGTGTTTTGTATGCTAGTTATTGTTGTAAAATGCTGCTTAATACTTGTATCACAGTGTATTTTTTCAGTTTTCTCGCCTTGGTGAATTTAAATCTCCATTCATCAGCCTTTTGCGGGCAAGCCCTTTCCTTTCCCAACCATTCACTGTGTCATCACCATACATGAGAATATCACCCAGTTCCTTGTGACTTCGGTAAAAATGAGACACTTGTACTTGTAACCAAAGACATTGAGGGATCTCGCAGAAGAACATGAATGTAAAGTGGGAATCCAAAATCCATAAACTGGACAATTGGGGTTCCTGTAGAAGACAGGCTAGGCTCATAAACCCAAAGGAGGTCCACAGAAGATAGAATGAGTAGGAGAGTGGTGTCTAAATTCAAGAGGCTAAGGAAGGATCTGTTGAGAGAGAACTATAAAGAAATATAGAGGACATCATCAATTTCTACCGGGGTAATATTTATAGGGATCCTTTGGATATCAGAGCTCCCAGTAAACAGTACCGCATGCCCAGTAAGAATACTATCCATTCCCTGCCCTGTGCTGTTTCGAATAAGTAGACAATAAATGGGTATGAAAAAAGAAACATTTATACCCACAGTGCACAGATGGGAAAATGAGTGATGATATGATTTGCTCAGGGTCAGATGAGAAGCTGTTTGGCAGAGGAACCAAATTCAGATTTTTGCAGTCCCCATCTGGTGTCTTCAGCACTTGTCCATCTTTCCAAGGAGAGTTTGGTTCTCCTCTTTTCCTCCTGCTTATTTAAAATGATAAATTCATTTCTCCAAAGTCATACACTGTTGAAGAAACATGAGCTCAGCTGTTCTTGAATTTAAAGAGAGATTTAATATACACTGATTTGTTGTGTTACATAAAATGTAATTGAGTTTTAAATTACTTATAAACAAGATGAAATAATTTAAATAATTAAGAATAAGTGCATCTGGGAAAGTTCTATTGTAGCAACTTCACAACAGGGTTTCTGATGAAGCGTACACTCTGACTGCTATTCTTTCTTTTTAGTGTGAAACCTCAGGAGGTGGACTGTGATTGTAATGGAACATATAATTAAAGTTAAAATAGCAAACAATATTGTTTAGAATGGAAAAGGCTGTGATGTGTATGTTTCCAGTATTGCAATTGAATCCTGTGTTTAGAAAAATGATAGAATTAATGTTTCACAAATGCTTATTAAGTGTTGCAAAACTGCATTTGCTGTATTTCCATGCTTTGTAGAGAGAATTTGCAGTCTGAATTGAAGAAAGAAACTCTTTTGTTTCCCCCACCCCACCCTATTCAGATCTTACAATATGGCAATAGCGTCTTAGCATGTCTCAGGACTCGAACCAGCTTTACTGCAGTGAATACGCCTAAAGTTCATCCCAGCTCTGAGGGAGAACCTGCTTTCGGAGCAAGGAATAAAATTGAAACTTTAAAAAAAAAATTTAAATTACATTATCCACTAGCTCAAGCATTTCTATACTGTGGTACATTGCCCTTTTGTCTAAGGTCATGTTGTTTGTCTAGCCCCAAGTGTATTGGCTCACAATTCTACACTAACTCTTCTGATATGTTTGGTCACATTTTCCTTCAACCTTTTACTTGCAAATTTAAAGATTTCAAATAGATGTTTTAAAGCCTCCTTTATTCAGTGTGTGTTCGTTTTAATAAACAAATAGCTCTGGTGCACCAGAGGCATTTTGCTTTACCTTCTCCTGTGTTGTTCTCTTGAGGTATGTAGAGATTTGCACTACAGCATGATTTGTCATGTCTTACTGCTTAATTAACCTTTAGTGTGGTGGCATTTCCCAGATTGCCTGCCGAATTATTTTAGGAGAATGTGTCTGTGTAGATAGGCAACGTCAATATAGCAGCTTTCGACTTAAAGTATTGTTATTTGCTAACGCTAATGACATCATTCTTTTCAATGGAGGCTGTGGAGTTTCTTAGATCTAACTTTTTTAACTTTAAACTATTTGCTTTAGTCAATGTAAACCTTTTTTTTTTTTTTTAAGTTTTCTTCTAAGGTTTTGAAAAGTTGCATTACCCCTGTGCATGAGTAAAACTCTTATTAGTGCTTGCTTATTGCTTTCTTTCTAAGTGCTTGCCAACTTATTAACTATTATTGTTCTGTAAAGACTATGAAATACTAAAGTTCCGCTAGTGGCAGAGAACTGGAAGGATCCTTCTCATTCTTCTTGTAGAGATGGCTATGGAAGTTCTCTGGAAAAAGCAAAAGGCAAATTTATAAAGTTTAATCCTCTGCATGAAGAAGGTGGTTATACTCATTAGGAGTACATATAGGAGGAATGAAGGTCAAGTTAATTAAGATGTCAAAATTAAAAGAATTGAGTCCGTATTTGTTCTTTTTTTTTAAAAAAAAAGGACAGAAAAACAAAAGTCAAGCAGGTTTCTAAAAGGTATGATTTTTTTAGGTTCCTAGGCGTTTAGGACATCTGTCTGGTTACTGTGTCAAAAATAACACTCAAGTTCTTTTAATCTTTGTATTTTCATTATTACATTGGACCTTTGTTGCTAAAACTTTGGGTCTTAATCTAGGATGCCAGCATCAAGAAAAAGGGAGAGGAAGATATGTTTTTATTTCCTTTCTCCAAAACTGGACTTCAAGTAAAAAAATGAGGGCAAAAATTCATGGATATAAAAGGAGGGAGGCAGTAGACAGTCAAGAAAATGCAACTCATTTTGCTCTTTAAAACCTGTGACAGGAATAAAGGATATTTCCAGGATGTTGAAAATATCCTGGAAATATATTCAAGCAATAACTCCTTTTAGGTATGAAGCAATCCTTTTGCTGTTAAGCAATCTCTTTTGGCTGGATCAACCAACTATTTAAATCCCCTTAAAATAAGAGCAGTAATTGGTTGCCAGATTTAAACAATGCAAAATACAAAGCAGAGGTTCACAGTTCAATATTTTAACTATGTGTTGTTTGGAGTAAATAGAAAACAAAGTGAAGCCATGAAATTTTCAATGAAACATGAAATGCTAATGAGTTTCTCTATCAAACTAAAAACATATGCATGTATTTGCTAGAGATAAAATATGTAGAGATATAAGCAAGCTAATGGTAAAGTCTGAAGTAACGTGAATACTATGTGGATAATAACTTTGGATCAAAACCAGTTCTCAGAAATAACATGGTCATATAAGAGACCAACAATAAGGATTTAATGCAAGTAAAACCATTTAATCTTCATAATATTAGGATATCAAAAGTCACGTTAAAGAGGTGGGCATGTAAAAGGAGGATGATTATAATGTTTATAATTATATATGTATAACAACAATATGAGAGTTATTGTATCTCAAATCCTTACATTCCTATTTTTTTACTTGCAGATCTTTTGGCAAATCTTCTGCCTTACAGAAGTATTTCTCCCCCACTTTTCCCCTGTTTTTGTAGTAATAAACGATATCTATTCTGTATCTAGTTTTCAAGAACAGATCCTCCAGGATAAATGGAACCTTGACATAAATTACTGCAAAATAACAATGAATGTTGTAGTTAATCAGATATTATTATAATGGAAAATCCAGTGAAGCAATGGGATGTGTATGGCAGCTTATTTGTATCACCGAAGTAGTATTTTGTGCTAATACCATAAATATTCTTATTTCCTGTATTTCTCGCAGTATGCAAGCCCAAAAATAAACCCTCTGCATAACAAGTGATTTCAATCAAATTCATTTTCCCAAAAAGTATATCTACAGGAATTTCAGTTTTTGTCTCTACTTTGCCAAAACTTAACCTAAACTCTACTGATAATCAAAGGAAGACCCAAGTGTAAATTATGAGGCTGTTTATAGAATGCAAGTTTATGCTGCTTTTTCTGGCTTTTGTGCACTACAGCTCTAGAAGGATAGCCACCTTCAAGCATGAATAATTACATTCCTATATGTCAAAATCTTGTTCAAGTTAATAACTGCATATGGATACTTTAAATTGGAGACTATATTTTTTGCACATTAATATTTCAAAGGTGTGTCCACACTGGCAAATAAGGTTGAAAAAGGATGTCTTTTACACTTATCCATATATGATGGTTGATGGTTGAAAAAATATTAAGGAGAAGGGTCTAGGGTTTCCTAATTGCTTCTAAGCAAATTTTCTTATGATCTACTGCTGTGGAAGGATCGTTTTCCTTTTTTTTTTTTTTTAATTTTTAGACACAGTATATTAATTTCATATCCAGATCCTAATGAACTGTTTCATATAATGCAACTGTGTTTTCAAAGCAGAATTTTCTGAGAAATCTAAACTATTAATCTTTTTTTTCTATTTTATTTTTTAGAACATAGGGTATAGAAGCCCTTTCATAGAAGAAAAAAATCCTACTTTTACTACAGGGCTATCGGAGAAGTAAGTGGTACAGATAATCATTATCATAACTCTCTTATTCTTTATCTTCACCAGTATAGGCAGCTTATTTTTCCATTGCTACTGTGCTGTAGATAAAGTTGGAGGGACAATTGGAAGATAAATATTTACTGGCATTTCTAGGTCCATTCTGGTATTTTCATGTCTCCAGGGGCAATTTTTAAAAAGATAGTCTTCAAAGCAAAAGATTACAATTTTTTTCTCTGTGTATTTTTATCGCTGTCCAGAAAATTGGAACACCCTAAACATGTGAAATTATTTTTTTTTTTTAAAGGATGGTATTAAAGAAAAAAAAAAGAGGAAAAATCATTCTAAGGTGGGAAACTTCATTAAAATGCCTAAACGTTGACGGGAGGGATCTGGTGCTAAATATACTTGGAAGATTAAATACTACTAACCGATCTGACTAAAATATTTCATTAAGCCCACAAGACTTTTCAAAATGAACTTCTAAAGTTTGCTTTCAAAGATTGAGTCTAGGTAGCTGACTAAGTGTGCACAGAAACCCTGAGCTCTGTGGTGCTGAAGTATTTTGTATTTTCTTTATGTTAACTAGTTCATTGAGAAGGAGTTGAGGAGGAAAAAAAAAAAGAAAAAAAAAGAAAAAGTATAGATAAATGTTTGGATTAATTTATATTATGAAATGCAATGTCTGCTTTCCTACAATCTATACAGATACAGTTTTTAATAGGTATTTTTCTGGGGAAAAAAAAAGCATACAACTATTGTCTTTGTCTTTCTCCTCCCTCCAGTCTGCTAACATGTATTTTGTGAAGTAAATATAGTCTGCCAAGTAAATTGCCATCTGCTTTAAAAGATCTCTGTTGTAGTTAGGTGGAAATTATATCAGACTTTGGCTATAGTACTGTTGAACACCCACAGACAGTAGTGATTTTCCTGATAATTTGCTGATTACCTCCCTTATACTAGTAACTATAAAGAATGTAATCCTTTGTTTTCTTTCCTGACTTCCATGCTATAACCTCTTTTATGATGACTTATATATTCTATAACATAGGCACTTTATGCAACTCTCTGCACAGCATGATAAGATGTCTTTACTTGAATAAAGTGCCTGTTGTATATATTTTCAGGGCTGTGTATATGGTGAGAATAATAGTGAATTATATCAGTAAAGGCTCTGTCATCTGTCTCCTTCCTTGTGCTTTAAAAACAATAGAAAACAATAATACTATTGGTTAAATTAAAATTTATTTTGATCTGGTGTAGAAGAATGTAGCATCAGTGTCTCTACTGTTGTCTATCCATTATAATTTAAGTTCATAACCTGGAAACCATCAGCAAAGAAATTAAAATGGAAAGCTATGAAGATCATCAATAATTATGCTTTAAGTAATATGTTTTGTTGAGGTTGACAGGAGCATAGATTTTTTTTAAAAGCATTCCAAGACTTTGGCACTAAGCTTTATTTTAAAAAAAGCATATAACACACAGGAATATTTTTTTATGGTACAAGAAATTGTTTGCTATGAAAATGCCCCAAATTATTGTAAGTATACTAAAAATGATGGATGGTGATAATTCCATACCATTCAGAGGTGACATTTAGATGGATGTTTATCTTAATGTTGCTGAGTTACTGTGATTTGGGAGTCTCACTAGAACAAACTGTCTTCCAGTATGATTTTAATGTCTTATTACTGACAAAAATCTTAAATATTTCAAATTGGATAGTGGGGTTAAAGGATAGCTTCTTGTTCTGATATTTAGCTTCTTGAGCTTATACTTAATATTTAAAACTTGGATATGAAAATACTGTGCTAAAAATAATTAGATAATACAGGAGTAATAAAAGCAGATACAAAAAGGAAGGGAGGAAGCAAAGGGAAAGGTGGCAGGGGGAGGGAGAAGAGAAATGAATCCCCAGTGCTGTATTTTTCCTGCTTGCCTGAGGCGTTTTTCTAATGCAGCTGGTCTGGTCACCACAGTCAGCAAATGGCACTGGAAGGAGCATCAGTATCAAGGTCAGATTCAGTCTCAAGCTCTCGCTGCTAAATGCTTTCTAGTTTGTGGATTCTTGTATTCCTTTTTTAAAAAAGGGAAGCATAAAATTTCAGCCTGGTATTGTAGGAGCTAGCATCATTTTAAGTTGTGATATACTCTCTCTGTCAGAGGCAGCTGGAAATGCTTTGGAGGTAACTCACAGCCATGACTATGCCTGTAAGATAGGTCAAGCTGCTTAGAATTCCCATAACATCTTAAACTTGTCCTCTAAAAGACATACTATACTCCCTTACAAGCTGTGGCCGGGCAAGCAGCATACTCCTTTCTGCCAATGTCAGGGCGAGGAAGTCCTTAGAGCACAACGTTATAGCTAGTGTCATCAGCTATAGCGTTGTAGCAGCTGTAGCGTCATCCTGCCTTGGATGGTCACATGAAGATGCTTTATGCTTTTGCTGGCCTTTTGCAAGGAATGGCCTAGCCACAAAACAACTGGTGCCACTTAATTTCCTTTAGCACATACTATCTCATATCAAATCCAGGTAATTCCAGGATAGTCTTCTGTAAAAGCTTTGCATCCTAAATTTCCTCTGGACAGGACCAGATTTAGTTCTTCACCTGTAAGGCTCTTAGCATACATTAATACTTCTGAAAGCCAGACGTTTTCCATGCAAAAAGAGCTCTCTGGGTCCAAGCTTTCATCTACAATGCTCCCTTTAGCTATACAGCAAAATCTCTTTGAAAACTGTTTTGTAGCAAAGGTCTCCATAGTTTGTACCTTCCATCACATACCATGGATAACTCTATAACCCGTTAATATGATTGGAAGTGGCTGGGACAAATAATTTTGAGTACGGTTCAAAGAAGGACAGTAAAATATTTCAACAGTGTGGGAAAATTTGTCTGCTGGCTGTTAGAACTTGAGATGTGAACATGATTGCTCATGTGAATTTGTCTGTTCTGCAACCCTTAAATTTCAGTGGCTTAAAGAATGAAATTGTTCCATAAACTTCAGCTACAAACTGGCAATACAATACCAGACTTCCTGTAACATTGCTATTCTTTTATTTCTCTTTTATGATGCATAGATTGTGTTTATCATCATTGCAATATAAATTACTTTTGTAAATAAGTCATGTCTCAGTTTTCATGCCCAATACCATACGTCTTATCACATTATTTCCATTCCTTTACTATGTGAAGAGGGAAGGGAAGCAGTGTTCAGGCTATCCTAGTGTTCAAGATGCTGTTTTGTAATTTTGAACAGGCTACTGAGTATTGTTTATTGCCTTTTTTACAATAATGTTGCTGTTCTGCGCTAACATATGGATTTACATCTTAACAGATGTTAATACTCAGGATGCTTAGAGTTGTCTGGAGAGTTTGTAATACAGAACTACATCCTGAGAATTGGATTTGCATAACTTTTTTTACTTTTTTATTTCTTTTTTTTGTTGATTACACTGGTATTTTTATGTAGTTCTCTATTTTTATAATTTTCTTTTTATTTCCATGTAAACTTTCTAGATTTCCCTGAATATTCAGATTTGTCAGCAGAAATAGCATGCAGTGCAATTAATATCAAGTGCTTCTTTTAGGACAGGTTTAAGTAGGACAGGTGAAATCTCTTCCCTTTCCAAGGCCACACAAAGATGTAGGAGAGGGGAAAACAAACAAAAACCACCCAAACCCTCTGTCTTTATTTCTGTGCATAGACTTTCATGCTGGTAAGTTAGATGATAAATTTTCCAGTCACACTGCCTTACCTCATTATGAACAAGTGTCTAATAATAGATCCAAGAAGTCTATTGTTATGTGTGGAAGAATTTCATATCTATACAAAGTTAATATGAAATTACTGAGTCTCACTGAAAGCAGCAGTCTCATTGAAAGCAGTCATCCTGCTGTCTTCTGGCATAGCTTCACACCAAGCATTATCGTGTTTGCTTTTAATTTCCATTAAAAAACATCTGATTCCAGCTGAGTAAAAAGTTCCAAAGTGAAGTCTTCGTTAAGACATCCATGAGTTACATGTTTATATAGCAGTCATTTTCGTCGACAGCTTCCCTCTAAGAAAACAGAATGAAATACTTAGTGTGACTTTCAGGAATGTTTTTCTGAGTCGTTGATCAAACTATTGCATTTGGATCATGTTGTTCTGACAGTGTATAAAATGGCCATGTGATGTGTTTTCAAGTTGTATGTTTGCAAGTATGAATATTAATTGCATTCATTCAGAGTTCAAGTTTTGAAGAGAAAGCAAGAGGAGCATGCAGAATCTGTAAGACAATTCTCTAAACTGTTTTGTTGACTAGACAAGTCGTATAGTCTTACAGATGTATTGGTTTCAGTCAGAGTTTGGATGAATGAAGGAGCTGTGGGGCAGAGTACGTAGACTTTTCATGAACAGAACACTGCATACAGTGTTCATTTCTAGAGCCAACCTCTTGCCGACTGGAACTCTAACTTTGCTTGAGTGATTCAAGAGTGCGATAGTTAAGTATTCAACCCACTCTCTTATCTGGCCATCACTTGGCCAGAAGGTTAATAGAAAAAAACTTTAAATGTCTTAATCATTTATATAAAGTAGTAAAGAGGCTTGAGGCGGGTGGTCGGAGAATCACTGAGACTGCAAGGATTTGACCAAGTCTGTTATTTGGTCTACAGAGTAGTACAGAGTTGTATCTCTGATTACTAATCTCACAGTAATTTGGAACTTTAATATTCCACATGAGAGAGCACAAAGGAATAACATTTTCAAAATGTACAGCTAGACATGATTTCAAAAGCATAGCAGATTATATGCTTATAAAATCTCAGCTGTTTCTTTTTGATCTCATTGCACCATTGTTATTACTTCTGTGTTTCTTTAAAATCAGAGCAGGTCACAAAAATCATTTTATGTTCAAAGAACAACATATGGCCTCCTTTATTATTGCCATATGGGGCCAGTCTGCATGGGGAAATGATGTGCTTGTACTTACAGTGTGAACTTACTAGGTACTTCATATTGATTCTCCTGTGCATTGCCAGTGCATTGCCATTCGTCTCCTGACATATAGATGTTAACTGAGGAGATGCTTGACTCTGAGACACTGTCTCCCTTTATAGTCATTGAGCATGACTGCATGGTGAGGTCCACATCCATTGTATCTGTAAATCAAATGCATGGTGCCCCGATGGGGCTTATTGCTCTCCAGGCTTTCAAGCTTCAGGTTGGACAACCAGGAGGTTGCAGTTCCTAATGATCGGCCATTGTGACTTCAGCATAAACATTATACCCTGATATATGCTTAGGTAAAATAACCCAGAATTTAGGCTACTTGGTTTAAATAACTTAGGTTAGTGTTTTTCAAACCCTGGGCATATCCACCTGGTAGTCCACATACATAATTTTTGTCAGGAAACTGACAGGTGGTTGCTCCTGAAGGCCAGTTGAGCCGGGAGTTGAGAGCAATCCCAGTGCAGGCAGCGAATGACCCTTATTAATGGCCCAGTCCAGCAGGGTCCGAACACAGCAGGCAGAACTGGGTGCTGGTCACAGGGTCCATCAGCAGCCCAAGGCACAGCAAAGTGCTATCTGAAATCAGGTCCAGGGTCCATTACAGCAGTTCAGTCTAGAGGAAAATGAAATGAGACCTGAAACAGAAGGTGAGACAAAGCCCCAGCATGCATTGAAAATACAAATAGGAGGTAGGACCAGAGACAGGGCTGCAGACAGGTGCTCTTACAACATATATTTGAGAAGGTCTGAAGGTCCGGAGGAACTGAGATGGAGCTCTTAAACCCAAAGGGAAGGGTATGGCTGTAGGCCCCAGGTCTGTCTGGTCAGAGCAGTTATGGCTTATTAGTGCACTGACATTTTGTATGGATCATAACACCACAGAAAAGGCATTAAAATCTGTGTGTGAGAATTAGGTGTGTCACAGGACTATTAGGTGTGTCGCAGAGTATACTGTGGGGTTTTTTTTAACCATTAGAAGAGACTTGCTGTGATCATTTCTCACCTGTTTTCCTTTGTGACACGGTTCACCCAGGAATTTCTGCACTTCAGACATTGACTCATGCTTTGAGTACACCTTTGGTGTCATGCTTCTGTAACAGTGTAAACATACTTTGTATAGTGTTTAAATTATATGTCTTACACTCTTTTGTCAAGTGTTCAGATACTTCTAAAGCTTCACATATCCAGGTTCCCCTGGATATCAGGAAGGGAAACTTAGTTATCATGTATTATGACTGAGACTTAGGTCTTACACTAAGGTCGTGGTGAGGCAGGAATGAGCAGATATAGGAAGCTGATGATGCTTCCCTGAGCATCCACTATTTGCCTATGGTGTAATGACTGATACAGAAAGTGTGCAACTACCTCATCATTTAGAGGAAGTGTTGCTGCTACCTCTAGTAGTGAGGATGACTGGGACTATACTTTGGAGATAAGATTCATGATTAACTGTATAATGAAATGTCAAAATGACTATAGCCTGAGAAAAATGAATACTCCTTTTTATTGTTAGCCAGCTATCAGAGGTGGTGACAGACTGAGAAATCTCTTGTGAAATTACCTAGACACACTGCTGCTTAGATGAATTGTGTAATATTGCATTTTAAAAAATAAACTCAAAACTTGTAAAGCATTTTTTTAGGACATGTGCCTCAAGAGCTATAAAAAGCAGAAGAGAAATCCAATGCCCAACATGGTGAAAAATACCATATAGAATACCTTGTCCTCCTTTCATAATAGGACTGAACATAGCCTATCTTCAAATTTAAAGCTTCTGAAAAATCAGCATATTGGAATCATTTAGACTGAACAAATACCTTGGTCTATCAGGTAAAGGCGATATTGAACTTATTTTTCTTCTAAACTTGCCCATCAAATAAGTTTCCATACCTTTTAATCTGTACTGAGGGAATGTATGTTGGTTTCCTGTAAAAATCAGGATCATGGAACAGAGCTGTCTTGTTTTCATACTCCCAAAAGCTGAAAATTACCTAGCTGTGTTTTCAAAATCTCCACTGCTATTGAACATGCATGGAATGAATGGAGAGGTGAGATAAGTAAAGTTTGTTACAGAAAGGTGTTTTTTTTTTTTTTCTGTGAGGTAAGCATTTCTCAAGGGAAACTGATAGGAAAGGCTATAGGAAACCTACACGTTTTTCCTCTTATGATGGCAGTAGCTGTAAGTGATCTTTGAGGAAACCTCCAGGTACATGTTAGTAAAGAATTTTTACATTTTAATATAAACAATGTCACAATTACAGTTTTTTGATACATGAAAGAGATGCTAAAAAAGTCCCTTGATAATTTTTGTGGTAGATAATATGTTGTCTGCAGGCTCTATATTCCCCACTTGGGTTGCAGGCACTGAAATAGAAATAGCACTCCCAATGATCAGAACTGTTACCAGGGCAAGGTCAGATGATCAGACCTCACCTTTGGACCTTGCATGTTTGTTGTGAACACACAGCTACTAATCTGTGATGCAAAGGCCTGGGGGTAATTTCTTGTGCTGATTCTGGGTGATCATCTCTCTGCTGCCTCTGCTGTGTTTAGTACTGCACACATGTTGTTTTCCTAGCTGGGAAGCCTAAGCCTAAAGTGCGTGATCTACAGTGAAGACACTGTTTAATTGAGCAGCTTCAAGTTCTGAGTGATGTGACAGAGCGGGTGCTCTGACCTGGTATTTTCAGTTGTTCTCTTGGACTTCCTCACCAAAGTCTGAGTCCCACTTTAGATGCCAAATTAGATTTTTTTGAATATCCACATAACTTCTTTCCATGGATGGATACCAGGGCAGATACTAAATTAATTAGCTTAAAAACTATATATGGTCTATTTAGTTCAAAGAAACTGTTTTTTTTTAAGCTTGTTTTATTCTATTAGCCTTAACATACTATTTATTACACTGCCAGATAGCTCCACAAAAGAAAAAATACTTTTCACATGTTATCTTCCTGTCCTACATTATTCCATTTCTACGTAGTAGTCAGGACAGCCATACTCTCATCATGTCTTCTACTGCTTTAGTTAAGAAAGTTATACAACTACAGATTCCATCAGTGATAATGTAATAATGGCATCCTTATTTCTAAATCACATTTGCTGCTTGCAACATAATTTTATACCTATAATATTCCAGGCACATATACCTAATAGAAAAGAGACTGAGAGAAAGAATGGAAGAAAGCTAAAAATAACCTTTGGTAAAGCTTGAACAGATTTATACGTTACTATTCAAATCATGACTGTGTAAAATATCCACAGATGGAAAAAAACAATAATATGCAACAAGGAATGTTTGTCCTTTTATTACAGGATAACACATATATAGGCTAGTAATCAAATGAACATCACAAATATGGGACTAACAAAGAAAGAGCGATAATCAGATCCAAAACTTACCCATTGTATTGCTATCGGAAAGAAGTTTGTTTCTGAGCATGAAATTTTATTCTCTTTAACAAAAATATCCCAAGTCAGATAGCAGAAATAAGTAGACAGAACTAAGTAGTAGATTACCCTACTTGTTCAGGGGGTTGAACTAAAAGATGTCAAAGGTCTCTTCCTATCTTGACCATTCTGATTGTGTGACCGATCTAACCATCAAAAATATCTGTACCTTCACCTTGACTGCATCCAAGCAGATCTATGCTAGATAGTTTTTTATTCTTTAAAATACAATTGAGCATGAACAGAGTTCCTTGATAAACAAAGGAAAAACTTAAGAGATGCAAGTTATGTCTATGAATGTAGAGTCAAATGCTATTTGTATTAAATGGGGATTTTATTGTCTAAGTTTGTGAACTGGAGAAGATTTATAATAATGAAAATAACAGAATTAATGTTTTTATGTGAAGCTACCAACCTGCTCCATCTCCAATATTTTTAACATTTATTTCAGTCAGGAGAGTAAACAAGCAGAGTAACCATAGGAAAATGTCTTATTGGAAAAGGTCTTATATATGTCAAATGCTTTGTTGACATTCTATGCCAAGAAGTAAAAACTGAATAGCATATAATGCTATTCAGTATACCAAGAGTAAGTACTAGATTTATTATGTTAAGTTTCCTTGTTGCTTTTATGAACTACATTTTTTGCCATTGTATTATGAAAATACACGTTATATTGTATTATGGAAATCCACTGCTTCATAGAAAGAGGTGAATGATTCTCTGCTCTAATGTTTCATGAAATCCTACTATGGATTTGAGGCATAGTTGAGTATTTTATACAGTGACTTTTTTTTATCCTTGACTTTGAGCATGTAGTTATAATTAAAAATCCATAATGCCAGCCACAAAATGTTGTATTTGAATTCAGATATCTGGATGCAAATTTTTCACCTGTGTCATATTCTTATATACTGTGAATATCCTTGAATTTTTGAATGGTTCCAAATCTCAGAGATTTAATGAAGCTCAATATTTGTCTGTTAGGAGCACATCTGGTATGAAAGCTTTTTTAAATCCTCCTTTGGGAGAGGAGGATGCTTTTTAGTTGTAACTTTTTATTGAAATGTTCAGAGCTAATCAATCATTATTGGCTTTTATAAAAAGCTTTTGATGTGGTTATAAAAAATTTGGGAATTAATTTTGGTATTTATCTCTTTCCAGCACATTACTCTGTTTTTGAGAGGAAATAGAAATAATATTGGCATATGTTGTTTGACATTTTAGCTGATACAACAGATATATAGAAGTTTTATCATTGTCTACAGTGATCAAATTGAATGTTGAATCATATGTTATCATTGACAAAGTAATATCTCAAAATTCAGAATTATCTCATGACATTTAATGGCCTTATTTCTAGCAAGTATTAAAAACTGACTATCACTTAAAATTTTCTTTAAAAGACAGGACATTTTTCAAAATACTCAGCTAATTGAAACAAATGCAATTCATGCTAGGAATGCAAATCCAACCCAATAGATTTGTTCCAATAGAACATAAAATCACATGCACTTGCTGAAATCTTAACATGTCCATAAAATGACATCAGGTATTATCATTTTATTTGGTTTATAAAATACAATAATTATTATCATTAAGTATAAATGCTACTGATATTTCAGGCTTCTAAATCTATCACCAAAGAAACGCAAACCAAATCCAAAAGGGCCCAAAGAAAACATTCGATTATAACAAAGTATTTTGAGGAGTCATTTCAGCTTGCATCCAGTTGAAGTCAGTAAATGAAGAGAATGTTCCTGGTGCTGGCTTCTTGTTAAAAGCAGACCGCAAATCAGTAATTGAATGGCAAATGTAAAATCAGACAAAGCAATAATCATATTTCAGATGTAAAGAACACAAACACGTTCAGTAAAGTGAACTTCATATTAATATTCAGCCTTTATACATATTTATGGTTTGTTGAGAAGAATGTAAGGAGAATGTAGTAAAATATTATATTCTCTAGCTGAGCAAGAATGAACTTGGCTTACCAAAATGGAGCCCCTTAAGTAACTTACCAAGAGGTGACTCTTGATGGTGATATTGGTAGCAATCCTAGCATTGCAAGAGTTGCCACTCTCAAATTGATATTTTCTAAAGATTTTTTTTTTTAAAAGTGAGACCTTCCATACTGATGAATGTCAAAGGAAATGAGTGTAGAAGTTAAAAATATGGTAGTGGTGTTATGTTTGCTAATACTGTGTTTCACACAGACTAGTTTGAATCCGACATAATCCAAGCTAGAAGGGAAAGCTGTAAAGCTGAACTAAAGAGACAAGATTTACCAGCTAAATTTCTGATATATTCAGACTTAGAGATCAACTTTAAGACTAGCAGGCTACAGTAGTGTGAAACTACTTAAATTTGTAAGCTTAGGAGCATTAGGTCTTTGGTTTTTCAAATGTATTTAGGTTTTTAGTTCACTCTGGCTATCTTGGAAAAATCATGTTCATAAAACTCCTGACAATAAATGCCAAACTATTTAAAACTGTAGACCAATTTCTTGGGTTATTTGGGTAAATTATTTTGTTGGTTTTCGTTTATTTTGTCTTCTAATGAGATACCTCCAAAAGAGTCAAAATAAAATAACAGAAGTTATCTGAAAAAAAAAGATGGGTTTATTATTTCAAGTAATGCTAAATTTTTTTAGACTAGTTTAATATTTTCAATATGCAATAATGAGACTTTTGCCTTTGGCAATGTCTGTGATTTCTGTTTATTATCTTTAATATAATTGAATTCTGAATGCACCTCATTCAATGGGAAAAAAGATACTATGAAGATTATACTTGAAATAGCAATATAGGGATTTATGTCCCATCATTATTTCTGTTCCTTATGGGTTTATATTACCACAAGTCTATCTACAAATATTACACCTGTCCCAGATTAGGGAGAGGAAAGTAGGGTGTTGCAATTAAGTGAAATGGGAAGCAAGTTTCTTAAATGAAAAAGCCCAGATTTTGAGTAGTTTAAAAAAAAATGCTGTATTTTAGCATTGTGAAGGATGAAGTAGCCATTCATTTCCTGTTAAGGTTCTCCATATTACAACTTTTACAGACAGTTTTTACCAATGGTGTGAATGAATAGTATTGACTTGTAAGAATCAAGTCAATACTAGAAATATGTTTTCTCTGAAGTTAAAGAAGTGAAACATAGCTGTCTACCCTTCTTTCCTTAACTCCAGTCTTGAGGATAATATTTATCTGGGAATGTATACTGTAGAAAATACTCTTTAGGTGTGGTTGTTTATAATAGTTTCAAAATGAAAATAGCTGGAGGTTGCTTTTTTTGTTTTGTTTTTGCTTTAGAGAGGCTTAATAATAGGCCTTTCTTAAGTCACTGAATTAAATGTTTGATGATATTGACAACTTGTGTATCTGAAGTGCTAAATATTCCACTTAATGAGTCCAAGTGAAATCCTCTGTCTTTTCTGGAGCCATTTGGGAATTTGAGCTCTGACATGCCTGTTTATCACTTGAAGCAGTTTCTAAAAAGTCAGAATAATGGTTATTTCATAGGGTTATTTGATCTTCTGCTTTAATCCATCCACGATTCTCATTCTAGTTTTGATAGTGGTCTTGAGAAAGATACTGGTCCTCTGAAGCTGTTTTGAGAGCACAGTCTTTATTCGTTTTAAATATTTCAACCACAGAAAAGTTTCCTTGATAGCCCGTTTTTATTGACAGACACTAGCTACTGTTACAATATGTGCATGATTATTGTAGGGGATGACAGGACAGAGTAATTACAGCTAATAGATTCTCTTGGTGAATAAACTGTTGGACATACTAGATGCTTGAAACAGAATTAAGAAGCCCTCTCCACTAAAGTTCTTATTGTAGATAAGTGGATATTGAAAGACATTACATGGGAAAATAGCAATAGGCATTATAAAAGTGATATACGAGTGCTGTTAAGTGCTGTTGCTTCTCAAGCACTTCAGAAATTGTAGAATAAGAAATCTCCATCACCATCTTTGAGAAAGAGTGGCAACTATTGTGGCATAGAATGATCACCATGCTTTATATTTTATAATAGGAAAGCTGGGAGCTTACTGTTCAGGATTGGAGCTTAAGCAGGAAATAAAAAGAATGCTTAGGGAACAGGTACACAAATAAATCGTTCTATTACTATTACTCCTACATTAATAAGAAACAAATTACCTATTTTATTCTATTGCTCTGCTACCTACTTGGAAAATAAAGAAAAGAGAAAAGGTTAGGCCCCTGCAGTTCAGTATATTTTCTTCAACTTATCTAGCATACTGATACTATAATTTTCTGGACTGTAAGCAGAGAGGTGTGAAGCATGATATTTTCTTGCCTTCAGCAAGTAGGAGAGCTTAAAAGAAAACAAGAATCATTCTATCTTTATTATTTTAAGTCACATACCCAGACTTTAGAAACCTGAAATAGTTATTTGTTCCAACTGTACCTCATGGTGTAATGAATGGTGCTCCAGTGAGGCCAGGAAAGCAATCAATAAAGCCTATATTTTGTGTTTGTTATCATACTTAATTGAGGATAATAAGAAGCACTATACTTTTTTTTGTTAATGTTTGCTTTGGTTTAATATCTTGCAATATGCTTTTGGTCATATATTTTTTTTTTTTTAATTTTGAGTTCTGAAGCTGTATCCTGCTCTTGTAATGTGTTAAGTAATGTTCATTTCTCTTTAAAGCCAATGTATCTAACCGTTTTCTCACACAGAATAGTATTGAAGATTGTGATTCAGTCTTGGAAAGTGGGTATATGTTATGTTATGAGTGGGTATATATATGTTATGAGACATTTAACAACTTTCAGGTCTGACTCTCAGACATAGCGCTATCTGAAGTGGTTTAGTGGTTTTCATCGATATTAGCATTGAAACATGACTGAATATTGTGGAATAGCTTAACTATAACGTATCAATCATTCACTTCAAAGAGAAGTATCAGTTTCCAATAATCTCCTATTTAAAAACTGAAGAAATGTCAACATTGATAAAGTAATTTCAATTTTAAAACAAAATGTTGATTTTTCTCATGTTAACACTTAAAAACAAAAGTTACTTTTAACTATATATGTACAATATTAACACCAACCTCTTTCTAAAAATTAATGCCACCTTTTTCCAATTCTCAAATTCTAAAACTTTTCAAGATTTTTATTTTTCAAGATATAAGAAGAGTTTTCAGTGTGCAGGTCTTTGCTAGACAAAAACATTTTGCCATCCAGGGCTGCACAGAGGAAGATATACAGAGCAAAGACTTCGTTAGTGACTTCTCAAGCACTTTCAGATTTCACTCAGCTGTGTATTGGGTGAAGCTCAACCTGAACAGGGGCATATTTGATATCCAGTGCACTGTTTACTTATTCAAAATGTGTTCCTATTCTCGCTGGAAAACTGCAAACTTCCCCTCCACTGTTTGTTGATTCAAAGAAAAATCAGATTGATATGGTGAAAGAGAAACCTGAGCAATTCACAGTGATTCTATATAGATATGTGTGAACTGCTACTTCTTTGGGAAATCCCAAGATTTTTATAAAATCTGGGATAACTATAGACTGAGAAGGCAAAATAGAATTGCTTCATGAATCATTCACATGTGAAATATAGCGCTTAAGGAGCTGTGCACAGCAGAAGTTGTAAACATCTTCTGAAATCCTGCTCCTAACAGCTTGCTTTTGGTGGTTGCTTGAGAGAATCAGCCTAATGTAGCAGTATTCACCTGCCTAACGTGTCAGGAATACTGTATTTTATTGCCCAAGCTAGTCTCTGCACTTTATAAATTTAAACAGAATAGCTGTTGTAGAAGGTTGCCTATAAACCTTGTAAAGATGTGCTAAAATAGCTTTGGAAAACAAAAGAGAAGAAAAAATAGATCCTCAATAATGGTTTGACTCATCTGTGCTTGGTAAGGCTTTTCCTGAGCTTGTAAGATTCATGTATGAGTGATGTGAATTTACTAAATAAAAGCTAAAACAAAGGGGAAAAAAAAGGCAGCTTTAAAACACAATGCAGTAAATGTACTTAAGTTTTAATGGAAATAATATTTTTGAGTGTCATGTCTTTAACTCATTGGCATTCAACTTAATTGCACTGGTAATAATGAATTCATTTAGAATTAATCTGTGTGCCGTGCATGCAGCCATAATAGTTCCATTGTAGTGCAGTGTTAATTTAATGTACCACTAAAATAAAATGCTCTTGGTTGAAGTCGTTTATTAATACCCTGCTGCATTTACTAAAACTAAACAGATGGTCTCTAGAGAGACCTTGTAATTGCAGGAGTGAGTAGGAGATGAGTGGCTACACAGTTGTGTCATCACTGTTCTAAACTTGCCCTTAGGATAACTTCCAGGATTGGAAAACTGAGAAGTGTGTTTTCTAAACAACATTCTACCATAGCAGAGTACTTCTTAAAGTTATTTCTGGAGTGCCAGAATAATAGACTTCCTCCTTGTGAAATAGCTTTGTGTGATGCCTAGAGCTTTGCAAGTGAGGATCGCTTGGGCAGGACTCTAGACATAGAGTCCTGCAGAGGTTTCATGGTGAAGAGGGAGGAGCACACTTGTTTGGCAAGCTTCTCTAAAATAGGAGATGGACAAGATGATAGGGCTAAGGAGATACATCCCCACTTTAGACTTCCAAAGAGCAAGAGGAAGGTGCGCACAATGTGACAAAGGAAGGTCACTTTAAAAAAAAAAAAAAAAAACACACAGGGGACATTCTGTGAGGGAGAGAAATTAGAAGAGTTTGTGAATATCAGACTTCTTTCTAGTTCAAACCAATTTGTATTATATAACTTATTTCAAAAAGAGAATCAAAGTGTGCAGTATTTAAATATCAAACTGGAAACATTTTCATATTGCCTAAATTTTGTTTATAGAACAGTGTTTTTCCAATGGGACAGTTCTCAAGTTTCTGTGACCAAATCTAACTCTGAGTATGTTTGGATGGATGACTCAATGCTAAGAATTGTTAATTCACAACTGTGGCTATTGTAAGCCCATGAATAATTTCCTACAGAGTTGCAATGTGGTTTACAAACTGCATGAGGTGACCATTTTCAGCAGCTTTATGGGAAGTTCGGTGATTCAAATCAGATCAGATTTTTTTTCTCAGAAGGTGAGTTATCAGTATTTTGTGGTGAGATTCCATGTATTTATAACATGCCATAGATATAACAGTAACTGTGTTGAAATACCACTTAATTTGCATAGTTACTCCTCTGCTGTTAATTTAATAACATTATACTAATAACTATGAAACAATGAATAACTGTGCATATTGACTTTCTAATGAAATCGACTTTGGTTTCACATGCAGTATGAGTAGCCCATTATCAGAAATCCAAACACATTTCTTCTTCCCATCCTTAAATTCTGATTAGTCCAAATTTTATTATAAACTGGATATGTGCTAATGCTTGCATTAAACCTCTGAATGTCACAGTAGAAGGGCAATTTCCAGAAAGAGATTTGGCTGTATAAGCTATTTATATCAATATGTGATCTTTTTCTTTCTTTTTTTTTCTCCGTTTAATATGGCTCATAAGTACTTACTAAAGGTTACAATTTCTAGTCTGAAGAAATGTCTAATTGCTACTCGTGATCCTTGCAAAACATGCAGTTCTCATTTTATGACAGGAAAGCTTTCAAAAAAAAAAAAGTTCCTTCTTTAACATAGTTCCTTTTCTTTTTAAAAATAATTATGTAATTTTAACATGACTGATACTTGGATTACTTTCTGAAATCATCAAGTGCCAAGCACTTTGCTAGGAAAACATCTTAACCACTACAATGAAATAAAAATTGATACAATAGAAATGTGCTTTTTGTGTATTTAGGTATATTGACAAATTTAGACACGATGCAATTTATGTTACAATTTTTTGTGACATATATTCAGATAAATATTTGTGGCTGCAACAGCTCTGAAGGTAGCATTTTGCTTTGAACTTTGCTCACTTTGTGTATTGCCAACTTGTCTGAAAGCATAAATTTCATAATTTTTTTGCAAGGAGGCGGGTAGGGTTTGACTTTTTTTTTAGATGTGTTCTTACAATGAAAAATGGATCTTTTTGATGCAGGAGATTGATCTGGAAGGCTGTGTACTGCATGCCTGTTAAGACACTGTAATTATAACTAGAGGACTGTAAACACTGATGAGCTTATTTTCAGTATAGTTTAGTCTTATTAGGAACATTTATTGGGAGCATTATTTATTAGGAGCATTTCTGGCTCCTATTCTGTACATCATGTCAGATTAGTATCCTTGTAAAATTAAATTTTTACATCATACACACTGCTGTATGCCTACACTCAAATTAGCACTGAAATGGCGATCTTTATCTTACAGTTCTTGCTGTAACCATGGCAAGTTGCCTTGGCAATTGCTTGGTCAGTAATTCATTAGTGACATACAAATGGAGAGGTGGCTGCTGACAATTTGAAGGAAATTTATTTTTGATCTATTTTAAACCTTATTTCTATGTAAACTTTTTCCATTCTCTCTGAAAATGAGATCTTATATCTAGTAGATGTTGATTACCACACTGTCCTTTCAAGAGTTACAATGAGGTTTTAGAATGCCTCATCTTTTTGCAATACTTCTAGCAGAGCTGGCTCTTCTTGCTCTTCAAAGTTTTCAGTTTTATTTTTTCTGCTGCTAGCGGTATTTCATTTGAGACATATTGAACTTTTGGGGCAAAGAACTAAAGAAAACATTTTTTGTTTCACCAGCATGCTAAATAGTTATACTCCTTTGGAACTCAGTCATCTTGCCATTTCCACATTTGTTTTGGATATTGTTTTTCAAATGAAGTATGCAAAATCAACAGTCTACGCTTTAAATAGCTTTGTAGATTATATTCTGCTACACAAAACAAATCTGGGAATTGCTTTCTAGTCTAACATTAATCTGACTGCATCCCGATTGCATCAAGTTTAGTCCTAGTGTTCTGCAACCCTTCAAATGACTTCTCTGTGCCTTTAAATGGAACTATATATGTATTTTTTTCCCACTCACATTGTCTAGGGTTGGGATCTAGTCCATCAAAATGATTTTTTATAGGATGAAAATGACACTGCAGAACTTAAACTATAGTAAATGGAAACATGTGATAAAATGCTCACTGAGATAGTGTGGGTTTACAAGGAATTATTTGTGGTGTCCACCAGTCTGTTGAAAGGCATTGTCTTAGAGACCAGCAGCTTTAATGGGCCAAAACACTGCCAAAGTTCATGATAAAAATATAATATGAGTGAAAATTGGTGTCAACAAGGGTGGTTCTCTGGACCTGTTTTCTATATCAGTACAGAAATACAGAAATCTAGACATCTGTAGTCTAGGCATCTGAGGTACTCTATGATAAAAGAATCAAACTTGTAATGAATGGCTATTTCTATATCATAATTGGTCTCATTCTGAAGTTAACACATTGATCAAATGAGAGTGCCGAATTCCCTGTTGGCTGGGGAAGGTGTCGCGAACCAAATATACATATCTATGCGGCAACTTTTAAAGTTAGACTAAACTGATATACGGTGTTTCTTTTAGGTATATCTCTTTAAATATGCACTTTTCAAAATCATAGTTGAATGTATACTTTTTTGCAGACTGAAGTTGCAATATAACTGTATTAAGTTGTAAATTTAACATTCTACAAAACAGGAAACCAACAAGCAGCCTTTTGCAAGAGCTTCAATTCTTTTGATTCTGTGACACCACCTGATATTATCAAACTTCCAAGGCTGTTGAAATAATTTTCTTGTTTTAACACTTTAACACATCACTAAAGAATATACATTGCTTAAATAGTGATTTATCTTGAATACCAACATTTAATACTATAAAGAAATAAATGAAATAAAAGCTTATAAGACTAAGGCTATTGGGAGGATACAGAAAGTTTTGTATTCCTAACTGATCCTGTGTTTTTATCTGTCCTTGCTCTTTGCCAGACCTGACTCAACCTGACTCTAGAAGGAAGCCTTCAGTAAATCTTCAGTTGTATGAAATGAAGATTTGTTAGGTGGCATCAATGTCCAAAGCTCTGTTTTTCAGACTTCTCTTCATCTCTCGTGAGAGGTATGCAACACTCCAGTAGACAGGATCATATGCAGTTTATACTAGCTTGTGATTTTTATTTTTGTCAGTAGTTCTTTGTATTTACAAGTTACAAAAAACTTTTGGGGAAATGGGGAAAAATGGTTGCTCAATGGTTTTGCTTATTGAAGTACCATTTTTGTTATAGGGATTTTTGTTGTAGGAAGACAACAAATATTATCATTTTAGTAAATCTATGAAATCCCCTATCTTTTGTTTTAAGAATGTATGTGAGAAGCTACACATAGCTACACTATAGCTATGGTCAGGTCTCTTTCCACCTGCCTGCTTGTGAGGCAAACTTCATCAGAGCACTACCATATGCATAGCAGTTTCCCCAGTAGCCTCCTGCCTGCCAAGCACTATTTCATTACAGCAAAAGACTTGCATCAGCAGAGTCATTATTTTGGACTGAGACAGCATAAAGCTACAGGTTAAAAAGTGGAAACGCATTTTGACAAATATCCGTAGTACTTGTAATCCCCTGATACTATGCCCTGGGTGGAAGGATTGATGTTCACATGACAAACTAGTCTGTTGCGAGTGCTTGGCAGCAACCCACTTTTTAGTGTTTTCTTTCACACGTTAATTCCCACTGGATAGATTACTGGCACTTAGGAAAAAAACATGTATAAATGGAGATGTATGGCACTTATGGGGGAAACTTGAGAAGCCTTGATGGAAAATCTTATTTCTCACCATCTCCACCTTGCCACTAGCTTTAGTTGCTGCACGCAAGCACATGAGAATGCGCTCGTACACATTTGAAATGGAATTTCTGATCAAACTCATTTTTGAAGGGGAAAAACACTAGCTGGGTCATTAGTGGTGCTATAATTGTAATAGAAAGCTGAACATCAGTCGCTTCATGTTGGTATTTCTACCTCAACACAAATCATTATTATGTACAATCTCCATGAAAGAAAGCCTTTCCACAAATTTAAAGCAAAAATTATTTTAAGGATTTCTGTGTAAAGTAGGAAATTACAGAAAAAAAGTGAAAGTAACAGCTCCATGTCAGTTATCTTAGGATCTATTTCCTTTCTTTTAAAGAAATAAATCTGAATACTTTTTTTGAGCTGGGAAAGGATGACTTGACTTAACAAACTCTTTTTAACAAATATTTTTTTCCCTTCATTTTGATAGAGCCAAAAAAAAAAAAAAAATTTACTGAATATTTTGGTTTGGTCCATTGGTTGACAGGCAACTGATGCATTATGCATTATTTTATTGACAGCACAGATAATTAGAAGCATTCTTGCAATCAATATAAGACATGTATAGACACTTACTGCTTCCAGGAAGCTGGTAGATAGAGTGCTGATTTTAATCTAAATAGCACAAGTCATGAATCATAGCAATATAATTCAATATTACTCTAACCTCTTAAAAAGGATGAATTTTGAAATATGCAACTTGTATTGGACTGTGGAAGCAGCTGAAAATTTCAAACAATGCCAAACAGTATGGTTTGTCTTGGACCTAGCATCAATATGACATTTAAAAACCTGTGTGTGTAAAACCTTGGTAGGTGGTGATTCTAGCTGAAAGGGGCCTGCACGTTTCCTAGCTTCTTCCCACAACTGTCATCATGTTTGCTGCTGAACCACAGTGAGCAAGTGCAGGCATGCTAGTTGGAACAAAATGCAGCGTTACCCCCTCAGTGCTGAGTCACAGACGTGTCTGAAACCCACGGACTATCTGTTTAGTGTGGCACTGCAGGAGAGATTTATTGTTTTACACACAATTTGCTATGATATAGTTATCTGTTAAGTAACAGGACCTTTGTTCTTTATCATTAATCCTACTGCCTGTCATACCACGCAGCAAAGGAGAAAGAAGTTATATTAAATTTGAGAAAGCTGGAGGGGAAAAAGTCCTGCCTGATGATAAATCACTTTGCAATAAAAATCAGAGTAAGATCTTGGAGTTTGTATTACTGTATGTAATTCTGTTGATTAAAACTTGCGGAGGTTAGTTGTTTTAGGGAATATCTACAGTAACTTTCTGAGAAAAATAGGCTTCAATAATTCAAAGAGGTGAAAGGGGAGCAACTAGTAGAAAAGAAAGGTAACCTTATGTAATTATAGCAAATCCTGTTCGATCAGTAGGAGTCCTTTCCATCTGTTCAAATGGGAGTGAATTGAGCCCGCAGCTGTGGGAGATCTCAGCCCTTGGGTGTGTGAGAAAGTTTCCTTTTCTTAGGGTTTGGTGGCAGAAGGTGAGAGAAGATGGGAGAGCCATGTTGTTTTCTTCTTTCTTTTCTGTAACGTCTAGAAATGACAGGATAGGAACAAATTCAGGAGCTTGCATGAAGTTAGCACTCTAGCTGAGAATTGTTAACTCTTTTGCAAAATATCCTTGCTGAGAAAAATGTAATAAAAAAGAAAATGCTTCAATATTTTACTCAGGTGAAGCCATTCAAACACGTAATTTAGTTTTAACCACACTGCAGAAGATTGAAAATAGTTTAAAATGAAGTATTTATTTTTCTGTTTTTTCTAAAGTGGTAGTACATAAATATCATGAGTTATGGAAGCATGGGTTCATTCTTAGTGTAAACACTTGGGCCTAGCTAAGAATTAGCCATACCATTCACTACTACTTGTGAGGGTAAATTAGAAGCTTTCAGTGCATATTCCAATACATTATTTAATTTGTTATTGTGGTGTAGAAAACTTAGCAATCAACTAGTGAACACAAGGGCGTATCTTTTTGGTAGCATGAAGGTGAATTCATCCAGAAAGATCCCCATTCTTGTATATTCTGTTGTGTATTGGTAACTTTTAATTATGTTTCTTGTGATAACCCTTTTGATCTGCAGGTAGAATTAATGCCTTTAAGGAAAGGTGGCTTAGTTTAATTAAACTCTTCCTCACAATGTCATGAACTATATATATATATATATTTATATTTATATATATATATACACACACACACATTTATTTCATGATTTTCAATTATTTGTCCTGTGTATTTATCCTGTTTTAGGTGCCCACTGTATAGTTAACTGTCATTAATGATCTGTGTACAGATCATTACATATTACATATCTGTGTATACTATGTATGTACAATGTGGATTAAGAAATAGGAAAAATGCCAAGCAGATTTCCAGCCTTCTCCAAACCATTCTTAGAAAGATGGACTTTCAGCATAATCAATAGATAAGGTCATCTCAGTGGAAATGAGCCCCAAAGCAAAATTAATACCTCTACAGCAAGATTCCTTGATGACAATGAGCTTGGGACAGTGCCTCTGGGTAAGCGTCTACTTCTCTTCATGTTTTATGAATCTTCATTATTTTATGAATCTTATGATAACCATTTACCTCTAAGAGGTAGTATCAAACTGGCTCTTGTCCGCAGTAGATGTAACAGCTCCTTCTAACTCCTGTCCCAAATGTTTGACAGCAACAGTACTGTGATTTTATCCGTAAATCCATCGTGTCTTTCAAACTTGCTTTTGCTGGCTGTCTTCATCTACCTACATCCCTTCCCTTCAATCATCTTCTTTTGTTTATCTTTTTGCTCTTAAAAGTAAACCCTTTTACTTTTTTACTAAGAGCCCTTAAAGTAACTTTCTCCCCATACTGCCTCATTAGAAGGAACTGTTTCTCTTTCAGATCACCAGATGACAGGATTCCTTTTTTTTTCACCATAAAATTTGTGTCTGACAGGTAATTATGTTAGCTTTTCTCTCTTCATTACTGATTCTTTCTGCTCTGATCTTCACTATGATTGAGCTAAAATAATTTCTATTAAAATAAAAATACCTTTTCCACTTAATTCTTCTTATAAACAAGTCCTGTTATAAAAAAGAGCTATATAAAAATGTTTAATTTTCTTTGCCTCTTGTAGCTCCCATTCCTTAAATCTTTCATGTTCCTATATCATGCAAATATTTTCAGCTAAATGAGGATAATTAATTTCAGAATGTAATGCAGACACTTGTGTTCAGACACCCTTTATTACCGATTTAACCCTGAAGTCAGTGCTGTCGAGATCCAGACACTAACTCCTCATCAAAAATTTAAATCATGCCTCAAGTGGGAACTGAAATACAGGGCACAGAGGGTCAGCGAAGCAGAAAGTACAGTACGCTGAACTGCTGTGCTGGCTCCAAAGAAAAGAGGGTCTCGGAAATGTGGCAAAATTCATTAATTTCCACTTAAAATATTTAGTAGTCGCTACGGAGGTGTGAGATTGATTGGGGAGGAATACTTTCCCCGAAGTTCATTCCGCTCAGGCTGAGATTTATTTGATATTTTCATCCAATCTTCCTCACTGCTAAAAATACATACCGAGGAGATGTGCTGAGAAAGAAAGCACATTGGTGCTTCTGAGCCATCCCATCCTCTTGGGTTTTAAGGCCGTTTTTCACTGCAGAATTTGACTCTAAGCTCTCTCGGATGAGAATTGGGGTTCTTTTATTATTCGTTATTAGTTCAGTATTATAATTGACCGAATCTTTATAATTCTGTTAATAACAGCTCAGGTTATACTGTTTGTTTCTGTCTTACATGCCTTTTCAGATTTATACCCCTTTATTGAAGGAATGCAGTAGTTTGTTTAAAGAAAACCAGGCTGATGTGAGCAGATGTTGGTGTGCTATCCTCTGCTTTCAGAGAAGATTTAATCTTTTATTATCACCATTTACAGGCTGTTGTGTACAGACAGTTCACCTGAAATTTCCGTAGCCACACTGAAAACCACGCTTTATCAGAGAGCTGGGTGGGTGAACAAGTTATTAAATAAATCTTGATACTTATCCCCTTCTACTTCATCTTTGTAAGCACTTTATTAAAATAACTATAAAATGAGAGCTTGTCCATTTTCCAAATAATTGCAAAACAAACCTGCACAATCTGTTCTTAGGAACAGTTTGTACTTTGCAGTTAGTACAGTCCTTGCTCTTTCTAAGGTTGTTGTGCCATTTCAGATATCATTTACAGAGCCCAAAATAATAATTCAGTGCATTTTTCTGTTGGTTGATTGCTTTGGAAAACAAAAAGTGTGGCATGAAATATGGGATGTAAAACTCTTCTAGCTAAGATTGTCCTCCAGGAGCATGTGCTGCCTCACAGAAGGAAGAATCTACTCAGCATTTCATAAAAAAATGTACATAGCAGCACAAAAAGAACACATATGCATTACAGTTTCTAGTTCTTAAGCCAGAATCATGCAAGTCCTCTATGTATTTTCAGAACTTGTTAAAGCCAAATGAAGATTTTGAACAGAAAAAGACCCATTATAATATTTTCTCTTCCCTCTTCTCTATAATATTCACTCTTATAAGGTGATACAGTGGATCACACTTGCACACATTCAGATATTCATAAAGCGACAGAAATGATTGTAGGTAGGTAGGTAAGGTAAACTTTGCCATGCATAGAAAGGCATTGAATTGTTGTAAGAAGGAAAACAGGACCGAAGCTCGGAGTAGTTTGCTTAACACTTTGCTTCTGTCCAGTTTTCTCTCCTCTTTTCTGCCACTGAGTTGTGCAACAGCTCTTTTAACTTTTCTGTATCTTGGATTACAGTCAATAGCAAGTTGTGTAATCATGTTTTTCTTTACTTGGACCCCGGGCCCCCTTTATTGTCACCCTGGACTGTGTTTTCACCGACTATTTTAATATATTATTTTGCTGGAAGGGCATTTATCAGTATTGGATGTATGTTTTAGGTCGGTTAGTGTTTTGAATAGTGAATTTTAGAATGAGTCACCATAGAAGCAAATTCTACTATTTTACAATGACAGATCTTGAAATTATTATGATTTAAAAAATATAATTTTTATTTTTTATAATTTATCCTAGGAATTACCCTTTAGTGAGTAGTACCCTTGGGGGTAATTAACATTCTGTCTACGGTTACAGTTCCTTATCTCTAGAGATTCTATTCATGAAAAAGTATAGATCTACTTGTAGAATTTTGATCTTATCAGAAGGGAAATGACCTTGATGGTCTCATCCCAGGTACTGTATACATCTTTCAGCAGACTAGAATTGGCAGGTCCTCTTGCGTTTGCATTGGACATTAGTATTAAATGTATTGGCAGAAGCCTACCTTACTTTTGCATATCTTGTATTGTCAGCACTTGCATTCAGATGTATTTAAATGATAAAATGTAATAATAATCAAAATATAGCATGTTTCAGAATTAAGTTATTCCTATTTATCCTGCAAGTATGTTTCTCATTTACAGCTGGGATCAGCAGCATATGGAGCCAGAGCAAATGTGCTATAATGTTTATGGAAAAAGGAGTGTTTTTTTTTTTTTGTATACATTTTAGTGTCATCTATGAAGTCAGTGAGCAATGATTATTGGACTGTTTTGTTTTGGAAGTTGATGGAATCATGTATTCCTCAAAGATAATATTCAGTGTTTGACTAAAGATGTGCAGTGACACATGATGCTCTGAATGCCCTGCAAGCAGGTCTAGGATAGGCACATTTTGGTCTTCTGTCACCATTGCTAAGGCTTCTTATACTCATCTCTCTGATAAGCTGCCTTTCTGATTTTGCATCCTTCCATTTAATCCTTTCATCTATCTTAATAAACATCTAGCTTTCATTTTCAAAGTTCCTTATGGCCTTTTCTTTCTCTACCTATCATCTTTCATTCAGTATTTATATTCCAACTGATAATCACATCTGATCACACAATTATATTGCTACACTCCATCACCTTTAAATTTTTTTTAAACAAGCATCTCCTCTTGGTTATCCATCATGCTTGAACAGGTGTTCCATAAACATCTGCAGTTTTACCTCTTTCCATTATTCAAATTATCTTTAAATCTCTTTATCCATAATGTCTACACAAAGCTCTCCAATAGCTGGGCTGCAGACCTTTCCTGTTTTTCTATTAATTCAAGTTTTTTTTTTTTTTTTTTTTTTTTTTTTTTTTTTTTTTTTTTTTTTTTTTTTTTTTTTTTTTTTTTTTTTTTTTTTTTTTTTTTTTTNTTTTTTTTTTTTTTTTTTTTTTTTTTTTTTAAATGTTAGCTCTTAAACAGCTGGATCCAGAACTATTTAGGTCCTGGCACAGGAGCTTTGTGGCTTGTATTTAAGGATTATAGGCTCTATAGTAATAAATAAAAATACTAATAAACTATAAGTATTAATCATTGTATCTATTCCCTTTTTAACCCAGCTGGGAAAGTAATCTCTAATTTTTCTATATAATCTTTAATTACAGCTCACCAGAGATTTACAGGAAAAAAGTTATTATCCCCATTTCACAGATGAGGGTACAATCCTAAGGGGAAAAAAATATAGGGAGGAAACAACACCTCATTCTAACCTGGGTTGACACAGCCTAATATTTTCAAGTGCCTGTAGGCTTCCTTCTGTCAAATCATGAGTGCTATTTTTTTTTTTTTCAAGTGTATCAGGACCCATCTGTTTGGGAGAGATTTTTTTTTTTCATTTTGCCACTAATGGCAGCAGGATTAATTTTTCATTATTTTCCTCTTGACAAGGAAATGTCACTGTGCCTGAAGAACCACTTCTGCAAAGAGGAGAGCATCTGCTTTTCCTGAGCATTCTCTACAGAACTCACTGATGTAAAGAGGATGTGAGTCACATTTATTAATTCTATCACCAAAGACTGCCTGCTCATCTCAGGGCAAAATTTAGACTCTATTTATTTGTAGCATAGAATCATTTCAAAGTGTTTTTTTTTCTGGACAGGCAAGAAGGACGTGAGGGATGGAGGTGGGGGCTAAAAAGCAGCATTGTATAAATCCAATAGCAAATTCTGCAAAATATGGAAACTATAAAATGTGACTAAGCTCTGAGTGGAGTTTTCCACTGGAAGGCAAGAGAGTTTTGCCAGTAAACTGTAAATGGCAGACAGCAACAGAACTGTAAAACTGAAAAATTTTATTTTTTCTCAGCCAATAACAAAGCTTATAATCCAATCATATTAGTGAGAAGATTCTAAATATATCTTAAGGCTCATAAGTAACTTTGTGTTTCACATTCCCATAGTGTATAAAACCAAGGTACTTACAGAGATGAAAAATAGCATCGTTTTAAATACTCCCTAGGTAGAAATAGGAATCATTTTACATTCTTGATTTTACCTGAATCTAATGAAAACCTCATCCAACTGTCATGTTACAGTAGCACGATCAAGTCTCAAAAGTACTTTTCTTTCTTTGGAGGAAAAGGAAAGTTGCACTAAAACCATAAAGTTTTTTACCATTCCTAGGGGTATGACTAAATAAACTTCATTTATTTCCTTTGGGCAAACAATGTATCGTATCAAGTAGGTCTCGTTCTGCATACAAAGATCCAAGCTGCCCAACTGCTTATTAGGTTATACGCTAGAGCTTATAAAATTATCCTCACTCTGGGATGGGTGAAAGTATTTTAAAATAATGAACAATGCTGACATTTCAAATGCAGATGGAGGCTCCGATTGGTTCAAAATGCTAATCCCTTGTCTAATGCTAGAGCCTGTTAACTTAATTCCTCTGGCAGCTTGGGAGTTTGTTCAGAGAGTTTATAACTTTGAGTTGTTGTGGAAATTAGGAATTTTTATATGGATTTGTATCTGATCTAGTCAGTGGAGAGAAAAAGCCATTTCTAGAACATAATCTTATCCTAAAATAGATGAAATCTTAGCTGTTTCTTTCAGATGAGCTCAGGTAACTAGTTCAGATGTCTATATTATACATGCTTGACATGAGGTGAGATGAAGTGACAATTGCAATTGAAGACAATTACTGTGTATGTACGGCAGCAGGAGATTACTTGGAGAGCGGGAGTAAGCGCTTGGGGAGAAATTTCCTGTTTCCTTTTTGGCCAGAGCAGGGCCATGCATGAGGTTTCACAGCACTCTTAAGCAGGCTGGAGTGGCTCAGAGGAGAAGGCAGCCTGTTGCAAATACTACTTTTTTGGCACTTTTTCTGTGAATGGTTCTGCAGTGCTGCTGAGGCAGGCCCCTGTTCTGTGCTGAAGGACAGAATCCTAGCGGGAAGCTGGAGCATCTGCTCGCTGGCCAGTGTTGTCGGGGGCTGTTGTGGTGGAAGTCTCTGCTGCCGGCATTTCTCTCTGGTCATCCCATTTTCTAGCACTTGCCCCGTTACTGGTAGCTTTGAACATGTGACAATCTGGGAACAAATTGAGGCAACTGATGCTCATTAGAGTGAAAACAAAGCCTTGATAATGTGGTAGAAGCTAAGAAATTTTTAGAGCATGCAAACATTTAAAAGGAAAACTTGAATTCAAAGAAAAGTGAGTTCAAACAATTATCCCTTCAAGTTGCACTTGCCTCTCGCCTTTTGATCTGGTCATTCTGTTGGAAGAAGCTGCCAAACCTCATGACTTCTGTGAGAAATTTCGTGAGAGTTGAAAGCATTTCCTTTAATATTCTCATAAAGCAGAAATTGAAAGAGAACTTTATTTTGAAAAGAACAGAAAGCAGTAGATGACTGGGCAAGAGCTAGGAAAGAAAGAGGATACATTTTGGCCAGGCCTGGAAAAATAAAAAATTATTAGAGAAATTTTCTGTGTTATAATGAAGTAGTCAGTGGGGTCTTGGAGGCAACTGAACGCCAAGCTATTCATTATCTCTAGTAGTAATAGGTTCTTAGCAGGACTGAAAGGTAGTCTGAAATGCTCATTTAAGCATAACTAGTAATCTATATTTTAAATCCTGGGGAGAAAAAGAAATTGCATTTTGATGGTACTGTGAAGAAGTAAGTTTGAAAGTAAATTTTAGGGATTAGTGTAATAAAAATAGAGAATAATATTTCCTTGTCTCTGTATTACTAAAGGTGATTAGTTTTATTATTTTATAAAACCTAGCTAAAAATATGGTCCACAAGAATTTTCTTTGCTGCATTGTGTAAGTAATAAAGCAAGCGATTAGAAAAAAGTTTTCCAGCATGTTACTGTTCTTTGTCGCTGTGGCAACAATGATTATGTTTTGGGGGAACAATACAGGCAATCAGTCAGTACATAGGAAAATTTAGAAGAGAATTGCCACTAAAACATTGATAAAGGTGCTAATAAGTGATTCTTTCATTGATAAAGGTGCTAATAAGTAATTCTTTCTCTAACTTCTGCAAATTATCTGCTTGATGTGGCAATTCATCTTTTTGATATAAAAATTTGTGTATTTGTTGTGAAGCTGACTTAAAAGTGTAGTAACTTGTGTTTTCTGAAACATTTGTGTAGAAACTGAAAAAGAATCATAAAGAGAGAGAACACATTTCAGAATATCAATTTGTAAGTGCAAAAAAGTAGCAGGAAAACTCCTTAGCTTATTTTAGCATTTGGTCTTGCAGTAAAATTCTGAACAATAGGTTCTACTTAAGATAAGGCAGCTACAAAGAAGGAATTAAAATTGCCATGACAATTGTAAGAAGCTGAGATTTTCTATATGTTCCAACAATTACTGCATTATTTAAATTCTGGCTCTCTGCATGATGTATGCCTATGAGTGGATATTAATATTTGTTTCAATATATACATATGAGTGCAACTCTTTCTCCATATTTGTATGTACAACTGCATGAAGGTTTTTGGAGGAGGTTTAAGTTTGTGCAGTAATCAACACGTATACAGTAACACTAAAAAGGGAAACAAACCTCACTAATGAAATATAATCCCCCCAGTGCAAAGCAGTATTAGCTGAACTATGGAATGGTTGAGTTACGAAAAGTCATCTTTACCTCCCTGCCTTACCTCCAACAGCATCTCCTCATCTGCCTATCAACACCCAGTGAAATTATAACAGCTCTGTCTGCATCAGTACTGAGGCACTTGAGAGCATTTCTCAACTCCTAGGTCTGACTGTCTGTGGCAATTATGGGATCTATGGTATCTTGGTGGTCTCTCCCACCCCCTTTTGCCCTTTATCAAAGGCAGATTTGGAAGTACAAGCTTGGAGATGAGGTAGATTGGGGGTTCCTGATGGAGTGTAGTGGAGCGAATCTGTTTTTCAGTACAGACTTCAGTGATGTCAATCTCTGCATAGTAACAGTAATTATACTCTGTGGGACTATTAATTTGCTTAAAAGCACAGGGTGACCAGAAATGGAGACCAGGAAAAACAATCATACATTTACACTTTGAGTTCTTCTTAAACCTGCATGGTAAATTTATAATGAATGTTACCTATGCAGAAATACTCTTACGTATACCTCTCTTGCACCCATTCAGTCTCATCTGAGATTGACTCTTCATTGATGCACCAGGTTAGTAACTGTCTTTTCAGTATTTTTTTAAGCAAGTATTATATAGAATTATTTATATAACGCTGTAGGGAGAAGACATTAATAGTTCCCATACACACTTTGAATATTTAATACACTCATAAAAATCATATTGTAACTAATATTTTAATAGTGTAAATAACATTAACAATTTATTTGATAATAAACCTGATGATATTTCTCGTTTTAAGAGTCTTATTTCAATACATCTTAAGCATAATTTTACACTTGCAAAATTCTAACACAAATACATAGCTATATTCCTCCTGGTATTCTGTCCTGAGAAGATACCACTTTTATGGTAAGCAGTATCATCATTTGCAATAGTCAGTACTTAAAAACATATCTGAACCCAGACAGCAAAGTTCAGCATTTCAGCTCTTTGTTTCACTGATGGTTGGTGTTCTCAGCTAGTGGTAGAGAGGCCAATATTTAACATCGTACAGAAACTGGGGGCTGTACCTCATATTAAACCAAACTTAAAATTCTTGCTGTGTGTCACTAGCTGAGGTATTGCAGTGAAACACAAGACATGCAGGCAGACCGACTATATATGGAAAATGTTCTGTATTATTTATGCTTTGTAGTGAGCATGCTAATAAATGGCACAACTGTTTTTTTGACTTTCCTGAACCTTTCTCTCGAACATTCCCAAACCACATAATTTGTACACAGACAGAAACCACAAATGAATCCTATATTTCCTTCTTTTGCTATACCTTTGGGCCAAAATTGTCAAATTTTGCAGCAGGAAGCCTTTGCAGGCATAAAATTTGTTAGTTATTTGCTGTGTGTTACAGACAGAGGTTTCTATACTTGCTTATTTTATGAGTGCTGTGTTCTGTGACAACAGTATGTAATCTGATGTTACAGGAAAAGCAAAGCTACAAAAGTATGCACATATTGCAGTAGTGATTTTTTTGTTAATGTTCTGTGCTTTATTTAATTACAACTGAATTAAAATATAACTGTTGACCTTTCTGTTTAAGTGAAAAGCAACATCATATTATATAGAGCTGGACAACATTTCTATTAATTATACTCATCAATAATTAAATTAGTGTTGTTTCCATTTACAAAGGACAAGTTTTCATTTACAAATTGTAGTTTTCTGTCCTGCTACAATGCGCTCTATATTACCTATGTCACACTTAATTTCTTGACCCTGCTTCTGCTTCTCAATACCAAGTTTTTAAAATTCAGAACTACACTGTCCTAAAGAAAGCAGTTCTGTTTTTTTCATCAAGAGATTAAATGGAAAAAGAGGACACCAACATTTTTTTAAAGTAAAAGTGGTGATGCGTGTTGCAAATATGATTGACTACTATGTATATGTTAAAATAATTCTATACGTAATTGAAAATTCTTAGGAAAAAAGTAGAACAGGAATTGAGGGAAAAAATGCTTGCCAGAATGATGAAGGAAATTGAAATGCACTGTGATTTTTGGTGTGTGTGTTTGTTTTTATGGATGATAAATTTGTTAAATTATTTAACATTCAGATTGTGCTCTTGGCCATGCTCTCATCAAACTGATAAATGCAAACAGGTAGCAGAGCTGTTCCAATTTAAGATCTAGTCCAGGAAGCTGATTCACTCTTTCTAGTCTAGATCTTTCAGTCTGGTCTAGACTGAAGATCTAAGCTAGATTTTAAACAAAACTGGAATTCAACAATGTGAATGAATGAGGTTCCTGCTTTTTGCTTATCTGCAGTGCTTTCCATTTTATTTCGGGGTTACAAAATCAATTAGTACGGAGCTACTAATCAAAGTGGAAGACATTTTTAAGTATGTCTATCAGTTAAACTTGTATTGAATTTAGAAAAAATAACTTTTTCACTGGCTTGCCTCATCTTGATTTATGGTAGAAGTTGATTATGTGCAGACAATGTTATAAGAATAGAATGAGAGTGGTTTTTCAAGAATATTTAAGGAAACATTAAGAGGTGCATCTGTATTTGAATAACATTTTTTTTCAGTTTAGATTATAGATTGACAAAGATTTATTTAAAAATACATGAAAACACAAAAAGTTATAATGAGATGTAACACTGCCTGAAAATCAATGCAAAAGTCCTGTTAGCAATACTTCTTGGAGTCTTTTAATCCTCGCTAACCCTGGTGTATCCAAAGGTCTTGATAACTGCTAACGGGAGCTAACGGCTAGCAAATAATGGCAGAGAGCATTTTCCTGAGAAACTAGCATAAGAGGATGATGTCATGAACTTGCTTAAATTTATGACAAAATATATTTTGACCACAGCAAGACTAGGATTCAAACTTGATGTTTTAAATATGTCCATCCAGATTAAGAGCCAAAGGGTGAATGGAGCGCTAGCTGGAAACCTCATCATATAGTCATTAATATTTAGGTAGTCCCTTCCACTTCACCTCAAAAGACAAAAAAAAAAAAAAAAAAAAAAAAAAAAAAAAAAAAAAAAAAAAAAAAAAAAAA
>VZSG01000036.1:446459-461159 GCA_013398315.1 Nothoprocta pentlandii
AAAAAAAAAAAAAAAAAAAAAAAAAAAAAAAAAAAAAAAAAAAAAAAAAATCAGACAAGCAAGGATCTCAAAGCCTGATTAACTTTCTTGATTATTTTTAATGCTCAAGGGTGTTAGATTCTGGCACCATAAACATCAGTTTACAAGATTATATGCAACATTAAATTTAAATATATGTATATGCAAAATAGAATTTTATATGTGTTTTAGAAATATCTTAATATGTGTTAGAATTACAAAAGAAGAAAATATGCACATTTTAAAGTTGATTTAATTTAAGTTTCAGAGCAGGGTAAAATATAAATTTGAAAAGAAGATTTAAAAAGGCATTGCATGAAAATGGAATTATTGTAGTGTATGAAAATATATTTCTTAAATGATGAGAAACAAGAGAAAAGTGAGAAACTGAGATTGTATATGAGATGAATACATACAAAATTGTCTTAAGATCAGCATTTACTTGATACAATAAGTTTGTACTGTTCTGAATTAAACATTATATGTCACTCTTTCTTTTGACTGATTGTCATAATTTAGGATAAAATATGAAATGCAATTAACGTATTCTTCTCCTTCAGTTTGTTTTGCAAATTTAATTTAAATGATTTAGTGATGCACTTACAGAAAAGTACTGTTCATTTGTTTGAGTTCTGATTAAGAGCTGTAGGATAACTGATAGTTATGGAAAGCTTCTGAAAGGCAGAATTTTTGCCATGATAGTTTGGTTGCTTTTTGGGAGGGAAGTTTTGATCTGTGTCTAAGCTGATGTTGAAATGCCTTTCAAATTGTGCCCTTTGATTCTTTGGAGATGTCTCTAAGTAGCTGTTGGGGTGACTGTCCTCCTTTGCGGCTATGGTTTCCTTCATCATTTCCTTTGCTGTTACGATTGCATATGCGGAATTATAAGCAACCTATTCTCCCAGCAAAAGTGTAGTCTAGATTTGTTTCCACTTTCTGATAAACTTGTGTTTCTTTAGATCAGGATAGTCTTGACTTTTTGACTTGCCTTTCTATGAAAAGATAAAGCAAAGCTGTGATTGTCTTTCAGACTATGTTCTGAGAACCTAAGATCCAATGAGTGTGGAGATAAGCTTGTAAACTTGGGATCTTTCTCCGACATGGACCTTAAAAATGTCCCGCTATTTTATATTTCAGATAAAGGCTCTGCAATCATTTTTTCAGTATATGGTAATATAGCAGCAAAGGATATTTACATCATCTCATTGTAATGACACAAATTTAAGCAAATAATTAAACTATCTACTGTTATTGATTCTCCTATTCTTTCAAATCATTTTTCTCTGTGTTAGAAAGAATGTAAAACTTTTTTAGTTTTCTTGGTACTGTGCAGGCTAACATTTCAATGTGAGGGTTTGTTTTCAAATATCATTTTTTTTAATTATTTTTTGATTTGAAATTGGTTAGGTCTTTTCCCTTTATGAAGGAAATATAAAACTCAGTTGATACTTAAATCAACTGTGTGGAAATAGTGTTACTTTGCTTCTACTTTAGTTAAAGTGCTATGTATAGTCCTAGATCTGCTGCGGATAATGCAGTGACTTCAGGAAAGAGGGAGAGGTACATATTTGATATGAAGGAAATATATATACTTTTCTCTCTATAGAGCAAAAGGGAAGACAGCAAAATGGAGTCGATATAATCAAAATGTTTTTTTTTGAGGATTGATGCATATTGTTAATTATATTTATGAATAATGTATGCACCTATATACATACAGTAACTAGTTGCAAATGTCTTATTATCATTCTTGTTTGTTCTTTTCCATGTGCAGTTTCACTTGTATGTAAGTGGAACTCATTTGAAATAATAGTCCCTGATGCAAGGAGCATTTCTGGAATACTTTTTTACTGGTATATATCCCAGTTATATTCACTTTTTAAATAACTCTTATTCTTTCATAGAAAAAAAATACTCTTTAGAGGGAATAATTTTAGCCCACTCGCATATTTCCGTAGGTTTCTATAACGTAGTCTTTTGACAGTGTAAGCACTGGGAAGAAAAGATTGAACTTGATATATGGAAATTGTATTTAACTTTTCAATATCACGTCTTTCTGAGCTCATGGAGATATTCTTAAACATGGAGTTTTAAAAGAATGCTCTAGATCAGAATATAAATCTAAAATATTTTATCTTCATCCTTTATAACCAAGTATGTTTTATTCTTACTGAAATGCATCAATATTTTGGAAAGGACTAATTAGGAATAAAGCATGCTTGATTATTTGAGTCATGTTTTATACAGATGGTGTTCAATAATGTTTTCATTGTCCTTTAAAGAGGTTTAAATGCTTATATATACCTAACACTTGGATCACATAAATCTTTTGTACCTTGCTCAGATGTTTAATTCAAAACTGTTCCTCAGTTACTGCTTCAAATGGAAAACTTAAGTGATTTAAAATTTAGATAATATTTAATCCTCTTTAATAATATTTATACTTAATGTTTTAGCCTGCTTATAAGAAGTGCTGGGCGTCTTGAACATCTTTGTCTCTGCACTTCCCTAAAGCACCTGAAAATCCTGCAGGTCTTGGAAAATAATTCTTAGTTGTTTGTCAGATAGTTAGATTGTGCAACTGATTGTTAGATTTATGTTCAGAATGTTGGCATTCCACATTTTTGTCTTGGACAGACTGCATTATGTGTTTGGGTACAGCTCCATGGGAAAGAAATGGTGACCTCGAGTGCTGAGGGAAGAGATTGGCCTTAGTGCATTGGCACAGAGCTGCTGCGCATGGCAGGTGTAGGGGGGTCTGGCAGATGCCTCTGGATGCTTCATCTCGAAGGTGTGGGTTCACTGCAACCACACACGTGTGCATCGGGCGTCCTGCCCCACGGCGATGCGGCTCAGCGTGTAGTGCACATTCATTGCATGCTGGCCTTACCAGGTTTCTGCTTGTGTAGTTGCTGAGCTGTTGGAGGTCTGATGTAGAAGTATATCAACTACTCCAAAAATTCCAGGGTAAATTTAACCCTTGAGAAAAAAGTAGGAATGCATTTGGAAGAAATTACTTGAGACAGTGCATCTATTTGTTATGGCTTAGGTGTAGGAAATGCAACTGAAAACAGTGAAGAAAACTGAGAAATTCAATGAGATGGAAGTTCTTTTACTGTATTTGTTATATTGATTGAGTTAACCAATTCTGATCGATTCATTAAAAATTTCTTGTAAATTCTTTTTTTTCCCTCCACATTTAAAGGAGCTGTTAACTATTTCAATCAGCTGTTGAAAATCTTTTTACTTGCTACTGCTTTGTAACTATATCGACCAACTCTTTCCATTGATCAAATGACTTCATAACAGAACAGAAACGTTGAACTTCAGATATTAAAAATGAAATAGGATTCAAAATCAATCTATTTCAATATCTAAGCAGACTTTGCTTGCCATCTGCAGCTGACTGGTGCTTTTTGATAATTTGTAAACATAGTTGTCAGACAGAATTTGCTATGAACAGCTTAGAGTTGTCTGTTGATGCATCTCTTTGAACTACAGTGCTACTCTTCTGGAAGCAAGAAGTAATTCACAAATTGTCATTATTCAACCAGCTTAAAATAACAGAAGAGACTTGGTAACCCATATTAATTTCCAAGTGTTCTACTGAGACCCATTATGTTTTGTTTTGTTTCAGAAGTCTTCAAAATCGAACATTTTTGGTGCGAGGCCCTCTCTATTGTATTCATTTAGTAAAACGGTTAGTGGGAGTTTATTGTATTTGTTATTTATCTGTATTTTTTGTTTTTAGTATGAATTAAGTTGCCTAAAAGCTATTAGAAAGAATAAAGAAGGCAGAGCAAGCAACTAGTCATACAGCATGCTCTTTTCTGATAGCAATAGTAAGGAAGTATACTTTCTCAACACTAAAAATGTATCCATGGCACTAGAATAAGAATTTGAGTCATTTTGCAGTGTTTCCCTTTGGTAATATATATTTATGCTATCATGTTCTTATGACAAAGTACTGCAATAGTACTGCAATTATGTTAAGAGCAGACTGACATAGACAACTTTATTTTTTTTCCATTTCTGCCAAAGAAAACAGCCATCAAAATAAATCTGATTTTAGGCAATCGATGTTCACATTTAGAGATGGTGTAAAATAACCTTGAACCAGATTGTCAAATTTCTAAATGATTGTGTGAAATGTAACTCCCACCTACTAACCCTAAGCTCCAGGAATGCGTATTTGACCATTTTTAATTGGATAAATTAACATAACAATGCCCATTCGGTATATTTTTGAAATGAAGTATCTTTTTGCATTGCCAATTAACATTTCACATGGAAAGAACTGCTTTTTCAAAAACAGAATTTATTTCATTGGCACACATTTTTGAGTGTTTTTAACAGTACGAGCATGTCTCGTTAGTTGAGTCTTGTCTAGTTCGTTAACAGTTTAGGATCTTGCCTAGAAGAAAAAAAATAAGTAACTTAGGACTTCTCCCTTCTGTTTTATAAATAGATAGATGATATTTGTAATCAATGAATAATGAATTCTCAGGGGCTTTTTGGTGAACCCAGAACACAGTCCTAAAAAGTTTCAGGATAAAAATAATTAACTGATAATTTACAGCTCTGAACTATGCTGAAGCCATCACAATTATTCTGTATAGGGAAAGTGAATCTTAATTGAGAGCACTAGCTTATTTTTAAATGAACCTATTAATGTAGCAGATTGTTTCTATAGTAATTGTCACTTATTAGTTACATAAATCAAACTTTACAGCTTAGAAAGTAGCAAGGCAATATAGGAAGATATAGTTTAAAAAAAAAGTCTGAAAACTGAAAGCTTTGTGCAAAAACTGGCCCGCCAAATAATGCCTTTAACTCATGTTATGTATGTGATGATCTCAGCTGTGATAGTTGTTAAGTAGTCTTCTAACGCAGCCCTGTGGTTTCCGAGAGTTCACTGAGTCTCATGCTTTAAGCTACACCATTCTTTACCTGCCTCTTTAGCACTCTGTAGGGGTAATGAGTTTCTTGTTATTCATATCTGCAGCAAAGACAAAATACTGTCCTCACACTCTGTGAGAGTTGAGACAAGTGCTTCTCTTACAGCTGTTTGATGGCTTTTAAGTTTTCCTTCTGCCTCAACTTCTGGAGTGGGGCCAGGTTGTTTAGGATGTTTTGGATATCACTTTGACGCCTCTGGATGTCATCCCTAGAAGAGAACGTATTAGAAATGTCAGAATTAATTGTTGGAATGGTTGGAAGCATCTTTTGTTTCTTTGTTTTTTAAGGTCAAAATGTTTGTCAAACTGTAGTTTCAGCTTTTTCTTACCCTCCTAATTGAGGCAAAGTTGCATTTTTCTTTTTTTTTTTTAGATATTTAAACAAGTCACAAATACAGGTAAAGTTGCCTAATGTAGCAAAACATGTGTTGACTTTTTTCTAATATTTGTCAAAATAGCAAAGAAATATTATTATTTAAGTATTTACCTAAATTGGCTTACATAGTCTTGTAGGAAATCATATCAATTAATTTGATAAGCATACGAAACTTACATTTCATAAGCCATATTTTCCTTCTTGTGACTTCACCCTCATCAACTGTATAATTTTGAAAACTAGGAGAATAAAATTCTGTGTTGACTTTTAATCATTCATCCTAAGTCATCCAGAAGAAATGTCTTATAATAAAATGTACTAAAATTATTAAAATTACATAGGCTTTTCAAGTACACAATTTCATCTATGCAATACTTTCTCCTCAGTTAATTTTTGGGGCAGTGAGATTCTAGCAGTACATGCTCTGTGATATAAAAAGAATATTTGTTTTCCTAAAATTACTTTTCAGTTTTATTAAATTAAATTATTTACAGACTAAAGAATTAAAATAAAATGAATAGTCTGAGTAGAGGAAAACATGATTTGAGAAAGAGAAGCTTATATCAACTAAAAATGAGGGAGAATACAAGAAGAGTAGTAAGAATATGTGGAAAAATGACACATGCTCTTGTTTTCTAAAAAATAATTAAAAAAAATGCTGTATCACTGAAAGCTATCAATTCTCTTTCTGAAAAGAAAAACTATGCTAAGGAATAAAGATCCTGAAGCTCAATATAGTCATCTTCTAATTCTGAGGTATCAGTTGGAGGATTTTTATATATTGCTTTATAACAGAAGAGTATGTAGGATTAAGCTTGGGAGATGCATCACAATAAAAAATCTTGAGAGGTGCTTTCTTACTGAAGGTTCAAGCAACTATAAAATTTGACAAAGGATGAATCTGCAATGAATTGTTCCAGCACATTATACTCACCAGATTTTTCCTGCTTCTAATATCTTAGTATACTTCATGTTATGCTAATTAATTAGTAGTTCTACTGCAGAAAGACACCTCTAGACTGACAATGTAGCAAGCTTCTTACGAGGGGCTCTTCAAACGCAGAGATTAACATTGGTACAACAAAGCATTTTTGCTTTCAGGAGCTTCTTGTCTTAGGCAGTACAGCTGAATATGTGTCCTGCAAATATAGCAGTTAGATGGTGGAAGACTCTGGCATAGCTACATAGCCTCTATGAGCTCTAAAGACGGTTTGAGACAGTAATATAAATGCGTACGTATTTTGATTGACAGATTCATGGCCTTCAGCTTTACTGAAAGGCTTTTCAGGCTCCTGATATGTATATCCAGTCATTTCAGTGTGTCGCTAGAGACTTTCATGGTCAGCAGAACCAAAGAAGGATTTGCAATTAATGAGGCAGAACGATGGTACTAAAAAAACTGATGAGTCTTTTCAGTGGCTCTTGTAGGGCACGAATTTGATGTAGAGCTTTCTAGTGTGATATATCTTCAGCTTTCCCTCAGTATATTTTGAGGGAGCGTGGTGAAATATATTCAAAGTTCCTACAGGGACAGAACAAAAAGCAGTTCGAGGATTACCATACTTTTTGCTCATTTTTCTCACTTTTTACCTTCCCTTCCCCTGCCCTCTTCCTTTTTTTTTTTTTTTTTTTTTTTTTTTTTTTTTTTTTTTTTTTTTTTTTTTTTTTTTTTGTCTCTTTCCCTGTTAAAATGGATCAGTTGCATGATGTTTGTACCTCACCATACTAATCCTTAAAGGTCTCATGTATGGATAATTTATCAAAGTTCATTGATAGAATAATGTATTTTTTTTCTTTGTTTCGTTCTATCATTACTTCGGTCTGCAGTTTCATCAGGCTTAGCCTGGGATCTATGGATTGTGCTGAATTATTTTTGTCTTATGTTTTACCAAAGTAGTTGTTCTACATCCCTTTTAAAAGGTAAGGAGTTTGCTCTGATGTTACAAATGGCATCTTTTGAAGACAAATAAGGATGCACTGGTCATGCAAATGCTGCAGTTTGACTTGGGGATTTTTTTTTGTAAAGGACATACGTGCAATAACATTTTCAAGATGGTTAACTAAGAACTAAATTTAAATCAATGTGTCCAAATAAAGACAGTTATTGCACACCACAACAGATTTAATAGCCTTTTAAAGAATAGTCTGGCAGCTATAACAAGATGGGCATAATCATAGTGTTCTGTAACTTGGGAGGAGAGACGATAGAAATGGGGAAAACAAGACAAAAGCTGCTATAGTTTTTGACAGCTTTGATGCAGTATTTTTCAACCTATGTTGATTTCTGGGCCTCTAAAATCTTTCATGTCAGAGTATAGGCTCCTCTATAACAGGTACATTCTGATTTTCTCCTTGTCAGTTTTCAGGGATACTTTTGAAGTAGTCAGGAGGGGTCCTGAGGGCCGACAGATTGCAAGTTGATAACCATTGCATTCCATCTGCATGAACTCCATTTTTTGACTGTAGTTTTATGTGCTCTGGGAGCTTTAATGAGCTACTCCAGCCTGACTTGTCATATAAGGGAAAACAGAAATGCCTGCCAGCCTCGTTGGCTCTTTCGGCAAGCAAGGACTACTAACTCTATTGGTCCAAGTTGCTGCTCAGGGCTAGGATATTGAGCAGCGTAGTCTGAAAGGACTCCAATTAGTGCACTCTGAGAGGCTCCTTAATGTGAAGTTAGAAAGCCACAGTAAGCAGGGAAAATCAAAAATTTTGCTTCAAGCTCCTAATTTTTCCTAATTTTCAAGCTCCTAATCTTTTGAATTAAAACTTCCCGAGTCTGACTATGTAGAGAACAGTAATAGGAGTTTCGAAGTTCCCTGGCATGACCAGGGAATGAAAGGCAATGTTTAGATGTAAGAACAGCGGAGGAGGAAAGAAGGCTGGAGAAGTTCGATAGTGTGTTGACGGTCATCTAGATACTAATGTATATCTGTGTGCTGCTTCTCGGACACCTCAGTGGAAAGTCTGAGGACTGTGAGTAAATCCTAGCAGATGACTTGCAAATGCAGAACCAGATGGAGAGAACTGATGACTCTTGAAGCTGCAAAGGATATATTTTGAAGCATCCTGTGACTGTCAACATGGGACCTGACCTTGGTCCTTCTGAGTATGCCATTATGAGAGTGCAGATGAGTGAAATCAATTTTGTTTCAAAGTAAAAATCACATTTTCTTTCTACCAAGTATAATATTTTCTAGCAGGTGTAATATAATATTATCAGGTATAATAGCTGTTGCTACAGTATTGCCTTATTCTTTCCTCCAAATTTTGAATTAAATGGCAATCTCTTTGCAATGTAGCTTAATATATCTCCTAATGGTCAGAAAGGGCACAGAAGGGCATGGAATAAACAACTTGAGAAAAATTCAGTTATCTATAATTCCAGACTGTTCCACCAGTTATACATTTTGAAAAAAAAATCAATAAATCTCAGTGATAAAAGAATTACAAAGGAAAAGTGTTAAAAGTATTTATTTTTGCTATCCTACTTTTCTTGTGTACTCCATTACAGTGCAGCTTAGCTATTGAGGTGTTAAAATGTCCTCTTTTTTTTTTAATTTAAAACAGAAATAAACACAAAATTCCATTTTGTTATTATATATAAAATCCTCTTCTATATTGTTTTAACTTTGTATAAACTTTTAACCTTTTTACCTTAATTTTAGACTGAATTGCAAAGACTATAACATAAGGCAGTATTACAAAAAAAAAAAAAAAAAGCATTAGTTTATCCTTTTAAAATGTGAGTATTTCTATTGTCTTTCAAGCCTGAATTCAGTTAGAACATAGCTCATTGTTTCATGGAGAAATTGCACACTGCGGAATTATTAAAATGGTTCCAGAAAGAAAGAAAGAAATGAGATAGAAGAGCTAGAAAAAGAGCTAGGAAAAAAATTCTAAACTAACTTCCTTTCCCTTGATGGAGCTTCTTGTTTATTACCATTGTAAAAGGTTGCTTTCTTGTGTTCTCTGAAAAACTTTCACTGTGCTTATTTTTCCATGTGATTTTGTCAAAGCTTATTCAAGCACACTGTCAGCTCCCTAACATATTTTTTAGGAATGGTTCACATGAAATTCAGATTTTTTTCCTAGAGGATCAGTTTATAAAAATCTAACATTTGTTAATAGAATGCTCTGTTTCCTGGCAGGGAAGTAAAGTCTCCCTCCTTAGAACCAAAAGTAAGGAACAGATGCTATATTTAAGAACATTACTTCGGAAAAAGTAATCACCTGCTTATTAAATGGGAAATATGTTAGAGTTGGAAAAAAGGCCATTCTAAAAAATAGGTAGTATTTATGATCCAGCTGTGAGCCCTTTACTCAGTTTTACCCCTCATAATTTGCAGCGTAGGTGGGGAACTTAAAATTGAAGGCTCTGATAGTTGAGACTAATGGCAAAAACTTGGCTGTCTCAGTCTCCTTGGAATTACCTGTTATTATATAAGGTAAAATGTTCTTGTTGAGGTGATTCTGTGACTTGAGCAGTGGGGTTGGACTAGATGATCTCTAGAGGTCCCTTCCAACCTCAATCATTCTGTGATTCTGTGTGACTTCAAGAAAAAAGCTGAGTTAATTGTATAGCAAAGCTATATTATCTATATGAAAAAAATGTGGTTTTTTTTAGCTTTGTTTTTAGACTAGTTCTTTGTTTTCTTTGTTTCTGTTATTTTTTAAAGGGTACGTTTTAGTTTTCCTCTTGGTACCTGTTTCAGTGCACCCTGAAGTCTTGTCGCTTGAGTACGTGCACAAGCTTGCACTTCTTATAAGAAATAATACTGAAGCTGCCTAGGGAGTGTCTGAATTCCTTGGCTTACCAGCAGGTATATTAAAAGGGGAATGGTTGCTTTATGCCCATGTTGCACACTGTGATGGACTAAGTGCACATCCTCATCAGCAAACCTGATGCACTAATTCAGATACAAACAAATCCATAAAGAACCCACATGGAATGTATGTAGCTCAATCTGACAGAATGATTAGCAGAACACTTGCAGAAATCCTGAGGTTTATGCTATATACCCTAAGGCCCTAAGTTTTGCCTCCAAGTTTTTCTTTGGCAAAATTTTTTCTTGGAGACTAAAATTTCAGCTAGACAGTATAGGTAGAAGTGCTTGTTTCTGCTTCCCAACGAAGTGTCTTCAGAATTCCTAAACTAAATATTTTTCTCAACACTGGCATCTGAATAAATCAGTTTCAGTTGTGTTTTCATGGGAAAGATGAGCTTTGTTGTGTTTATGATATAGAGCCAATATAAAATGAATTCCTCCATAGTGCTCTGTTTGCTTTTATTCTTGAAATTTCCTTTTCAGTGATCTTTGTATATTGACTAACTCATCACATTTCTACTGTTTCTAAGTTCTGTGTAGAATTTATGTAAATTCTTTGTGGCTTCCTTGATGTTATTAAAACCATGATCAGACTAGTGTATGAGCATAACAATGCTATCAGGCCTGAAGTACTGTGTATTTAAAGTATTTAGGATCCTAAAGAGCAAGATACCACTTGCTAAATAATTGATGCCTCATATAACTTGCTTATTGGAGATGTAGCAAATATTTCTTTGAATTCAGGTTGATTTAAATAATTTCAATAATTTCAAATTCATGAAATATTCATGAATATTCAGATATTTTCTGAGCTCAGCTATGCATATGCTTTTCTACAGATTGTATTGCTGAACCCTTGCAGTTGTGAAAATTGAAAATTGATGTAAGTTGGCATTGTTTGGCTTTTTGCATGATCCTAAACTTTCATTTTGTTTCTGTGATAGTAACACATTTTTCCATACAGAGAATAGGCTTTCTGACACAGAAATAGAAACATTGATTTTTGTTTTTATCTGTAGGCTTATTTGCAAAAGAGTAGAGACTCAGTGTTTCATTATAATGTTGTCACTCCTTGTTTGTGCATTAAACTCCTCAATTTCTTCATAAATTGATATTCTCAATTTTGAGGTGGGGGGAAGGGAATCTCAAGCTTAAATTCAGCAGTTTCTCTACTTAGAGCATTAATTCTTGTTTTCCCTGTGGAAGCCAATACAAATGAGTTGGTGTAGTCTGCGGAGCCAATACAAATGTACTGGTCTGGTCTGCAGACTGAGATAAATGGGATGTATTAGACACTGTAACTTCACAAGGGATCAGTGTTTCTGATTTTGAAACAACTCTTCTGTGACCCATGGCTGCAGTTTCTTAGGGTTGGATTTGATAAGTGTTTTTCCTTCTTCTAATCACCATACAATAGGTTTGAAGAGATAAATCTAAATGTCAAATTCCTTCTATTGTTATTTAAAGCAACATGAGTCCTTTATACATCACTGGGAAAATGTTTTTGGCCTTAATTATGCTTTCTTTTTCTTTTTTCTTTTTTTGTGGCTGTAAGAAATTCTTTGATCCATTTTTTTTTCTGGGTTTCAATCTGGGCATCCTACTGATTATATCTGTGTATGACATCAATGAAGGGAAAATAGAGAAAACATTCAGGGTCACTGAACTACTCGGTATGAAAGAAATTTTTTAAATACTCAGATTGCTCCTGCAATGTATAATCTCCAAACCAGCTTAACTGACCATATGTAATTCTATCTGGTTGAAAACTTTTAAAAATATATTAACTCCTGGAAATAACCAAGTAGATCAGTACTCAGGCTTTCCCTCTCTTGCTTGTATGCCAGCTTTAGCCAAGCTTCTCAAGTTTTAGTATGCTTAATATCTTTACATTTAAGTCTTAAAAAAGATCTTTTAGTGTCTTATAGTATTTTCAATCTTTAAATGAATCTTTCTGTTAAATAATTTATAGTGATATCTTCTGTTGCATCTTATAGGTACACATTAAATCTACTTTGTCTAGTAGTAACTTTTAAATCACTGTATTTCTCATCTTCAGGGCACTTATTCAATGTATATAATTCTCAAATATTCCTTACTCTTCACTAGAATGAGATGGTATTAGAGTTCCTCTATATTGCATGCTAATTATTTTAAATTATTGGATTATATCATTGCAGTGCTGCTCTCCCTTCTAGTCTTATTCAGATGAGATAATCTAATCATCCACAAAAAGTCTCTTTAAGTTAGTGAAGCAGTCTAAAGTCCATTCTACTGATTAAGCTGTGGGACAAGCTCATTATATGCATAGCTATTATCATGCATTGTCAATGAAAAGTGCATAGCTATTCAAAAAAAAGTCCCACAATCTTCTGATTTTTAACTAAAGTAACTTCTATATATTTTTGTCTGTCATCATCCTATTTGCAATTATTTAAAAAGGTTATTAACTCTGGAAAGTTCACTGAGTTTTTCAAAATGAATTTGTAGTCACCTGTGTTTGCATTGCAAACTTGAATCTGAGATAACTGCTGCCAGTAATGAAAGGCAAATACTGTGTGCAATTCCTGTTGTTAGCTCAAACAGCTACACTGTAAGAGTTTGTGGAAATGACAAAAAAAAAAAAAAAAAAAAAAAAAGGAAAGATGAATATGTTTGAATGTGACTGTCTAGAGCTATTAAGAGGATTACAACAAGAATAATTTTAAATCATAAAATTCTGGTTTTACATTTTAAGATTTTTGATTTCTGGTGTCCTCTGTGACCTAATTTGTTTCCCTTTTTATTGGAATAGAATGGTTCTATATACTTTTTTTCCCCTCTCCTTTCATTTCAATCTAAAAATTCAATCCTGTCTTAGAAGAATTTATTTTAGAGACTTTTCCATTTTGGAGATAGAAATGTTAATATATGGAACTATAAATCTTCGTTCCCTTCTTCCTCTGCCTCCTTCCAACTCATCGTGTATTATTGTTTAAAGTCTTAATTTCTGATTGAGTTAGAGTAAAGGATGCACAATATGAAGTTATTGATTCTGTACTGGGCAACTAAAAGTGCTTAGAGAAATTGTAGATTAATATTGAAGATATTTATCTGGTAAGCAAAAACATTTTCAGTGAAAATGTTTTCAAAGAACCAAGAATATTACTCAATATCTGATTTCAGTAGCTGTTACTTATCTTTAAGAGTACTGAATTTTTCCTAATGGAATGTGTATTTCTATAAATAAAGAAGTTGTTAAAACACTGATGGTGTAAATACAACTATATCAAGATGATATTTATAAATGACATGCCAAAACTCAATGAAATTGGTAGACTTTGGTTATTCCATGCACTAATTCTTTGTCCTTTCTTGAAACTAGACCAAGGGGTAGGAGAATAAAAGAAGAACAAAGAGAAGAAAAAACCTCCTTCCTGTGAAAGTAGAGAAGTGTGAAATTACTGTAATTGGTTTAGTGGGCTTGCTCTTCTTTTCTTTGTTGTAAAAGTGAAGAGATGAATTATATAACAAAAGATGCATGTATATTCTTTCCAGACTAGTTGACTTGAATATGTTCTATTCGTTTGAAGCGTCCCATCAAAGGAAAAGCTACAGTATAGTCAATTTATGAAGGGATGTTTTTTTTTTCCACAGGCATTTGAAAACTATAACAGTTCAGTTACTTGCCTCTATCCTTTTAAGAATACAGAATTATAAAAGAAATCTTGATTATGTCCAGATACTTACTGAAAAAGCAGAGATTCTTTTCTGGAAAAACTTCAGAGAACTATCCAAATCTTTTCTGGCTTTAGTTACAAAATGAAAGGCAAACCCCCAAACTGCACTGGAATATCTGTATCTAGTATATTTCCAAGATATGTTTATGCCCTATGCCATTAAATATACTTTACTTTATACTATAGACTGTATTAATATGTTCAATTTCATTTCCATCTCTTTATATGGCTTAAAAGACTATTTTTTTTATTTATTGAATGCCATTCTCAACTAAAAACAGGAACTTTGAAATAATATTGTATCTTGAATTTAGCTCTATTCATCTTAGCTCCGGAGTAAACCTGGTTGAAAAAGTGAAAGAAAGAATTGGAAAAATTCTCATATCTCAGGGCTGAATTTGTTTGGAGATAGAGGATAAGCTTTCAATGCTATCAATAACATATCCTACTTTCAACAAAATATCTTAAAATTAAGTGTTGTAGAAAAACTTTAAGCAAAGATTTAAGAGGGTAGCTAAACCTGAATCAAGATTTTGCAAAATATTTTGCTTTGTTTTTCATCTTGCTAGTGGAATGACTTGAGCTTGAAATTCCATTTTGGTCAGCTGAGTAACTTCACTAACTTTCACTGCCCTTTGCAGCACTGAAATTTAATGGCCTATGTAGGTCAATTTAATAACCACTAGAACTTCCTGACTTCAGAACCTTATTTTAATATGCTCACATCCAAAACATCCAAACCAGCTAGTCTCTAAGCCATCATTAAATGCTAATGAATGTACAGGGCAGGGAAGTTCTCT